>NC_069404.1:91672446-91852437 GCF_026875155.1 Cherax quadricarinatus | reverse complement strand
CCGCTTGCGGGTTTTCCTGCTTTAGACATCGTGACTCAAGAGTTTCCCTTTCCTCGTCTCGTTAAAAACGAGGTCTAGCGTGTTCACTCGGAGCAAACGACTTATTTCACTTCACATATTCTCTTAACTTAGGCGTTTATCATTAATTACATTACAATTCACAAGACGATTAACGTCTCATAACTATTATACAAACTAGAGGTCACTCCATTAAGATCTGAGACTGATGCGTGATGATTAATCCAAGGGAAATTTTTCCCCAGGACACAGTCCATTGTGGCGCGTCATCACCCGGGTCCTTCTCTTATCACACTTTACCACCCCTATTATGTGGTCCCGTAAATCCCGTTCCCTCACTCTCCACCAGGAACAATTACGACACTTCTTATTATGAAATGAGGGCCTGAATTAATCCTTAGGCCACCGTGAACGTCAATTTCGTGGTTCCATGTTTTCTCAGCTTCCTCACCACCATTCAAAACAATACGCGCCACTCCCTCCCGCACATCCGCGCATGCGCAAAGGGAACTCTTGGTTCTACTCTTATTTTCAAATACATTTTTGACCCATATAGACACATTAAACACCTATTAGGCACTATAGTTTCGGAAAATTAAAAAATTTTCCACAGTATTGTCCAGATTCAAATTTTACATCTTTCAGGTACTGCTCCTGAGCAAAAGAATCGTCTGGACTTTCTTCATTTACATTTATTCCAATGCTGTCTAATTCCCACAATTTATGCACTGGCTCAACACCATCCTCTATGGAAGAATTATACTGTGGTACAACTTCATGAGTAAGACACACAGTTATGGTATTTGTAGTTTCCTCTAGTCATGAATTATTATTACGAGGAATCCTACCATACATTACATGGCCTCCTGCAGTCTTCAAAAGGGTGACACCACATTTCTTTACCATACCCTTTACAAAGGAGGCATAATAGTCACTACCTATCAAAATATTTATTGGGCCTACAGAATCATCACTTACACCAGAAGGTGCTAAATTTACATTATGTGAAAGTCTTTCTGTAGCTTTACTAAGCCCTACTGTAGATATTTTCTCTGGAAGTCTATCTACAATTACTGCATTAACAAATCCATTGAATCCTCTATCTTTCCTACAGTTCTCAAAATAGCAAGGGTCACCCCGATCCATAAAGGTGGAGACCACACAGACTTGAATAACTATAGGCCAATATCCAACTTACACCCTCTCTCAAAATCTTTGAAAAATTAATCCATAAGCGTATCTATTCCTACCTCATCTCCCACAACATACTCAACCCCTGTCAATTTGGGTTCAGGCCTAACAAAAAATACTAATGATGCTATTATCCACATGCAATAGAAAAAAAAGAAGTCCCACTGGGATCTTCATTGACTTAGGAAAAGCTTCGATACAGTTGACCCGATTCCCCCACATAAAATTGTCGTATATGGTATAAGAGGGCACTCCCTCAACTACTAAATCATACCTCAGCAACAGAAGCCAATATGTGTACACAAATGGGGCAAACTCTTTCCCCACAGCCATTTTCAGTTGGTGTCCCACAGGAAGTGTCCTAGGCCCTTTTCTCTTTCTCATATACAAAATGACCTACCAAATGTATCACAAATACTCAAACCCCCACTATTTTCAGATGACACTACATACGTCTACTCCACCCGAGCCCTGTTATTGCTAGCCAAACTGTAAAAAACCGAATTAAAAGAAAATATCAACCTGGATGAGGACCACAAACTTACTCTAAACATTTACAAACCTACTACATTCAGTTTGGTTAACAGAGCTACAGATGTGTCTCTTAAATAATGATAAATGGATCACCTATCACAAAACTCACAGAGGGAAAATTCCTAGGGAATCCACCTTGATAATAGACCCAAATTTCAAACACATATACAACAAATTTCCAAAAAAAATTCCAAGACAGTAAAGGGATACTATCGAAGATACGGTACTATGTTCCACCCGTCACCCTCCCCCGCCCTATATCACTCACTTATTTTTCCCCTATTCACCTAAAGGAATTTTGCATGGGGCCACAACAAAAACCATCCACCCCACTAATCACAACAAAAAAGGCTGCAGTCAGAATGATGAAAATTCCCACACAGACAGCACACCCAACCATATTCAAAACTCCCAAACCCACTCACAAACAAAACATCCAACTTTATTACTGCACCTACTCCATACATAGAACACTAACTCTGACATAACCTCCCCTCAAAAAATCTCCTTACCAACCTCAACGAACACATACCATAACATCAAACCAGAAAATACTGATAAGTGAGAGATTATTACAAGTTTTTTCCCCTTTTATGGATATTCCAGTGTAACCTAAACCCTCCCCCCCCCCTCAAAGCTACCAATATAATCATACATCCACATTAATTTGTAGCACCGACTTGTGGTGCTATCCAATCCATACTGGTCCGATAGATATGGGTAAATTGTAGGCGAAGGAACCACTTGCCGTGACCAGGGGTGGTTAAGTTTTCCCACGATTGTCTACAACGGGTGACTACGTAAATAATATGGTGCTCCCCAATGAGTTTACTTGAAAGCATGTAATGTGTGAAGTACATAAAGGTAATCACCCCCTAGAAAATTTCCATACTCCCAAACTAGTATTTAAGTACACACTTAGCCATAATACCATCTTACCTCATAATTTTGTTAATATTTTAAAATTAAGAAATAAACTAAGTCTGCCCGAAATGCTAGTCATGCTAGTGTACTATGGTACACTACTGTAAACATTATTTTAAACTACATGTAAACCTTCAACAATAACCAAATTCCTGTAAACTCAGCATTGTAATCCTTATAAGAATAAACTTTGAATTGAATTGAATTGAATTTTTCCCTCACAAAAATGACAAAACAAATTATGATACCTCAAAAGTCAACTGCTTGCTTGTAAAACAAGCTTTCCTCATGTTCTCTGTTAAATTTCATTGCATTCCTGCTACTATTAAAACGGAAGCCACTGTCTATATATGTGAAGAACCTACTTCCGAGATAATCCGCGAACAGCCGGACCCACCTTTTTTTTGCGAGAACATAGCATTTTTCTCAGCATTTTATTATACAGTGTATATCAATAGTTTTACCCCATGTTAGTTTTCTTTAATATAAGAACCTGGAGGTGAAAAGAAAAGAGAATGGAAGCCCATCCCTGACTAAGGAAATATTATATTCCAGAGGAGCGCTGGAAGTAAATGCCATATTTTATTCATTCTGGAGTATTTACCATATTTCTTTGTTATTTATAATGTTTTATTATGTCTATTAGATCAATTATGATAGATAATAAGCCGTAAACTTTAAATCGTTATATTGAAAGCATATTCCCCCGGCACCCCGTAGACTGAATTTTCCATGACGTCAGCAAAAATGGTGCCAGAAGGTTCCTGGTTGGTGGAAGTCCACGATTAAGTCCCACCCAATGTATTATGATGCCCAAATCGTCAATTTATATCTTAGAAAGAATAATACAATGAAATACACGAAAAAAAAAGGAAAAAAAAACGAAAATTTACGACATGTGAGCAGACCTGCCCCAGTGGTGACGTCCACCCTAGGTGATTTAAAATCGACCATAATTCCTTGTGGGAGATGTCGTAGAACAATAATTCTTGTACCATTGTGTTGCCAGAGAAGTTAAGCTATTTTTTCAAAAGATTAACTCACTTTAAGAAAAGATAAGATAAGATAAGATTCCGTTCGGATTTTTAACCCCGAGGTTTTAGCCACCCAGGATACCCCAAGAAAGTCAGTGCGTCATCGAGGATCTGTCTAACCTTAATTTCCATTGGGGTCCTTAATCTTGTCCCCCAGGATCACCCACACCATCGACACACCCCAGTAACCCTATTTGCTGCAGTGTTCAGTACAACAGGTGTAAGAAACGGTCGAAATGTTCCACCCGCCGGAATCGAACCCGGGCCCTCCGTGGTGAAACGGGAGCTTAGCCACCAGAACCACAGCCAAAATTTTTCATTCGGCGCTGAGAAATCTAAAGAATTTACCCTTCGTGCCCTCCCTCTCATCTGCCATGTTCACGATAACCACATATTAAAGTTCACCACAACAGACCAACCCATACCTTTCGCCCAATCTTCCCCCCACACACGTACCCACCTCTAATATTTCGATTTTGCTCTACTGAACCACAATTGCCATCTCTGCCCCAAAAAAACTCATCCGTCCCCACGTCTCAAGTCCTCCTCCCCTTTTTAAGAAAATCGTGGTATCATCTAACGTACCCGAACCACACGCAATGCATGGTCACTGCTCCAGCGCTCCATGCCCGCAAACCACCATCCACTCAGTTTCAAAAAGGGTTTTGCATACAGCAAAAAGTCAGCTAGAGAGGGGGCACCCTTGCCTCAAACCCCTTTTCTTTACTACCGCTGCCCCAATGTCACCGTATTACCTGTACTCGTACCATACCGAGGCATACAATGTTCAACCCCCAATCTTAAACAATCCCCTCTCACTCCAAAACTCTGCTTCATAGACAAGCCTCAATAAATCTCTATCAAAACAGTCGTAAAGCATTTTGCCAGTCCAGCCCGAGGACAACCACCCCCCCCTGGGAGTTTTACCTGGAGAGAGTTCCGGGGTCCAACGCCCCCGCGGGGCCCGGTCTGTGACCAGGCTCCTGGTGGATCAGGAGCCTTAACAACCCAGCTGTTGCTGTGCTGCACGCAAAACCAACGTACGAGCCACAGCCCGAGGTCAGGACCGACTTTAGTGCTTGTTCCAGTGCCAGCTTGAAGTCTGCCAGGGGTCTGTTGGTAAGCCCCTTATGTATGCCTGAGCAGTTGAACAGTCTCGGCCCCTGGCACTTATGTTATGGTCTCTTACGTGCAGTGACACCCCTGCTTTTCATTGGGGGATGTTCATCGTCTGCCAAGTCTTTTGCTTTCGTAGTGAGTTATTTTCGTGTGGCAAGTCGGTTCTATTCCCTCTAGGATTTTTCCTATGTATATAATCATGTAACCTCTCCCGCCTGCGTTCCAGGGAATAACAGGTTCAGGAACCTCAAGCGCTCCCAGTAATTGAGGTGTTTTATAATTCTCCGTTATGCTTTGCCGTGAGGTTCTCTGTAACTTTTCCCTAGTCGGCAATTTCACCTGCCTTGAAAGGTGCTGTTGAGAGAGCAGCACTATTCCAGCCTAATAGAACACGTGAACCTGAGAGTGGTCATCATGGCTTGCCTCCCTAGTTTTGAAGGTTCTCATTATCCATCCTGTCATTTTTCTAGCAAGATGCGATTGATACAATGTTTAAGTCCCTTGAAGGTTAGATCCACCGACATGATCACCACAGTCTTTGACGTGGTGTTCCGCTCTAATTTTGTGGCCAGAATTTGTTTTTGTACCTGATGAAGATTAATTTCCTCGTATTTACCATATATGAGTACTTGAACTTTTTTTTCCCCCCCCCTCAATCGTTGAAACTCATATTGTTTCTGCAGCCCACTGAAAGATTCGGTGATGTCGCCTGGAGCTTTTGCAGTGTCTGCAATGGAAGACACTGTCATGCAGATTCCGGGTGTCATCTGCAAAGGAAGACACGGTGCTGTGGCTGACATCCTTGTTCTATGTCCCGATATGAGGATGAGGAACAAGATGGGAGCGAGTACTGTACTTGGTGGAACAGAGCTTTTCACCGTTAGCTGCTCCGTTCCCCCCCTTTTTACTCTGTTGACGACTACTCTCTGTGTTCAGTTAGTGGGAAAATTATAGATCCATCGACCGACATTTCCTGTTATTCCTTTAGCACGCATTTTGTGGCTCTATTACCCATGGTCACACTTTTCGAAGGCTTTGGCAAGTCTTATATATTACAATCTGCATTCTTTTGTCTTTTCTAGGTGCATTAGGACCTTTGTCGAGTGATCCAATAGTAGAGACAGACAGAGCGACCTGTTCTAAACCCATGTTGCCCTGGTTGTGTAACTGATGGGTTTCTAGATTGGTGGTGTCTTTGCTTCTTAGGACCCATTCAAAGATTTTATGATATGGGATTTAGTGCTATTGGTCTGTAGTTCTTTGCTGTTGCTTTACTGCCCCCTTTGTGGATGGGGCAATGTCTGTTGTTTTAGAACTGTGGGACTACCCCCGTGTCCATGCTCCCTCTCCATAGGATGGAAAAGGCCGGATAGGGGCTTCTTGCAGTTCTGATGAACACTGAGTTCCATAGTCTGGCCCTGGGGCAGATGCATTGCAATGTCCATTTAACGCCTGTCGAATTCATTGTCACAGGATATCATCGGATAGCTTGTGTTAATCAAATTTTTTGGTGGCACCTTCTTCATAAAAAAATCATTTTGATCCTTCGACTCTCATTGTTACGGCATGCTAAAACTGAGGTCAATATATATTGGCTTGAGTAGTCTCACTCATTTCCTGCTGTCATCTGTGTAGGACCATCTTGTTTTAAGTAGGGCAATACTGGCGTTGATATCGATTTTTGATTGGCATAGGAGAAGAAATACTTTGGTTTTCTTTCTATTCATTTATGGCTTTTAGTTCTTCCGCGATTCCTGACTCCTAAAGGATTCTTTTAGCATAAGTTCGTGCTTGCCTATTTCTCTGACCATGCTCCCTACGCATTCAGATATATTGACCTCTTTTAAGCCGCTGCTTTATTCTTATTTTCCGTAGCCTGTAAAGTAGGCGCCTACTCTTTCTCTTTCTATTTTAACATCTACTCCTCCTTTTTCTAGAGGAATAAGCCTTGTGCAACAACGAGTGCCACCGAGTTAATCTGTTCAGGCATAGTTTGGGTCTGTGTTTGCTTAGTAATCTTCCCCACTTATATCGGTTAGACTTGTTTACTGGTCCCACTTTATGTTTTTGATATTGAAGTTGAATTGGTGATTGCACCCTCTTGAACTAGTCTCAATATGTCGTTCTGGGGCTCACGCATATCATGTCTGAACCTCAGTTTATGTTTGTGATCTGAGTATATTGTTTTTTGATAATGTAGACATTTCATATCAGATCATCATTGTTAGTGAAGATGAGGTCTAGTGTTTCTCCCATCTAGTAGGCTCAATTATATGCTGGTTTAAATTGAATTTTGTGCAGAGATTTAAAAAGCTCGTGTGAGTGTGAGTTTCTCAGAGCTGCCTCCTGGTGTTACTTCTGCAACAATGTTAATTGCTATATTCCCCCCATTTTAGGTGCCTTAAGTTTGAAATCCCCCAGGATCAAGATGTTGGGTGCAGGAGCTGGAAGATTTTCCAGACAGTGGGTCAATTTTAAACAGCTGTTCCTGGAATTTGCTGGGATGTGCATCCGGATGCTTGTAAACAACCACAATGACTAGTTTTTGGTTTCTCCGACCTTTACTGCTACAATTAATTTCCACTACATCATTGAGCATTAAGCATTCTGGTGCGAAACAAGTGACTCTGCAATGTACAGGCCACCCCCCCACCCCTTTTGCCCTGTTCACTCTGTCACAACTGAATATGTTGAAACTATGGGACCATATTCGGTTGTCCAAGTGATTCCTTTGATGTTGTCCTCAGTGAAAGCCGCGAACATTGCCTTGCACTCTGCAAGCATCCACGGATGAAAGGTTTTTTGTTTGTTGTTGCTGGCTTTATACCTTATATTTGCAAAGAAAATGTTATCGACTGGTGGTATTGTTGGCAACGGGGGTGGATTTTTTCCGGCAATTAAGAATCAGTATCTGTTTGGTTTGAGTGGAGCCATCGACTGTGTTCCCAAATCCAGAATGACTGATTTGGGTGTATCGATTTCTGCCATTTCCTGCCAGTGTTTTTTCCTTCCTGGCACTAAAAAAACCTCTCCCTCTTGAGTGCTGTGCTACCACCCAGGTTTTTCCCATGGCCGGATGTTTTGTATCATTTTTGTCCCCTTAGATGTTCTGGCTGGCAGTTAAGTAAGAGCACAGTCTTTCCTTACTGAAGAGGTACACGTTCAGGGTGAACAAGCTTGCAGGAAGGAGTTTCCATTTTCCTGTTTGTCAATATGGCATGGCATTTTCTAGGGTGTCATAGTTGCACTCCCATCTGGTTTTCAGAATTCCCATGCAGCAGATACCAAGTGCATAGTAATGTCACAAGGCTTGGTTCCGTTTTGCCCTTGGTTTCTGTGACTGAATCCCTGTTGGAGGCATGTTTTCCCTGTCTTACTTCTATCCTTCCAAGCACCAACAATGGAGCTCCCACCAGTTGTTTTTTGGTAAATATCTCACTATTTGCTAGTGAGTCCTCTTGTTTGCATTCCCTGCGGTATTTCTTGTTTGCAATATTTGGTTTTATCTATGCTTTTGACTACACTTGTTTCCCTACTATGGCTTCCTGTCCCCTTAGGTAATTTATATGAATTCCCTCCGCGTATAATTCCCGACTACCTGGACAAAAACTTCTAGCTTACACCATTACGTCCTCCCAGGACAGCATCTCCATCTCACCTTAACAGGTCTTCCCAGGACAGCACCTCCAACTTCACTCATTACTGTCTCCCAGGACAGAACCTCCATCTTGCACCATTACTGTCTCCCAGAACAGCACTATCCAGCCCACATTTACTGATCTACCAGGACTTCATCTCCAGCCTTACATTTTTCTGACTACATGGCCATGTATCAACGGTCATTACCATTCAGCCCAGACTTTTATTTCCCATCTGTTTAGAAAGCTTCCAGTTTCTATGAAAGCGCGTTGATGTTGTCCTCTTTTAATACCCTTGTGATTTTATCCACAGATTTATCTCTTTTGGGCATACCCCAAAAACACTTCCCTGTTTTAAAACACTGCTGTCAGCTAGTTCTTGATATTCACAAGCGACGTGACACCAATTTCCACACAAATGAAATTTACCCATGTGAAGCCCGTTTGTTCGACTGACCACAGACTTCACCCAGCTTCATAATGATTTGAAATGTTTTGATTTACTGCAATTCAACAAGCAACCTCTTACTATTCTATTACTAACCTCCATAAATGAAGCTCTAGCTATTGTTTCTGTTACTTCTAACTGTATTTTGTATATCGCACAGCCTTACCGGCTGATTTACATTTAATGATTTTTGTTTTATAAGGCGCCTACAACCCCATCCGTTTACAGTCTGCATTATTGTCCACTAAACCGTTTGAAACCAGTCAAGGGTTTCGGACCATTCAAGGGTTTCGACCAGTCAAGGGTTCGGACCAGTCAGGGGTTCGACCAGTCGATCTATCGATCAGTGTTTCACTTATTTATTAAAACATACTGGTATGGTTGATTTGAGCTAACACATGAAGGATCTACTGGAAATTAACTACCATAGTAAGTAAGTGATTAGATTGAACAACATTATAACTTGCGTTTGAAGAAACACGTGATGCTGGAAAACTCCTACAATTATGAACGGTCCACCTCCAACCCTGTTTATCAATCGCTGAATCTATCTTTTCTATTTTTTTCCGTCTCCACCACAATAAATGCAATATTAACACTATACCTGGAGTTTAACCTGAGAGAGTTCCGGGGGTCAACGCACCCCGCGGCCCGTTCCTGTGACCAGCCTCCTGGTGGATCAGAGCCTGATCAACCAGGCTAGAGTTGACTGGTAAATTAGGATGAATGACCTTTTCTTCTGTAGTAATAATTGCTTCTCGATGTGTATATTGCGACCGCTGTAACTACAGGTATATGAAATTCACAGTATAACGTCTGGTATTTTGCAAGAAAAAAGAAACTAATTAAATCAGTATCCACTCCACTAAAGTACCATTAATAATACTGGTTAGTTGCTACTACTACACAGTAATTCTGCTTATTCACTGGTATCACTAGAATTATATGCGAGTACACTATCAAGCAGGAAGATTATTAAAAACAGCTGACCTTGGTAAGTTCCTGCGACTTCTGGCACACAGCCTCTAAAGGCTTTATCACTTCATTTAAACAAATTCACCTTTATTCAAATGACACTTTAGTCTTTATCATCAATATACTAGGAGCCACCGTAGTATACACTAATACACTCTGTATACTCAATGTTTATCAGGGAGAGTTCTTTCTCTGACACGAAAAGTTCAATTATTAATTTTTACCCCGTGAACACAGGCCTGATTTCCCCCTGGCAGTAAGCCAGCTAGGTAGTGCACACTAATTCTCCTTTTGACTCAGTATATTATGTTTTCCGCCCAAGATGTTCCAGGCGCTAGAGGGATGTAGCATATCCACCATTCCAACAAACAATCATCTGCCATCGTGTTTTCCCAGAGATTCTTTCACCAATCTCCTGAAAAGCAAGACCCCTCCCCCTCCCCCTCCTATAGCTGCAATTCAGTTTTTCGAATACCTGGAAAAACCCTGGTCATTCCATCCCAGTCCAAGTCTGCTAGCACTGCATATGGTCTGAAAACCCCACCTTCAAAAGCTGTACGCTCCCAACTCGAATGCCATGTGTTTACATAATGTCTATCCAACGCCCCCGTAGCCACTGCAGACGAACTGTGCCCACTTCCCCCCTCAACTCGCCCCCACCAGTCATAAACCCCTCCTGCATCCCCCAGTCAGATCCTTAAGACAGTAAAATGCACCCCGTCCCCCCTTGCTCAACATCGCCATGGCGTATAACGCAATTCCAATCCCCACCCATGACAGGAATTAAAGGCAAACCCCGAGTTATAACGTAAAACCTCCCCTCACGAATCGATTTTAATAACTTTAGGGTTGCTTTCCGCAGCATGTAAACTTCAATAAAACAAACCCTCACCTCACCCCAGTAAACCATCTACCCTCACCCACCCTACCCCCTCCCCCCCTTCTCCCATCTCAAGAACACGCCAAGGCATGCACTCCTTCACCGTATAGCTACCCCCCCTTAAATTTTAAGGAACTGGCTAACATACATGCGTAGCCTTTAACCATAACTCTCGCCAAACTTATAATAGTGTTTCTTGTATGAACATCATCCAAACCTGCGCAAAAACCACTCCATCCCCACACACACTTAACCTCCGCTTGCAGGGCCATTTACGTTTATGGTAACACACTTGAATTCACAAAAGGAGGTTTTCCTCTATGTTTGTGGGTCTTTCCCGTTCCCGTTCCCAAGGCCCCCCTCACCCCCCTGTGCCCTCCCATATTGCTGGGTGCCTGCCACAACCCCTTCTGCAAGAGGCGCTCAGCACTTTCAACAATAATTTCTTCCCTGGAATGCATCCTGGTGTCAGGACCTCATCCATATCCGACACTCCCGCCGTCTGTTTGCGGGAACCACCTTCCACACACATCTCACCAGACGAAGCTTCCTGTGACGTCCACCAGGCAAGTTTCATCCAGGTCTCCCACAACGTCAAAATCCCTCCTTCACCACCATTTAGAACACTCCGGTGAGCAACAGGCCATTCTCTGCCCCATCCAAGGAGATCGTGAAGCACGTTCTCCAGCAAACTATCCTGTGACAACCTCCACAGGCTCCGCAGGCCCCACCAGAATTGCGTGGAAAAATTGTAGTGTCCACCGACAGGGGTGGCAACATGCCCATAGACCGCATTTCTCTTGTTTGTACTCCCACATCCAAAGCTTAGTACCTGTCCATCGAGGACCGTCCCCAGGTCAAAGGCCTCTGTTCTTAGGACCACAGGAGAAGGTTTCCGGATGCGGACAACCAGGCGCCCTGGAGCACTGAGCAGCCATATGGTCATACGAAGATTGAATAACCTGCATGTCTTCCAGTGGCCTGCATGTGAACAAAAACTTGGGTCCTGTAGTATTTACCAAACATAAGATGGAATGCTGCTATAATGTCATCTTGATGATTGAAGGAACCCTCTTGGGAGCCCGGTCGTATGGCCCTCCCTCACACTCCCTTGGTGGCTGCATGTACCATCATATCTTACAAAAA
This sequence comes from Cherax quadricarinatus, assembly GCF_026875155.1. Taxonomy (NCBI): domain Eukaryota; kingdom Metazoa; phylum Arthropoda; class Malacostraca; order Decapoda; family Parastacidae; genus Cherax; species Cherax quadricarinatus. Next base: position 91,840,530 of record NC_069404.1, on the reverse strand, counting down.
CTATCCATAGATCATACTCCTCCACCTCGAAGGCAATGATCCTTACTATTGACCCAGGTGCGTATGTGGAGACTCCAAGGACAGACATACTTCCACACTGAATTACACACCGCCATTCCTTCACTCTTGGATAAACTTCCACAATCCTAAGTAAAAGCCGCATTTGCGATTTCACAAAAAAAACTCGACATCCATTGAGAGCAACACCATATACTTTCCTCGTTGGGATGCCGTAAAGTCGCGAATAATGTAGGCCAACAAGACATGCATTGATGCACCACTGAGAAGCCACGAAATGAAATCAACACAGAACCGTTTTTTTTAACATCTTCAAACCCAGACGATCCGCCATCTTGTGTACGTAGTACACGGTTCTCACCAGGTTTAAGCAGGAGAAGGCTCAGAAAGCTCCTTCGTCAGCCGCAGGTTGAAGACGAATGAAACATTCAAATTAGCCATATTAAGGGACTGTGAGCGTGCGGTGAGACGTTCACGACTGACCGTAAGTAAAGTTTATAAAAAAAAAAATAAAGGTTTTATTTCTTGAAAGGTACAATGTCTAATTACAACATTATATTTTTTGTATTTTATTTGGGAAAAATTTTTTTTTTTTTGCAAAGATTTTCAAAGAAAGCCACTATCATGCCCAGGCATTTTTGGCAAACAAATCCCAAATACATAGACTAATTAAAACTAGATAAGATAAACGTACATAGTTGTTTACATCTTATTTAAACTTACTACAATCTTAATTAAACTTATTACAAGTGAGTAGGGTTCGGTAAAATAAACTTGAAATTGCAACTACAAAATCAACTATACTATAATGGACATGTGGTATCTTTTATGGAATTGTTCACCATGATAAGCAGATGTTTGTGGCAGATAGGTTAATATAGAGAAATTAGATGAATTTTATGATTGTTTGAATTGAATTGAAATGTTTATTTCTCTGTAAAGATTAATATGTGGGGTTTACACAATATAAAACATTAGTTACAAAGAAGCACTAGCATGCCTAGGCATGTTGGGCAGTTAAACGAACTTAAGCAAACTAGGAAATTACTTCTAAACCATAATTGTTTTAAGTGATCAAACACTGTGATATGTTTTATAATAGGTATTATATTAGTTATGGTATACAATACCGGAAGTGATTAATAAGAAACACGTACAACACATGGTGCCTACCGTACATTTATTTTCGAAAGATGCCAAAGTGTAAAGGGGTAAGTAAGTTATATTTAGGCACAGTTTACAAAACATTTTGGTGGATAAGTGTATATAACTTGTGATAACAATACTACCAAGCTAGGCGAAAAATTCTTCTTGAGTCATTAGCTCCTAACAAGAGATTTAAGAAGGGATTACTAGCAAATGAGCTTCCAACATCCTCCCAAGAAGCTCATTGCTAGTAAACCCTTCTGAAATCTCTTGATAGAGCAACTGCTCAGAAGAAATTTTTCGCCTAGCTGGTAGTAATAAGTTATCACAATATATACACTTATGATTCTAAACAGGAGTTTCTGGCAGTGCTGCATCTGCACCTTGTTGCCACCTCCTAGTTAAGGAACGATAATACATTTGTTGAGTTAGGCATAAGAATTTAACAACTGGGCGTCTACACTGCAAATAAATTGTTTTAATTTGCCAAATCCTAATGGCGCAAAAGCAACCTATGACATGAGCTTGACTCTATCATCATTACTGATTCTATGTCATCATTGATAGGCTCTTGCTCATATAAAGACTCCACTAACATGCTCATTGGGGAAGCCAGGTATAGATACTCAAAAATTAAGGGACAAAGAAATTAATGTAGCAATTTGTCTAGGATCCCATCACACATTGGATGTACTCTCATGATAAAGGTTGATATGTTATCCCAGAAGAGTATCCAGAAGGAGAACGTAGTAATATAACTTTGTATAACTGTGGTCTAGCTTAGAATAATATTAGGAGAGAAGTAAATAATGAAGAAGATTGATATAGTAATGCAGTAGAAGCCTGAGTATATCTATAACCCACTATGATAACATGAACGAAGATAAGTAAAGTTAAGGAGCGCACTTTGCAATTTGAACAGACTGACTGATGTTGTAGTGGCAGGCTTAGCTGTTACAAGTACTTCTGCAGTTGGGAGACAACACAGAAGATGGAGCAAACTAAATGTAAATATAGATACAGGCATATTGTCACTCCTCTTTAACACTATGTGCTTTATAATTGTCCAACTTTAATATGAATACATAGACATACAGTAAAATAACCTATGTGCCATTTCCAAAAATCTTATTAATGAAAATAAGATAACCGAGATTACTAAGCAAATGTCCTAAAAATGCTTGAAACAGATAATGAACTAAAGATAATAGATATATATCCAAAATAAATGCCATGTGTAACCCCGTGGGGCCTTAGTCCTAGGCCTTTTGTGTATCCACATGCTCTCCGTGCGCCAACCGTCCACAGAGTGATATGGGGTGGTCACAATAAACTAGCCACTTCGTGGCAAAATCTAACTCTGGATGATGCAATTTTTTTTCAACAAGTCGGCGTCTCCACCTAGGCAGGTTGACCCAAAAGAAAATCCCCCAAACGAAAATACTTCATCATTCAAACCTTTCACCTCAATTACACATATCACAGTTTTTGCCGATTCACCCAGATACACCTCTTTAGAACATATTAAAGAAATAATATAAAAAGTGGACCTGAAATAATATAATTAAACTCCATATAGATAAAATATCAGAGGCACCAGTAATATATATATATATATAATATAGATATATATATTTATATATATATAAAAATCTAAATATATAATCTTAATGTATATTCTAATTACCATCCCCAAACTGCCAATATCCCAAACCCTCCTTTAAAAGTGCAGGCATTTATATTGTACTTCCATTTCCAAAACTCAAGTCTGCTATATAAAAATAACCGTTCAGAATCCCTTCATTAAAAAATTACCCTGCTCACACTCAACAGCTCGTCAGGTCCCTAAAACCATTCGTCTCCAATCACTCATATCAAACACGCCTCTGCACCTTGCTGGAAGTCCAGCCCCTTGCCCCCTACCCCTCCCTCCAACCTTTCGAGGCTGACCCCTACCCACCTTCCCTTACCCCTACAAATTTACGCTCTCCATGTCATTCTACTTGAACCATCACTCTAAATGACCAAACCACACCACCCTAACAAACCCCTCATGTCAGCCCTCTGACTAATACTTTTTTATTAACTCACCCCTTCTCCAATTTCTCCACACTCCCGAATTTCAGCATAATATTTACACCACACATTGCCCCTTAACAAGGACATCTCCACACGCCACATCGCTGCAAGCATTTTACAACCCAAGCTTCACACCCATAAAAAGTGTTGAACTACTATACTTTTTCGAAACATACCCTTCTTGCCCTCCAATGCATAACGTTTTTTTGTCTCCATAAACACTCAATGCACCACTTCACCATTTTATTCGTTCATCAATTCTATGGTTAAACCTCATCCTTCATAAACCCACCGCTGACACAGTCACTCCCAAATATCTGAAAACAATTCACTTCTATCCATACTCCTCTCCAAATGTGATATCCCAATTTTCTTTATCTAACTCAAGTTGATCCCCTCATCACCTTACACTTTCTATAGGTTCACTTTCAACTTTCTACGCTTTACACGAGCTCTCACCCAAACTCATCCACTAATCTTGCAAATTTTCTTTAGAATCTCCCAAAAGCACAGTACATCAGCAAACAGTAACTTGTGTCAATTCCTTTTGTACTTGATTCCCCATAATTTAATTCCCACCCCTCACCGAACCCCCTATCATTACTTCATTTACATCCCCATCTATAATATATTAAACAACCCTGGTGAACATTACACATCCTGTCTAAGACCAACTTTTTACCGGGAAGTAATCCTCCCTTTCCTTCTACAAGGGTTGCACAATAAACAAGCCACTTCGGAGCAAACCTAAAATCTAAATCTCTTCTACACAGACCCAAACCGAGCCTCACTATCCTCATAAAAACTCTTTACAACATTAATAACTTTACCACTATCCCATATACTTTCAACATCTAGTCACATTGCTCCCCTATCCACTCTTTCTAAATCATAAATGCAATGAAAACTTCCCTACTGGCCTGTGGTTAACGCGTCTCGCTCACACGCGAGGGCCTTGGGTTTGCATTCCCACCATGTATAAACATTGAGCGGAGTTTCTTTCCACCTTTGTCTATGTTCCCCATCATTAAAAACTGGTACCTGGTGTTTTTAGTCGACTGGGTGGGTCCGCATCCTGGGACACTGAACCTAAATTTGCCCGTGATTCCAGCATAACAAGTGGCTTTTCTATGTAGTAGTAAATGTCATTGTTGTCAATCATATGACTGTATACCAATACAGTGTAATTGTAGTATTAAAGAATATATTATTATTACCTTTATCCTAAATACGTTCACAAATACTTCAATTAACACTTGATCTAACACATCCACCTACCCACTCTGAAATGCCTCCTTGCTCATCCAACCAAACCGTACATCTGTTCTTACCACCTCAATTCTTTCAATAACAACCAAACCGTAATTATTTTTACAAAATAACATAATGAAAAAAGCCTTAATGGAAATAAGTCACTCTGGCTTAATTCCATTAGGATCCTGAGTCACATCACTCGCTTTTATATGATATTATGTAATATCAGTGCTATTATTTCTTATTTTAAAAAATCTTGAAGCTTTTTTTTTATAATTTTTGGTTAAGTTGTTTGAGTGAGATCCCGCGGGCCGGTGTGATCAGGATTTGCAGCAGCGGTACCCAGCAACCGACCAAGGTGGAGCAGTCACAAGTCCGCAACCATGAGTCCAGACGGCCCTGGTGTATGACCCCTGGACAAGACCTCCCTCCTGTTCATCCAGGTCAGTCATCCACTCACCCCACACCCATGAGCACTCACAACACTCCTGAAAACAGCCTCACCTTGGGGCGATTTCGCAGCATGCTTTCGGTGTGGGTGTTTGAAAATAGTGTTGGGTCTTGAGTAAATCTTATTATAATATCAATATATTAATCATTAAGTTGTGTATATATTTATCGGAAGTGCTGCTATGATCTTGTAATGAATTGGGAAGACTGTGCGGAACATTTTTTCAAGGTTTTGCTCTTCCCTGCCACAAGATAAGACCTTACCACCGTTTAAACATACAATACTAGATAAATCATTATCTAAGAAATTTTTATTCAGGTAAACCACAAATACAGACATACATATCATACATAAGCCACACATGTGTAAGAGAAACTTCTAGGATATACCCCAAAAATTCATTACTGATATAATGGATAATACTACATTCACTTAACCTAGCCAGCATTATACGTTGCAGTAACTAAACTAAAACCACTTATTTTGGGAAAAGGCTTAGCACCACCAACACTGACTACTATTCAACATAAATATAAAGAAACACAGTGATAAACTTATACGGGAGTTTATTTCCTTGGTAGCTTAGGTAAGGTCGTTGTGAATAAGACTCATTTTTAACTTTGAACATCGGCAAAAATCAAAAAATTTTCCCTATTTTGAGCTCCATTTCAATCAAAATTGCCTCTATTTCTCTGTTTTCCATTCTATCAAATGAGACAAAGAAAACGAGAATGCAACCATAAATACTATAGGAAAATAGAGCACAAAGTCGGGATTTTAACCCTTTCAGGGTCCGTCCCGTAGATCTACGGCTTTACGTTCAGGGTCCAAACCGTAGATCTACGTCATGAGCTCAGCTCACTCTGATAAACTGTGAGTGGTACATTTGGGCCTAGATATGAGAGAATACAGTGGACCCCCGGTTAACGAACTTTTTTCATTCCAGTAGTATGTTCAGGTGCCAGTACTGACCGAATTTTTTCCCATAAGGAATATTGTGAAGTAGATTAGTCCATTTCAGACCCCCAAACATACACGTACAAACGCACTTACATAAATACACTTACATAATTGGTCGCATTTGGAGGTGATCGTTAAGCGGGGGTCCACTGTACATCTATGTGGTATGTGTGCACCACATAAAACAAATTCTGCAGCACACTGTGTATAATGAGAAAAGAAAAAAAACTGAAATCATGATTTTTCGATTAAAACAGCGACTTTGCAGTGTTTTTTCGTATGTTTTTTATAGTTGTATTTGCGATTTCTTGGTCTCATTTGATAGAATGGCAGACATATTACAGAAATAGAGATGATTTTGATTAGTTTTAGCACTGGAAATGGCTTGAAACTGAGCTCAAAGTAGCGGAAATGTTAAATTTTGCCCGATATTCAAGAGTAAACAAACGACCTCACACGTCTAATCACACCAGCTGGTGGGTCTAATTTTACATTCACAAATATGGTGATGATATTTATACAATTATTACAGTATTGCATAACAGTAAATCTTCTATTTTTGGTGTGAAAAAAATTCATTATGTGAATAAAAAATCAAAATGGAATTTATTTGTAAAGCCTCAAAACATAACTAATGAACAGAAAAAGTGTTAGTTTAGTTCCAGGAATGCCTACATTGTTCAATATCCTACCTCTCCCCCCCCTCCCACCCTTTTCCAATATTTCTATCCTTACCCATCTTACCAAAGCTCTGGTCATAAGAAGAAGAAATAATTCTATTGCTAACATAATATATGTTAGTGTAAACTTGTTACCTGGCATTTATATGCATTTGTAAGTTGAAAAAAAATGGCGTTCTTCTATCCAGCGATGTCTGCTTTTCGGCAGTAATCTGGAACTTAACCTGCCGTGTAAGTGGGGCCCTACTGTATACAGCCCTCAATAAAAATGAATATCCACTGGGGCTCTTCATCGACCTATGGAAAGCATTTGATACAGTGGACCACAATCTCCTGCACCTAAAACTAAATCATTATGGCATCAGAGGACATTCCCACTATTACCTAAAATCTTATCTTAATAGACACCAGTATGTATCCTAGGCCCACTCTTTCTCATCTACATCAGTGATCTCTCCAATGCATCTCAACTCCTTAACCCGTAAACTGTCCAAATGTAGCACTGAATATTTTTTTTTTTTTTTTTAATGATGAGTGCATTTTTCCCAGCATCCCCAAATTTTGTCATATTGCGCACACCGAGTGCACAGACCCATTCTCTCGTGTCTAGGCAACTCAGGCCTATCGTGCCAAGGTTGAAAGCATGTAAAATAAAACGTAGATCTACATTTGAACAGTTTAACTCTTTCAGGGTCCGTGCCATAGATCTACGGCTTTACATTAAGGGTCCAAACCATAAATCTACACCATGAGCTCAGCTCACTTTGAAAAGCTATGAGCAGTAAATTTGGGCCTAGATATGAGAGAATACATCTATGTGGTATGTGTGCACCACATAAAACAAATCCTGCAGCACTGCATAATGAGAGAAAAAAACTGAGACCGTAATTTTCAATTAAAACGGCAACTTTGCAGTGTTTTTTCGTATGTTTTTTATAGTTGTATTTGCAATTTCTTGGTCTCATTTGATATAATGGAAAATATATTAAAGAAATAGAGATGATTTTGATTGGTTTTAATACTGGAAATGGCTTGAAACTGAGCTCAAAGTAGCAGAAATGTTAAATTTTTGCTGATGTTCAAGAGTAAACAACTGACCTAATACGTCTAATACACGCCAGCTGGTGGGTCTAATATATGTTCACAAATGTACTGATGTTATTTATACAGTTACTACAATATTGCATGACAGTAAATCTTCTATTTTTTGGTTTGAATAAAAATTCATTGTGAATTAAAAATCAAAATGGAATTCATTTGTAAAGCCTGAAAGCATAACTAATGAAAAGAGGAAATGTTAGTTTAGTGCCAGGAATGCCTGCATTGTTTATTCTGGACCCTATTTTGAAATTGGAATATTTTGAACTTTGCACTAAATTGGCCAAATTACCAATTTCCAATCACTTTATTTTGTAGTTGAAACAGTTCCGTTGGCGATTTCTTGTGCTCAATCGATAGAATAGAAATACTAGTGAAATAGCAAAGAATTTAGCTGACTGGAATAACGTAATTGGCCTAAAATGGGAGTCAATAACTGACAAATGTACTGATGTTATTTATACAGTTATTACAATATTGCATGACAGTAAATCTTCTATTTTTTGGTTTGAATAAAAATTCATTGTGAATTAAAAATCAAAATGGAATTCATTTGTAAAGCCTGAAAGCATAACTAATGAAAAGAGGAAATGTTAGTTTAGTGCCAGGAATGCCTGCATTGTTTATTCTGGACCCTATTTTGAAATTGGAATATTTTGAACTTTGCACTAAATTGGCCAAATTACCAATTTCCAATCACTTTATTTTGTAGTTGAAACAGTTCCGTTGGCGATTTCTTGTGCTCAATCGATAGAATAGAAATACTAGTGAAATAGCAAAGAATTTGGCCGACTGGAATAACATAATTGGCCTAAAATGGGAGTCAATAACTGACAAATCAAAATTCGCAAGAGCCTAATTTCGTCAATTTTCCATCAAATTTCATACTTTGTTTTATTACCTTCAGAAAAAGATTCTTTACCATTTCATAAGAAAAAATAACAAAATTAATTTTTGAAAATTCTTGCACACTGGTGTGCACTTTGAAATTTGGCCTCTGGACCCTGAAAGGGTTAAGGGTTAAACCAGTTAGGTATGCAGACGACACTACTTATGTCTACTCCCACTCAAACCCAGCTATACTTAGAGACACTGTAAACGACGAGCTTCTAAAAATATGTACAGTGGACCCCCGGTTAACGATATTTTTTCACTCCAGAAGTATGTTCGGGTGCCAGTACTGACCGAATTTGTTCCCATAAGAAATATTGTGAAGTAGATTAGTCCATTTCAGACCCCCAAACATACACGTACAAATGCACTTACATAAATACACTTACATAATTGGTCGCATTCGGAGGTGATCGTTATGCGGGGGTCCACTGTACTACAGTGGACCCCAGCTTACGATATTATTTCATTCCAGAAGTATGTTCAGGTGCCATTACTGAACGAATTTGTTCCCATAAGGAATATTGTGAATTAGATTAGTCCATTTCAGACCCAAACATACACGTACAAACACACTTACATAAATACACTTACATAATTGGTTGCATTGGGAGCTGATCGTAAACCGGGGGTCCACTGTAGTACTTGGATGATGACCAACAAACTCTCAACATAGATGAAACATACTTCATGCTGTGTGGAAACAGTTTTAAATATCCAATTAATATATCAATAAATGGTTCCCCCATTACAAGACACACTGAGGGTAAATTTCTAGGTCTTCTCCTTGACTGTAATCTTATACGTATTTCATTCCCACATCCAGCATACATCCAAGAAATTTCCAAATTAGTAGGAATCCTTTCCAAGATACGATACTATATACCCCAAATGACTCTCCTTACCCTATACCACTCTTTAACCCTTTGACTGTTTTGGTCATATATATACGTCTTACGAGCCAGTGTTTTCGGATGTATTAATACGCATAAATTCTAGCGGCTTTAAATCAAGCAGGAGAAAGCTGGTAGGCCCACATGTGAGAGAATGGGTCTGTGTGGTCAGTGTGCACCACAAAAAAAATCCTGCAGCACACAGTGCATAATGAGAAAAAAACTGACCATTTTTTTTTTTTTTGGATTAAAACGCCGACTTTGAGGTGTATTTTTGTATAGTATTTATCGTTGTATTCTCGTTTTCGTGGTCTCGCGTGATAAAATGAAAAACATATTACAGAAATAGGTAGAGGTTGTTTTGATAAGGACCTGCCTCGCATGGGCCAGTAGGCCTTCTACAGTGTTCCTCCATTCTTATGTTCTTATATTCTTAAATAGAGATGATTTTGATTAGTTTGACGATGAAAACAACTGTGAAATTGAGCTCAAAGTATCGGAAATGTTCGATTTTTACCATTGTTCAGGAGTAAGCAAATCACGCCACACGTCCAATACACATCAACTGGGGAGTCTAATATTCTTTCACTAGTGCACTGATATTATTTATACCATTTTTACAATAATGCAGTAGTCTGCATAACAGTAAATTTTGTATTTTTTGTATGAATAAAAAATCAAAATAGAAAGCAATAGCAATATAAGGGGGGCCTTGAGACGTGACTAATGAACAGAAGATATGTTATTTTAGTGCCAAGAATGTCTACATTGTTTATTCTATACCCTAGTTTGAAATTGGCATCTTTTTTAATTTGCATGAAATTGGCCAAATTGTCAATTTCTGACCACTTTATTGGGTAGTTCAAATCAGTAAATGGGCGGTTTCTTGTACTCAACTGATAGAAAAGATGGAGTTCTAAAGAAAGAGCTATGAGTTTGGTCAACTGGAACAATGGAATTGGCCAAAAACAGGGCTCAAAGTTGGCGAAATTGCCGATGCATTTGTCACCGAGACTGCTAACTTTGCGGGAGCATAATTCTGTGAGTTTTCGACCAAATTTCATACTTTTGGTGTTATTACCATCGGGAAAAGATTCTCTATCATTTCACAAGAAAAAATAATTTTATTTTTTCCCAAAAGTTTTGTGATATAGAATGACAGTTTCAGAAAGGGACTTGCGAGAGTCAAAGGGTTAATATATCCCTACCTCACCCATTGTATTTGTGCCTGGGGATCAGCCACAGCCAATTACCTTAAACCTTTAATTACCCAACAAAAAGCTGCTGTGCAGATGATTACCAGCTCCTGTGCCAGACAGCACACCCCACCAGTTTTCAAAAGCCTGAACATATGAGACGTACACTCGTATTATTGTGCCTACTACATATACAGAACATTAAACTCCAATATAAACCCTCCACTTAAACTTCTCGTTGATAGCTACAACAGAATGGTCACAACGCAAGGCACAAGGCTCTCTTTGACGTCCCTCATGTCAGTCTCACACTATGCAGAAATGCAATGCACATAAGGGCCTGAAGATCTGGAATTCATTACCTGAACCAGTAAAGGATACCCTGACTACACTTAAATTTAGAACTATGCTTAAAAATCATCTCTTACCTCAGTGGTAACCAAACCAACCAAAACAACTTCTAATCAGTTTGAAGTAACTCAAATATTATACAGTGGTCCCTCAATAATCGTCCATAATCCGTTCCTGGAAGTGGGACTATTATCGAAATGGACGATTTACGAATCAATTTTCCCCATAAGAAATAATGTAAATTCAATTAATCCGTTCCTGACACCCAGAAGTATTAAAACAAAAAAATATTTTTACATGAAATATAGATGTAGTACATAAACAATACAGTGGCACATGATGAATTAAACATTAACAGAATAACGCTTACCTTTATTGGCTATTCTTCTTTGTGTATGGAAGACTGGAGAATGAGACTGATTGGATGAATTACTGTTTGGAAGGGGAATCCCCTTCCATCAACACCTCGGGTATCAATTGCTTTTCTGGGGTTACTTCTTTTTTCTGTTTCTTAATGCCACTAGGACCACCTTGAGAGTCACTGGAGCCCTGTCTTGCAAAAAAACTGTCCAGAGAGCTCTGTTTCTGGCGTCTCTTTAAAACTTCCCTAAAATGGGCCAAGACTCTGTCACTGTACAAGTTGCTGATATGGCTTGCAACATCCTTCTCTGGGTGATGTTTCTCCATAAATCTTTCCATCCTACCCCACATTTCAAAAATCTCCTTAATTTCTGAAGGAGGCACCTTCCTCCATCTCTCTTCCTCCTCCTCTGCAGCAAGATTCAGAGCTGCCATCTGTTGCTGTTCCTGCTGAAGCTCTTGCAGCTCCTCAGTGGTTAGCTCTTTGTTGTGGTCTTCCACCAATTCTTCCACATCCTCCAAACTCGCATCCAACCCCATGGAACTCCCCAGTGCCACAATGGATTTAACAACTGACATAGGCTCATCAGGGTCAGCCCCAAACCCTTCAAAATCCCTCTTGTGGACACAATCTGGCCACAATTTTCTCCAAGCAGAGTTCAAAGTCCTGGTAGTCACTCCCTCCCAAGCCTTACCTATAAGGCTTACGCAATGGAGAATACTGAAATGTTCTTTCCAAAAATCTCGTAGGGTCAAGTGAGTGTCTGAGGTCACATTCAAGCACCTTTCAAACATTGCTTTTGTGTAGAGTTTTTTAAAGTTTGCAATGACCTGCTGGTCCATGGGCTGGAGGAGAGAAGTGGTATTCGGGGGCAAGAACTTTACTGTGATGAACCCAAACTCCTTCAGAATTAGGTCATCCAAGTTTGGAGGATGAGCAGGTGCATTATCCATTACTAGGAGGCACTTGAGATCCAATTTCTTTTCCAGGAAGTAATTCTTCACACTAGGGCCAAACACTTCATTGAACCACTCTACAAAAATTTCCCTCGTGACCCATGCCTTACTATTAGATTTCCAAAACACACACAATTTACTCTTCATCACATTGTTTTTCCTGAACACTCTGGGATTTTCAGAATGGTACACTAGTAATGGCTTCACTTTGAAATCCCCACTAGCATTAGCACAAAACATTAGCGTCAGCCTGTCTTTCATAGGCTTGTGTCCTGGCATTGCCTTTTCCTCTTGTGTAATGAAAGTCCTCTTTGGCATTTTCTTCCAAAAGAGGCCTGTTTCGTCACAATTGAACACTTGTTCAGATTTCAGTCCTTCAGCCTCTATGTACTCCTGGAATTCATGCACATGTTTTTCAGCCGCCTTGTGGTCCGAACTGGCAGCCTCACCATGCCTTACCACACTGTGTATGCCAGTACGCTTCTTAAATCTCTCAAACCAGCCTTTGCTGGCCTTAAATTCACTCACATCATCACTAGTTGCAGGCACTTTCTTTACCAAATCGTCATGCAACTGCCTAGCCTTTTCACAAAGAAGCGACATCATAAGACTGTCTCCTGCTAATTTTTTCTCATTTATCCACACCAATAATAACTTCTCAACATCTTCGAGTACTGGTGATCTCATTTTTGTCAGCATATTTACCCCCTTTGCAACAACAGCATCCTTGATTTCCTTTTTCTTGGCTATGATGGAAGATATGGTTGTACGGGATTTTATTATACATCCTGGCCAGTTCGCCCACACATACGCCACTATCATATTGTTCAATGATGTTTTTCTTAAATTCAATCGTATTTCTCACCTTCTTTACCAAAGGCTTGGCACTAGGAGCTTTCTTTGGAGCCATGGTAGCTTATTTAGCACTTAAATAACTTGCAAGCACTAAAATAAATGAAATTATGAAATATTTCGCTGGAGCACGTGAGGGGACCGTCGCTCACTGGTAAACAATGGCACACTGGCTGGGAAGAAAAGGCCAAGGCGGCTCGAGGCCGCTCAGACCGTGAGTAGGCGTCCGGGACGAAGGACTATTAGCGAGTTACCGGACCATTTCCGAGCCAATATTTTGACGAAAAAACAGGACTATTTCCGAAATGGACAACTTTCAGGCCGGACGATTATTAAGGGACCACTGTATTATATGACCTCTAGTCTATTAAACATCTGCCAATCCATGAAATATTAATCTTTGAACCATTAATTGTAGTATGGTTTTTATGGGCAATTTCAAGATTATTATTCTTATAAACCTCCACCTTGACTATCTCGCATTAGTATTAAGATTAAATTAAGATTCATTAAAAAGTTAACCACTCTTATCTTGTCTAGATTTAAGTAGTTATTGTGTACAGTGGAACCTCGGTACTCGAACAGCTCTATACTCAAACAATTCGGTACTCAAAATCTTTGTTCAGTAAAAAAAAAAATCGCTCTAGTCAACTGTTTGCTCGGCAGTCGACCAAACGAACACAACCTGCCAGAACACGTGCATCAGTCTCCCCGCAACTATCGCTCAGTCCAAAACTTCACTGTAAACTATTTCATGTTTCTTTGCATTTCTGGGTGCTTTTTTATACATGTATGTATAAATAAGTCACCATGGTGCCTAAGAAGACTAGTGATAACAGTCAACCAGAAAGAAAATTGGTTAGAGCATGTTTGCCATGATGTAAACACTGCCACCACCTGTCCATATAATATACCTTTAATTAATTTAGGTGTCTTTATTGTGCTTCTAGGTTATCTATCATGTTTCTGATATCAAGTTGGAATACATGTGATAGATAACCTTTACTACTAATATTAGCATAATTACACAACATTGTATTTGCGCCACTGCAAGTATCTGGCTATCAAGATGACTTGCCAGATACTGAATGCTCCTTCTGTTGGCCCCTACCCCTCTCCTATTGCTCCTTCCAATTCGGGCCCCTCTTATATTACGCTTGCTTTCCATTTTGAATTTTCATTCACACAAAAAATAGAAGATTTACTGTTATGCAGACTGCTGCATTATTGACAAAATGGTATACATAATAATAGAGTATTTGTGAAAGCATATTAGATCCACCAATTGATGTGTATTGGATGCGTGGTGTGATTTGTTTACTCTTGAACATCAGCAAAAATCTACATTTCCACTAACTTTAGCTCAATTTCAAGGTACTTTTAGTCTTTAACCCTTTGACTGTTTCAGGCCCCTCTCTGAAACTGTCATTCTATGTCGCTCAATTTTTGAAAAAAGAAAAATTATTTTTTCTTATGAAATGATAGAGAATCTTTTCCCGATGGTAATGACACCAAAAGTTCGAAATTTGGTCGAAAACTCGTGGAATTATGCTCCCGCGAAGTTAGCGGTCTCGGCGACATATGCGTATCGGCGATTTCGCCGACTTTGAGCCCAATTTTCAGCCAATTCCATTGTTCCAGTTGACCAAACTCATAGCTATTTCTTTAGAACTCCATTTTATCTATCAGCTGAGTACAAGAAACCTCCCATTTACTAATTTGGACTACCCAATATGGTGGTCAGAAATTGGCAATTTCGCCAATTTCATGCAAAATAAAAAAGATGCCAATTTCAAAATAGGGTCCAGAATAAACAAGGTAGACATTCGTGGCACTAAAATAACATATGCTCTGTTCATTACTCACATCTCTAGGCCCCTCTTATATTATTATTGCTTTCTATTTTGATTTTTTATTCATACAAAAAAATACAAAAATTACTGTTATGCAGACGACTGCATTATTGTAAAAATGGTATAAATAATATCAGTGCACTAGTGAAAGAATATTAGACTCCCCAGTTGACGTGTATTGGACGTGTGGTGTGATTTATGTACTCTTGAACATTGGTAAAAATCGAACTTTTCCGCTACTTTGAGCTCAGTTTCAAGGTCGTTTTCATCGTAAAAGTAATGAAAATCATCTCTATTTCTGTAATATGTTTCCCATTTTATCACCTAAGACCATGAAAACGCGAATACAACGATAAATACTATACGAAAATACACCTCGAAGTCGGCGTTTTATTCCAAAAAAACGATCAGAGTTTTTTTTTTCTCATTACGCAATGTGTGCTGCAGGATTTTTTTTATGTGGTGCACACTGACCACACAGACCCATTCTCTCACATGTGGGCCTACCAGCTTTCTCACTCTTGATTTGAAGCCGCTAGAATTTTATTTTATTTTATTATCACACCGGCCGATTCCCACCAAGGCAGGGTGGCCCGAAAAAGAAAAACTTTCACCATCATTCACTCCATCACTGTCTTGCCAGAAGGGTGCTTTACACTACAGTTTTTAAACTGCAACATTAACACCCCTCCTTCAGAGTGCAGGCACTGTACTTCCCATCTCCAGGACTCAAGTCCGGCCTGCCGGTTTCCCTGAATCCCTTCATAAATGTTACTTTGCTCACACTCCAACAGCACGTCAAGTATTAAAAACCATTTGTCTCCATTCACTCCTATCAAACACGCTCACGCATGCCTGCTGGAAGTGCAAGCCCCTCGCACACAAAACCTCCTTTACCCCCTCCCTCCAACCCTTCCTAGGCCGACCCCTACCCCGCCTTCCTTCCACTACAGACTGATACACTCTTGAGTATATATACGTCAGAAACATTGGCTCGTAAGACGTATTTATACGTCGAAAACAGTCAAAGGGTTAAACCATTCAGAATCTTCTCTATTTCTGTAATATATACAGTGGACCCCCGCATACCGTCGGCATCACATAACGTTTAATCCGCATACCGCTCGCTTTTATCGCAAAAATTTTGCCTCGCATACCGCTCAAAAACCCGCTCACCACTGTTCGTCCGAGACGCGTCCAATGTGCGCCCTTAGCCAGCCTCACATGTGCCGCCGGTGGCATTGTTTACCAGCCAGCCTCCGCGGTAACATCCAAGCATACAATCGGAACATTTCGTATTATTAGTGTTTTTGGTGATTTTATCTGCAAAATAAGTGACCATGGGCCCCAAGAAAGCTTCTAGTGCCACCCCTACAGCAATAAGGGTGAGAATTACTATAGAGATGAAGAAAAAGATCATTGATAAGTATAAAAGTGGAGTGCGTGTCTCCGAGCTGGCCAGGTTGTATAATAAACCCCAATCAACCATCGCTACTATTGGTGGTACAGCTGCTGCTGCTGCTGTACCACCATCAGCTGCTGCTGCTGCACTGTCAGCTGCTGCTGCTGCTGTACCACCGTCAGCTGCTGCTGTAGTACCGTCTGCTGCTGCTGTAGCATCGTCTGCTGCTGCTGTAGCACTGTCAGCTGCTGCTGCTGCTGCTGCTGTAGTACACTGTCAGCTGCTGCGGGCTGCTGCTGCTGCGCTGCTTGTAGCAACCGTTGTTGGTGTGGCTTATTGAGAATACCAAGAAACAATTAACCCCAGAGGATTTGCCACCCAGGATAACCCAAAAAAGTCAGTGTCATCGAAGACTGTCTAACTTATTTCCATTGGGGTCCTTAATCTTGTCTCCCAGGATGCAACCCACACCAGTCGACTAACACCCAGGTGAACAGGAAAAATGCCTGGAACTAGTGCTCATATTGGTGAATTTAAAGCCAGCAAAGGTTGGTTTGAGAGATTTAAGAATCGTAGTGGCATACACAGTGTGATAAGGCCTGTTCTGGAAGAAAATGCCAAACAGGACCTACAGTACTCAGGAGGAAAAGGCACTCCCAGGACACAGTATCTCATCAGTCATTGCTGCATCTTCAATAAAGGTAAGTGTCATTTATTCTTCATTTAGTAGAGTAGTACATGCACAATATATATTGTGCATGTACTACTCTACTATTGTGCATGTATCCTTCTCTTTGTGTGTAGGAAAATGTATATTTCATGTGGTAAAATTTTTTTTTTCATACTTTTGGGTGTCTTGCACAGATTAATTTGATTTCCATTATTTCTTATGGGGAAATTTCATTCGCATACCGATCATTTTGCATAACAATGAGCCCTCTTGCATGGATTAAAGTCGCTATGCGGGGGTCCACTGTATTTCATTCTATCAAATGAAATCAAGAAAACGAGAATACAATCATAAATACCATACGAAAATACACTGCTAAGTGGCTATAAGTGTATTTTTGGGGGTCTGAAATGGATTAAGCA
This sequence comes from Cherax quadricarinatus, assembly GCF_026875155.1. Classification (NCBI taxonomy): domain Eukaryota; kingdom Metazoa; phylum Arthropoda; class Malacostraca; order Decapoda; family Parastacidae; genus Cherax; species Cherax quadricarinatus. The sequence continues at coordinate 91,822,997 of NC_069404.1, read as the reverse complement.
AATTTACATTGAAGAATTGAGAGACTTATGCAACATATGGGAATCTTTATTGAAGAAACGTTTCGCCACACAGTGGCTTCATCAGTCCAATACAAAGTATAAATGGGTAAGGAGAGGAGGAGTTTGAGGTAATCAGTCCCTCAACCTGGAATTGATGTGTTCAGTCCATCACTCTTGTAGGAAGTACAGCATAGAGCCAGAGAGGTGGCTTATATATTGCAGTCAGATGAGTCGAAGCAGGAGGAGGCGGGATCACAGTGGGACCTGCCACTAGTGTAAGTAGGTTGTCGTCCTAATGTTGGACCAGCATTGAAGTCTTTGTACCAAGATCCCATGATGTTGCATAAGTGTCTCAATTCTTCAAGTTGTCGGTTTTCAAAACCATTCATCACTTTTGTCAGACACTGCAACATCATGGGATCTTGGTACAAAGACTTCAACGCTTGTCCAACCTTAGGATGACGACCTACTTACACTAGTGGCAGGTCTCACTGTGATCTCACCTCCTGCTTCGACTCGTCTGACTGCAGTATATAAGCCACCTCTCTGGCTCTATGCTGTACTTCCTACAAGAGTGATGGACTGAACACATCGATTCCAGGTTGAGGGACTAATTACCTCAAACTCCTCCTCTCCTTACCCATTTCTACTTTGTATTGGACTGATGAAGCCACTGTGTGGCGAAGCGTTTCTTTAGTGAAGATTCCCATATGTTGCATAAATGTCTTAATTCTTCAAGTTGTCGGTTTTCAAAACCATTCATCACACAAATTTACATTATTCCTTTTGGGAAAAATTCGGTCTGTACTCAAACAGATTGGCACTCAAACAGCGTTCTGGAACGAATAAAGGTTGAGTACCGAGGTTCCACTGTACTAGGATTAGTCTGCCCAAAATGCCCCAGCATGATAGTGGCTTTCTTTGTAAAATTTACAAAGAAATAAAATCTTTATTTTTTTTGTGTGTCATTCTTCTTAGGAAATCACAACCTGGGTTACTCATTGCACAATCTCATATTATTGCCTCATTTTTTATTGTATGAATTAACCCTTTGGCTGTCGCAAGGCCCAATCCTGAAGTGTCTCCTGGTGTCGCAAAATATTAAAAAAAAAAAAAAATTCTTACGAAAATGTTAAGATTATTTTTCTGATTGTTTTAGTCCAAAAAAAAAAATCCCGTCAGTACATAGCGAGATATAGAGGTGTGAAGTTTGCAGAAAATGAGCCACGTATGGCAACAGCGGCGACTGCTGCTCACCCGGTAAACTTTGGTTTACTTTTATTCAAAGTTTTTTTTTTTTTTTTCACTATTTGATTTTTTCACATAACTTTTGTGGCCTGTGAGACCAAAGTATGGTGCTATGTTCGTATATACACTCGTTGAATGTAACACAATTATAGCAAAAACACTAGTATCATCATAATGTTTATAAAACTTGTTTACACAAACAATATAAAAAATTGTTTATTACGATTGTCCTATAATATATATACATATGTACAATCACTGGACACTTTTCTAGAACTGCTGCAGCTTGTGGAATTCTTTGAAACATGGGTATAAGCACATTGGTGTTTTACACTCCTCGCACATAAAACTAGTGTCTGCATTTTTGTGGGAGTTTTGTGGTATGTCCACAGACAAAGCACCTCTTCTGAGCATTTTTCTTGAGAGCAGTAGCAGGCATTGGTATGGGGTAGTGATGACCAGGCCTCAGACGAGAGGACATGTGTTGATAATTTCGTGGGCGCTGGTCTATTGCAAGTGTTGTTCCTTGGTACTTGAATATTATTTGTCTGATGACTGACAAAAAAAATTCACCATATTTGGGTTTGTTGTTGGTCTTCAGTTTATACATATTATAAGCATTCAGCATGGAAATGTCAAGAAGATGGCAAAAGAGTTTTATGTACCACTTATAACTCTTGCGAACACAATCAGCAAACCCAATCTGCATGTCACATTTGTCCACTAAGTGCATATTGAGGTTGTAATCCATCACAGCTGCAGGTTTTAGAATGGGTTCATTGGTCTCTCTATTCTGCTTGCCACTGTCTACCATTTCATGTCGGTGAACTGATGTCAACAGTGTGACATCATATTTGTCATGCCACCGAAATGCCATGATGTCATTGGCAGCAAACACCTGAACATCACCTCTACGAGTGCCAGTGTCAAACCTAGGCATATGCTTAAGATTTCCACGCACTGTGCCACACATATCTGTCATGTTCACTCGCAAGAAATCACCGAGTAAAGGGCTTGTGTACCAGTTGTCAGTATATAAAGTATGCCCCTTACCAAGATATGGTTCTATCATTGTTCTAACCATATCACCAGAGATAACCAGTAACTTCCTGGTATCTTGCAATGTTTTACTACCAGTGTACACAATTGTATCCAAAACCAGACCAGTCACTTTTGCAATCACACAGTACAAATAACTTTATACCAAGGCATTTCCTCTTGCTTGGTATATATTGCTTGAATGAGAGTCTTCCTTTGAACAGAATCAAAGACTCATCAATAACAAGCTTCCTGAAGGGATAAAAATACATGCAGCACTTTTGTTTCAGGTACATAAACACATTTCTGATCTTATATAACCTGTCGCTTCTGTCAGGCCTTGTTGTGCCTGAAAAGTGTAGCATACGTAACAGTAGAACAGATATATTCACTGGTATAATGTCACTGAAAGCTGGGGTTGAAATCAGACAGTCTGTCGACCAGTATGTGTTGACACTGTGCTTATACACATGTGGCATAAGCATTATTGTGCCAAACACACCTACACCAGTGTCCTTCCACTGGTGTAGGTGTGATCTCGGTGAAAGAATTGTTTGCCATGGTGTACTCAAAGTACAGTGGACCCCCGGTTAACGATTTTAATCCGTGCAAGAGGGTTAATCGTTATGCGAAATAATCGTTATGCGAATGAATTTTCCCCATAAGAAATAATGGAAATAAAATTAATCCGTGCAAGACGCCCAAAAGTATGAAAAAAATTTTTTTTTACCACATGAAATGTTAATTTTAATACACACAAACTGAAAAAGGCATGCACAATTAAATGACACTTACTTTTATTGAAGATCTGGTGATGATTGATGGGATGGGAGGAGGGGAGAGCATTATCTTCTTACTGTTTAGAAGGGGAATCCCCTTCCATTACGACTTAGGTAGCAAGTCCTTTTCCGGGGTTACTTCCCTTCTTCTTTTAATGCCACTAGGACCAGCTTCAGAGTCACTGGACCTCTGTCGCACAACAAATCTGTCCATAGAGCTCTGTACCTCCCGTTCCTTTACGATTTGTCTAAAATGGGCCACAACATTGTCATTGAAATAGTCAACAGCACGGCTTGCAACAGCTGTGTCAGGGTGATTTTTATCTATAAAGGTTTGCAGTTCAACCCACTGTGCACACATTTCCTTAATCTTGAAGTAGGCACAATGGATTCCACAACTGGCATAGGCTTTCAGGGTTAGCCCCAAACCCTTCAAAATTCTTTCTTAATTTCCATACTAATTCTCACCTTTTTACCACAGGGTTGGCACTAGAAGCTTTCTTGGGGCCCATGGTCACTTATTTTCCAGAAACAGCACCGAAAATACTGTAATAATACGAAATATTCCGAGTGTATGCTTGGATGTTACCGCGGAGGCTGGCTGGTAAACAATGGGACGGAGCGGCACATGTGAGGCTGGCTGAGGGCACATTGGACGCGTCTCGGACGAAAATCGGTATGCGGGTTTTTAATCGGTATGCGCGGCAAAAATTTTGCGATAAAAGTAATCGTTATGCGGAAAAATCGCTATGCGATGCCATCGTTATGCGGGGGTCCACTGTACATGTATGTATTGCTTTCCCTGACAATAATGTCCATCAGGGGTTCATCGAAGAACAACTGAAAGCATTCCAGTTCAGTGGTATAGTTCCCAAGTGTACATGATGGCCGTATTCCACTTTGTGTTTCATCGAAGTCATGGGGACTGGGAACAAACTCGTCACCTTGCTGCCAATCCCAGATGCGGTCAGCTGGTGGGTACTGGATATTGAAACGTGGTTGTGGTTGTACAGGTTGTGGTTGTGCAGGTTGTGGTTGTGGATGTTGTGGTTGTAGATGTTGTGGTTGTGGATGTTGTGGTTGTGGATGTTGTGGTTGTGGATGTTGTGGGAGTGTGGGGTTGGGTGAGGCTGGCTGTGGTTGTGAAGAGTCAGCAGCGTCAGTAGTAGCATGGCCCGCTGCTGGTGCCACATGACTTGTGCCACCATCACTATTGCCACCACCATCTGCTGCCTCACTCGCATCATTCCTACCCATTGTAATAATATCATCATCTTCACTATCAGTTTGTGGTGTAGGGCCACGGGATGTGCTTCAAGATTTACTCCTTCCCCTTGGAACAGCATATGGCACACTACCAGAATGCAAGCGACGTCGTATATATTGCCGCTTCACTGGGGAATATTCACCCTCACTGTCGCAACTAGAACTGCTTTCAGTAGCTTTAAAATCACTATCACTTTCACTGCTCACATTTGAGTCTTGTACACGGACAAATAGTTTCCTCTTTCATCCTGGTACAGGTGAACGTAAACGAGCCGGCCCAGCACCAGAGGTGGAAGGTCGTGGGTCATCCGAGTTTTCATCACTAATTACGTTATCCTGGGCACTGTTTTTGGTCACACCCACTTGAAAACCACGGAATTCACTTTCATTGACACATCCATTGCTGTTAGAGCTATCACTTGGGAACAAAAGACCTCCAATCCGCCGAGGAGTGAGGTACTTATTACCGCTAGGCATGGTGAAAATGGACTACCAAGATGGTGTTCCCACAATGCACCGCTGAGTCCCAGATTTTTTTTCACAGGGTGCACACCCACCACTCAGACCCATTCTCTCTCGTGTAGGCCTACCAGCCCTCTCCCGCTTGATTTGAAGCCGCTAGAATTTGTGTATAGATACGTCAAACACTGTATCTCGTAAGACGTACAGCAGGGCCCCACTTTACGGCGTTCTGCTAATACGGTCATTTCAAATTATGACCAAAACTCGCTATACGGCTCCCCCCACCTGACTTTCTAATACGGTCACCGCGCCCCACCTTGTTTGTTTACATTCTTCGTGAGCTCAGTAAGCACTAAGTCTCTCCATTTTGTCTGGAAACTCCAAAATTTCAAATGTTTTTAAAAGTTATTTCATATTTTATATATACTCTGATAATTATACTTATGTATACCTGTACTTAAATAAACTTACATACTGTGCTGGCATGCAGGTACACATTAAAATCAGTAAGAGTGTCTTATGTCTCCAGATGTCATATTAGTAATGATAATAATCATCGAGTCTCATTTAAATGTCGTATATTACGTTAAATACACATTTTCATTAATCCATCTATGATATTTTTTCAAAATTATATAATAAACACGATACATAACATAAAAAGATGATAAATACACCCCACAATAGAATAAATAAACATAAATATGAGATGTGGTAGCAGACGACTTGCACAAGTGACGCCATATTAGAAATGCTAATAATAATAATAATAATAATCACCGAGTCTCATTAATGTTGTATATTACGTTAATATACACATTTTCATTAATCCATCCATGATATTTTTTTCAAAATTATATAATAAACACGATACATAACATAAAAAGATGATAAATACACCCCACAATAGAATAAATAAACAAATATGAGATGTGGTAGCCAGATAACTTGTACAAGTGATGCCAAGAATAACATTTTCTCTAATCTAAAATAAGAGAAAATGTGTTACTGGGGGTAACTGTAGAAAATTATTCCTTTCGTATGTATGTAAGTTTATTCAGGTATACACAAGTACAGTTACATAGATTATCATACATAACAACATATGTGTAGAGAACCTAGGATAACCCAAAAAAGTCAGAGTGACTTATTTCCATTGCCTTCACTCAGAGCATCATTTCTTCTCAAAATGATGTTACATGAGAATGGGAGTGTTCTTCTTTATTTATTCTACCGTATCAATGTAGAGACAACCTGTACACAATGTAACTTGTACACAAACCAGACGTGTACACTTTGTTTACAAAACTTACCTTCGCCTGGTTTGTTTACATAACTCTGCGCCTGTCCTCTCTCATGCACTCATTCTTTCTCTCTCTCATTTATTCGTTTTATCTCATTTACTTACTCCTGACCCTACATTAAGACTACAAATATTTTAAGGTAAGTAATGAGTGAACTGTATATACATTTTATCGCTCTGGGATGCTTAAATGTAATGGAATATTATGTGTAGGTGGGTTGGCCTGGTATGGTAGCCCGGCTGACTACCATACATACCACACTTGATTTTTTACAATAAATACTTCTCATCTCACCCTATATTTTAAGGTAAGTAATGAGTGAACTGTATATACATTTTATCGCTCTGGGATGCTTAAATATCATAGAATAGTATGTGTGGGTGGGGTGGCCTGGTATGGTAGCCTGGCTGACTACCATACATACCACACTTGATTTCTTACAATAAATACTACTTGTCTCACCCTAGATTAAGACTATAAATATTTTAAGGTAAGTAATGAGTGCACTATGTGTGTATTGTACTTTTTTATTGTTTTTTGATGCCTGGTTCTATTGCTAACTTAATATATGTTAGTGTAAACTTGTTACCTAGTGTTTGTATGCATTTGTAAGTGGAAAAAAAGGGTGTTCCACTTTACGGCGGTAGCCTGGAACCTAACCAGCCGTATAAGTGGGGCCTTCCTGTATATATATGACCGAAACGGTCAAGGGGTTAATGCCTCATTCAGTCCACAGGCTCATCCTCTCTCCATCATGCATGCACTACTATCAAGCTTATCTAGTATCTCAATTTTCTTCAAAACATTAAGACTTTCATGCTTATACTTTTTCTTTGCACTTCCAGGATCTCTTATTTCTTCTGGGTCCCAAGGTTACTATCCAGACACAGGATGGGATGGTGAAAACATCAAAAATTTATTTACTAACACAGGCTTAGTGTGATACTGGACATGTACAATTGGAGAACGGAGAGACGGGAGGTTGTGTACATTTAGTAGATCTCCCCATAAGAACTGTGGCTCGTTTGTAAGTTCACCGAAAGACAGAGGGAATAAACCTGCAGCATCCCATTTTTCCCCTGCATTTACTTCTTATTAAATGATATATGGCATTTTCAAAGAAAATGTCACAATTTTTCAAGTGTTAACACAAAAAAAAGTAATAGATTCTGTGTTAACTGAGGTTCTACCATATATACACATTCAGGCAGGTTATGTTCTGGACTATTGCTGTAAACTTCCAAAGGCATATAAAAGAATGTTAATGTGTTTACACTATATATTAAATGAGCAATAGAGCTAGACCTAAAAAAATGCATGTACATTATGCACATTACTTACCTTAAAATACAGTGGTCCCCCGACCTGCGATATTAATCCGTTCTTGAGAGCCCATCGTAAGGCGAAATGATCGTAGGTTGAATTAATTTTCCCCATAAGAAATAATGGAAATCAAATTAATCCATGCAAGACACCCAAAAGTATGAAAAAAAAAAATTTACCACGTGAAATATACGTTTTCTACTTTACTAAGTGAAGAATAAATAACACTTACCTTTATCGAAGATGCAGCAATGACTGATGAGACACTGTCCTGGGAGTGCCTTTTCCTCCTGAGTACTGTAGGTCCTGTTTGGCATTTTCTTCCAGAACAGGCCTTATCACACCGTGTATGCCACTACGATTCTTAAATCTTTCAAACCAACCTTTGCTGGCCTTAAATACACAAATATGAGCACTAGTTCCAGGCATTTTTTACTGTTCACCTGGGTGTTAGTCGACTGGTGTGGGTCGCATCCTGGGAGACAAGATTAAGGACCCCAATGGAAATAAGTTAGGCAGTCCTTGATGACACTCTGACTTTTTTGGGTTATCCTGGGTGGCTAACCCTCTGGGGTTAATTGTTTCTCGGTATTCTCGATAAGCCACACCAACAACGGTGCTACAGCAGCAGCTGACAGTGCTACAGCAGCAGCAGCAGCTGATGGTGCTACAGCAGCAGCTGATGGTGCTGCAGCAGCAGCTGATGGTGCTACAGCAGCAGCTGATGGTGCTACAGCAGCAGCTGACGGTGCTACAGCAGCAGCAGCAGCAGCTGACGGTGCTACAGCAGCAGCAGCAGCTGATGGTGCTACAGCAGGAGCAGCAGCTGACGGTGTTACAGCAGCAGCAGCTGATGATGCTACAGCAGCAGCTGCAGTTGACGGTGCTTCAGCGGCAGTAGCAGCTGACTGTGGTACTATCGTATTTCAATAATATTTCTCACCCTTTTTACCACAGGGTTGGCACTAGAAGCTTTCTTTGGGCTCATGGTGGCTTATTTAGCAGTTAGAAGCACTAAAAACACTGGAATAATACAAAATATTCCAAATGTATGTTTGGGAGTGACCACTCTGGCTTGTAAACATTGGCACACTAACTGAAGGCAGGCCAGCTGAGGCACGCTTGGGCGGACAGACATGTGGACGCATACCGGACGAATGCTGTAGGTTGAGTTTTTCAACGTACGTCGGGGTCAAATTTTTATGTTGAAAAGCACCGTAGGTCGGTTTTAACATAGGTTGAGGACATCGTACGTCGAGGGTCCACTGTATTTTTGTCCTTGGCTTATAGTAAGTGGTGATTATATTTATTGTAGGAAGTCCAAATAAATGAAGAATGGGTATAATTGAAAATGCTGTATTAGCAAAATGCTGTTAAGTGGAGCCCTCCTGTGTACATTTACACAGCATTGATACTATAATCAGAGAAATTTACCTATATTCTGTTTCCAGAGGGCAATGCACCTATGTGCAGCAGTGTGTTGCGAGAAGACGGAGAATTCTGTTGACCAAGTACACCGGTGCATCGAGAGCTGCTCCACCCCTCTCACTCAGGCTCAGAGCTTTGTGCAGAATGAGTTATCACAGTTCCAAGTAAGACTAGCACTTCTTTTTTTTTTTTTTTTTTTTTTTTTTTTTTTTATCTTGAGCCTTCTTTCTGCCCTCTATTTCTGTTCTCTATCTTTCTCTTTGAATCTCCATCTTGTCTCTACCCTGCTCAGTCTGTATCTTGTTTTTTCTTTCCTATTTTCTTTTTCTTCTTTGTCTCTAATACAGTGGACCCCCGGATTACATAATTAATCCGTTCCAGAGAGCGACTTATCCCGAATCTGACTTGTTCCGAATTAATTTTCCCCATGAGAAATAATGGAAATCCAATTAATCCGTTTCAGACACCCAAAATTATTAAAAAAACAAGTTTTCTACATAAAATATACATTTACCTACACAGAAAACAATGATACATGTAGAATAAAACAATAATAACATCACACTTACCTTTATTGAAGACATGGTGATGTATGGAAGACAAGAAAAGGGGAGAGGATGGAGGAGTTTACAACTGTTTGGAAGGAGAATCCCCTTCCATAGACTTCAGGTACCAAGTCTTTATCCTGGGTTACTTCCCTTCTTTGTTTTTTAATGCCACTAGGACCAGCTTGAGTCACTGGACCCCTGTCGTTCAAAAAAGCGTTCCAGTGAGGTCTGTTTCTGGCGTATGTTAGGAATTGTGTTGGGAGACAGGACAAGATAGTCCTTCAATATGTGACTAATATCAGCTCTACGGCTTATTTATCTAACACAATTCATCTAATATGACATAATAAATAATATTAATAACAGAAACATGATATATACTCTAGAATGCAATAAGATCACCCTAGACTAAATGCTCAATACTCAGTACTCGCATACTCAATACGTATTCCCATATCATAATTTCAACAATTACTTTCGAACCTTTTATCCATTGTCAACAGGAATATAATTGAATCATTGTTTCACAAAAAGTATTTTTGAATATATGAATATATCTTTTTATTATTTTTTTATTATCACACTGGCCGATTCCCACCAAGGCAGGGTGGCCCGAAAAAGAAAAACTTTCACCATCATTCACTCCACACTGTCTTGACAGAAGGGTGCTTTACACTACAGTTTATAAACTGCAACATTAACACCCCTCCTTCTTTTATCTTATATAAATTAGATTCACTTATAATTAATAATCTACTGTACAACTATGATATAATTCTTAGTGTTAAGTAGTCAGTAATCCAATGATGTTAAGTTGGCCCATAATGCATAGGCATAATAGAGGCTCTCTTTGCATTGCAACCCATTATTGTAAATACATAATTTCAAAGTACTATTTGCAACGACATAAATAAATAAATAAATAAAATTTCAGAATATGCAAAACAACCACTATGAAAAAATAGTGAAATTCCAAGTGCTTTTGTGACTTATCACATTATCAAGGAACTATAAAAGTAATACATCAAAGGAACGCATATAAAGGGTCTAGACCACTCACCATCACATCCCCACAAAGCAACACCTGACGTGCGATGACACTCGACTCCAATGTATTATTAAATTCTTCCTAAATTTTATTAATTATAAATGGAAGTAATTTATATAAACCAAAGGAAATATTCATATTATTTTTAAAACTGCTTTTTATGAAATAAGATTCAGTTACATTCATGTCGACCATGGACTTGCTTGATACAACTTTCTCAACTTTTTGAAAATCAATTGGATGGTTAAAATCTCTCGCATGAATAAATAGAGCATTGGAATCTTGTCCAGTTCTAGTGCTATATTTGTTGTTTTAATCTTAGTTTGAAACTTTTACCAGTTTGACCGTAATAAACTTTATTGCAAATTTTACAAGGAATCTTATAGACACATCCGTTAGCATTTTGGAGGGAATTCTTTATTGAAAGTTTTTCTACTGTATCAAGATTTTTAAATACAACTTTGATAATAAAAGTCTTAAGAAGAGAAGGTATATCAATCAAGTTTTCATGGTAAGGGAGAACCAACATATTTTTAGTTGAATAAGGTTGGTTGTCCCTTTTTGGATTGTAAAAAGTATTTCTAGCAATTTTAAAAGATTTATCAATTATGTTTCTTGGGTATTTCAGATACCCAAGGTTTTCTGTAAATTTAAAATTTATAGAAAACCTACAAATAACTGTTCCTATGTGCACTATTATTCTTCACATCAAGATAGTTAAACTGTCTGTTTTCTCATCAGTGTTTTTGAGAGTTTTGCATATTTGTAGTCCAGAGTTCATAGATGAAGAAATATCCAAAATTTATGAAATAGCTAATGATCTGAAATACCCAAGAAACATAATTTATCAATTATGTTTCTTGGGTATTTCAGATCATTAACTATTTCATAAATTTTGGATATTTCTTCAATAAAGGTAATTTATCAATTATGTTTCAAACTTTCATGCTTAGTCACCTTAAATTGTTGATAAAGAGGGGATTGAGATTGGCATAGCAAGAAAAATCATTCTGACTTCAATCTCATAAGGATAATTTTTCAGGAACGACTACAACGATGTGTAATGACTTGTCAAGATAGGGTGAGAGACCAGGTCACTGCAGATACCTCGGAGGCTCAGGTTTGTCAGAAAGTATATTATTATTTTGATGTTCTCTAACCCTTTAACTGTCCAAACGTAGATCTACGTTCTTACTACTAGCGCTCCAACCGTAGGTCTACATTTTATTTTTCCTGCCTCCAAATTTGGCACGATTGGCCTGAGATTCCTGGTCAGCATAGAATGGGTCTTAACACTCAGTGTGTGCAGTATTAAAAAATCTGGGACCACTTAGTACCTTGTAGGAGCACCAGTTCAATTGAGCACCAGCTAGAGCAAACAGTGTGGCAAACACCAGGGATTCACTTATGTCATGTTGTATTAACACTCCCCTTTTAAGAGAAAAGTGATGTTGACCCCGAGTTTAGTGGCTTTGAGATGGATGTGGTCACAAGTGGTCACGGAAATATCAGAAACCTTGATAATAACCCATGTGCAACATCCTTTCAATTTTGGTACCACTGGTTGTTGTCCTGCCAGAATGTCATATAACCTATCCCCTAAGTAAAAAACAATTCTAGAATGAGCAATACGTGTTCAGCAGGCTGGCTGGGCGGCACCTGGGTGGCTGGCTGATTAGTTGTCTGTCTCAGTCTGTCTATCTGTATCTATCTCTATCTCTTTCTCTGTCTTTGTCTCTGTTTCACAGGTACACATAAATACAATTATACCGTGTGAATTACCCAGGATAACCCAAAAAATCCAGACAGTGCTATACTGTGCTTGTAGATTTAACCCTTGGAGGGTCGGTCATACTAGTATGCCATTGCAGCCAGGGTCATTCAAGTACAGTGGACCCCTGCATACCGTACGCATCACATAACGTTCAATCCGCATACCGCTCGCTTTTATCGCAAAAATTTTGCCTCGCATACCGCTCAAAAACCCGCTCACCGCTGTTCGTCCGAGACGCGTCCAATGTGCTCCCTTAGCCAGCCTCACATGTGCCGCCGGTGGCATTGTTTACCAGCCAGCCTCCGCGGTAACATCCAAGCATACAATCGGAACATTTCGTATTATTACAGTGTTTTTAGTGATTTTATCTGCAAAATAAGTGACCATGGGCCCCAAGAAAGCTTCTAGTGCCAACCCTACAGCAATAAGGGTGAGAATTACTATAGAGATGAAGAAAAAGATCATTCATAAGTATAAAAGTGGAGTGCGTGTCTCCGAGCTGGCCAGGTTGTATAATAAACCCCAATCAACCATCGCTACTATTGGTGGTACAGCTGCTGCTGCTGCTGTACCACCGTCAGCTGCTGCTATAGTACCGTCTGCTGCTGCTGTAGCACTGTCAGCTGCTGCTGCTGCACTGTCAGCTGCTGCTGTACCACTGTCAGCTGCTGCTGTAGTACCGTCTGCTGCTGCTGTAGCATCGTCTGCTGCTGCTGTAGCACTGTCAGCTGCTGCTGCTGCACTGTCAGCTGCCTCTGCTGCTGTACCACCATCAGCTGCTGCTGTAGTACCGTCTGCTGCTGCTGTAGCATTGTCTGCTGCTGCTGTAGCACTGTCAGCTGCTGCTGCTGCACTGTCAGCTGCTGCTGCTGCTGTACCACCGTCAGCTGCTGCTGTAGTACCGTCTGCTGCTGCTGTAGCATCGTCTGCTGCTGCTGTAGCACTGTCAGCTGCTGCTGCTGCTGTAGCACTGTCAGCTGCTGCTGCTGCTGCTGCTGTAGCACCGTTGTTGGTGTGGCTTATTGAGAATACCAAGAAACAATTAACCCCAGAGGATTTGCCACCCAGGATAACCCAAAAAAGTCAGTGTCATCGAAGACTGTCTAACTTATTTCCATTGGGGTCCTTAATCTTGTCTCCCAGGATGCAACCCACACCAGTCGACTAACACCCAGGTGAACAGGGAAAAATGCCTGGAACTAGTGCTCATATTGGTGAATTTAAAGCCAGCAAAGGTTGGTTTGAGAGATTTAAGAATCGTAGTGGCATACACAGTGTGATAAGGCCTGTTCTGGAAGAAAATGCCAAACAGGACCTACAGTACTCAGGAGGAAAAGGCACTCCCAGGACACAGTGTCTCATCAGTCATTGCTGCATCTTCAATAAAGGTAAGTGTCATTTATTCTTCATTTAGTAGAGTAGTACATGCACAATATATATTGTGCATGTACTACTCTACTATTGTGCATGTATCCTTCTCTTTGTGTGTAGGAAAATGTATATTTCATGTGGTAAAAATTTTTTTTTCATACTTTTGGGTGTCTTGCACGGATTAATTTGATTTCCATTATTTCTTATGGGGAAAATTCATTTGCATACCGATCATTTTGCATAACAATGAGCCCTCTTGCACGGATTAAAGTCGCTATGCGGGGGTCCACTGTATTAGTACGCGTACATTCTAGCGCCTTCAAATCGAGCGGGAGAAAGCTGGTAGGCCTACGTGTGAGAGAATGGGTCTGCGTGGTCAGTGTGTGTGGATGGAAAAAATTCGGGCACCCAGTGGAGCATTGTGGGAATGCCATTTTATTTCACATTGTCCACCATGCCTTGCGGTAAGAAACTCCTCACTCCTTGACAATTTGGGACTCTCTTGTTCCCAAGTGACAGTTCAAATATAGATGGAAGTGTCAGTGAAGATGATTCCCAGGGTTTTGGGGAGTTTGTGACCGAGAAGAAGAATAGTGGTAATGGTGATGAAAATCCAGATGACCCCCAACCTTCCACATCTGGTGCTGGGCCATCTTGTTCACATTTAGTTACACCAGAACGAAAGAGGAAACTCGTATTTTCCAGTGCTGAGGACACAGATGTGAGCAGTGGTGATGATAGTGATAGTGAATATGAGCTCCAAGCTTTTGAAAACAGTTCCAGTAGCGAAAGTGAAGCAGAATAATCTCCAGTGAAGCGTCAATATATACGACGTTACATGCGCTCTGGTAGTGTGTCATATGCTGTTCCAAGGGTAACAAGTACATCTCGGAGTGCATCTCATGGCTGTACAACAGGAACAGATAGTGAAAATGAAGATGATATTGTTACAATGGGGATAAAAAATGTGCAGGCATCAGAAGATGGTGGTGGTGCCAGCCATGAGGCACCAGCAGCAGCCCATGCTGTTACTCACGCCACTGAGTCGGCTCAGCTACAACAAAGATGACCTTCATCCACCCACCCACCACACCAACCTCCACAACTACAACCTCCACAACCACCTGTCAGTATCCAGTACCCACCAGCAGACTGCACCTGGGATTGGCAGGAAGCTGTCAATTTTGTTCCCAATCCCCATCAATTTGATGAAACTCAGAGGACTACGGCCATCTTGTACACTTGGGAACAATGCCACAGAACTGGAATGTTTCGAGTTATTCTTTGACAAACCTCTGGTGGAAATTGTCAGGGAAAGCAACAGATACTCCGAGTACACCATTGCGAACACAATTCTTTCACCAAGATCACGGCTACACCACTGGAAGGAGACAACTGTAGCTGAGACGTATCTTTTGTTTGCCACAATAATGCTTATGCCACATGTGTCTAAGCACAGTGTCAAATCATACTGGTCAACAGACCGCCTCATTGCAGCCCCAGCTTTCAATGATATATATAAGCACAGTGTCAAATCATACTGGTCAACAGACCGCCTCATTGCAGCCCCAGCTTTCAATGATATAATACCAGTGAATCGATTTATGCTCCTGTTAAGTATGCTATACTTCTCTGACAAAACCAGGCCTGACAGAAAAGACAGGTTATATAAGATTAGAAATATGTTTATGTATCTGAAACAGAAATTCATTATGTATTTTTATCCCTTCAGGAAGCTTGTTATTGATGAGTCTTTGATTTTGTTCAAAGGCAGACTTGTCATTCAAGCAGTATATACCAAGCAAGAGGAAATGCTTTGGTATAAAGTTATCTGTAGTGTGTGGTTGCTACAGTGGTCTTGTATTGGATATTATTGTGTACACTGGAAGTAATACATTGCAAGATACCAGGAAGTTATTGGGTATCTCTGGTGACGTGGTTAGAACAATGATGGAACCATATCTTGGTAATGGGCATTTATTATATACTATAACTGGTACACAAGCCCTTTACTCGGTGATTTTTTGTGAGTGAATATGACAGATATACTCACCTAGTTGTACTCACCTAGTTGAGGTTGCGGGGGTCGAGTCCGAGCTCCTGGCCCCGCCTCTTCACTGATCGCTACTAGGTCACTCTCCCTGAGCCGTGAGCTTTATCATACCTCTGCTTAAAGCTATGTATGGATCCTGCCTCCACTACATCGCTTCCCAAACTATTCCACTTACTGACTACTCTGTGGCTGAAGAAATACTTCCTAACATCCCTGTGATTCATCTGTGTCTTCAGCTTCCAACTGTGTCCCCTTGTTACTGTGTCCAATCTCTGGAACATCCTGTCTTTGTCCACCTTGTCAATTCCTCTCAGTATTTTGTATGTCGTTATCATGTCCCCCTATCTCTCCTGTCCTCCAGTGTCGTCAGGTTGATTTCCCTTAACCTCTCCTCGTAGGACATACCTCTTAGCTCTGGGACTAGTCTTGTTGCAAACCTTTGCACTTTCTCTAGTTTCTTCACGTGCTTGGCTAGGTGTGGGTTCCAAACTGGTGCCGCATACTCCAATATGGGCCTAACATACATGGTGTACAGGGTCCTGAATGATTCCTTATTAAGATGTCGGAATGCTGTTCTGAGGTTTGCTAGGCGCCCATATGCTGCAGCAGTTATTTGGTTGATGTGCGCTTCAGGAGATGTGCCTGGTGTTATACTCACCCCAAGATCTTTTTCCTTGAGTGAGGTTTGTAGTCTCTGACCCCCTAGACTGTACTCCGTCTGCAGCCTTCTTTGCCCTTCCCCAATCTTCATGACTTTGCACTTGGTGGGATTGAGCTCCAGGAGCCAATTGCTGGACCAGGTCTGCAGCCTGTCCAGGTCCCTTTGTAGTTCTGCCTGGTCTTCGATCGAGTGAATTCTTCTCATCAACTTCACGTCATCTGCAAACAGGGACACCTCAGAGTCTATTCCTTCCGTCATGTCGTTCACAAATACCAGAAACAGCACTGGTCCTAGGACTGACCCCTGCGGGACCCCGCTGGTCACAGGTGCCCACTCTGACACCTCGCCACGTACCATGACTCGCTGCTGTCTTCCTGACAAGTATTCCCTGATCCATTGTAGTGCCTTCCCTGTTATCCCTGCTTGGTCCTCCAGTTTTTGCACCAATCTCTTGTGTGGAACTGTGTCAAACGCCTTCTTGCAGTCCAAGAAAATGCAATCCACCCACCCCTCTCTCTCTTGTCTTACTGCTGTCACCATGTCATAGAACTCCAGTAGGTTTGTGACACAGGATTTCCCGTCCCTGTGTGTGGCACAGTGCGTGGAAATCGTAAACATATGCCCAGGTTCGACGCTGGCACTCGTAGAGGTGAGGTGCAGGCATTTGCTGCCAATGACATCATGGCATTTCGGTGGCATGACAAACAAGATGTCACACTGTTGTCATCAGTTCACTGAAACGAAATGACAGACACTGGCAGGCAGCATAGAGAGACCAATAAACCCATTCTAAAACCTGCAGCTGTGATGGACTACACCCTCAATATGTGCTCAGTGGACAAATGTAATATGCAAATTGGGTTTGCTGATTGTGTTCGCAAGAGTTATAAGTGGTACATAAAACTCCTTTTTCATCTTGTGAGCATTTCCATGCTGAATGCTTATAATGTGTATTAGTTGAAGACCAGAAACAAATCACCATACGGTCAATTTTGTTTGTCTATCATCAGACAGATATTATTCAAGTATTAAGTAACAACACCTGCAATAGAACATCGCCTGCGAACAGATCATCAACTACCCTCTCGTCTGAGGCATGGTGATCACTTTCTGATACAACTGCCTGCTACTGCTTTGAAGAAAAAGGCTCAGAAGAGGTGTTTTATCTGTGTACATACAAAAAAACGCCGACAAAAGCGCAGACACTTGTTTTATGTGTGAGGAGTGTGAAACACCATTGTGCATGACACCAGACCACTACCCAACCTTTCTCATAACTAATCTGGGCAAACTGCCACAAGACATCACTTCAGTAACGTTCAGACTACATAACGAGACAGCAGTTAACAACTTTATAGCAGCTATGAATAACATCGATTGGCAAAATGAGCTCGAAACATATACAGATATGAATGAATGTATAAAGAATTTTCTATAAAAAGCCCAAAGCCTCTATAACAAACATTGCCCCAAAAAAACTAAACAGATCACAGCAGAGACTGAATAATCCCTGGCTAACACCAAGCATCCTCAAATCCATTAACACAAAGCACAAATATGAAAAACAGTATAGAATGGGTCAAATAACTAGAGAACAGTCTAAACATTACTCGTCAGCACTTACCAGCCTGAGAAGAAGATCTAAAAATTGTATTATGAAAATAGACTACATAACATCAAAGGTGATATGAAAAAAACTGGAAAACTCTATCTGAAATTCTTAGAAATAAAAAGTTATCCAAAAACAAAACAGTCAAACTAACAAAATCAGATGAACCCCTACTCACACCTACTGAAACAGCAAACAGACTCAATGTTTTCTTCTCCACCATAGGTAAAAATCTAGTGAACAAAATACCAAGCGTAAACACCCGTCCATCAGACTACCTCATAGGTACCTACCCAAATACGTACGCTATTCCTAGCTCCAACCAACCCCATAGAAGTTACACTTATCATAAACACCCTTAAAAACAAGGCAGGAGACATAAACAGCTTGCCTGCTTTTATGTACAAAAAAGCTTCTCAAGTATTGTCACCAATTATTGCAACACTCTTTAACAAATCCATTGAATCAGCTACCTTCTCAACAATCCTCAAAATAGCGAGGGTCACTCTGATCCACAAAGGAGGTGACCAAGCTGACTTGAATAACTATAGACCAATACCTAATTTACCACTGCTCTCTAAAATCTTTGAAAAATTAATGCATAGACAGATCTGTTCCTACCTTGTCTCACACAACATATTAAACCCTTGTCAGTTTGGATTCAGGAATAATAAAAGCACGAATGATGCTATCGTACACATGCTAGAACTAATATATACCGCACTTGAAAAGAAAAGTCGCGCTGGGCATTTTCATTGATTTACGTAAAGCTTTCGAAACAGTCGACCATGAACTGCTGTACTCCAAATTAACGCACTATGGTATCAGAGGCCACCCCCTCAACTACCTAAAATCATACCTTAGTAACAGAACTCAATATGTGTATGCAAATGATGCAAACTCTTTCACCCAACCAATCACAGTAGGAGTCCCACAAGGAAGCGTCCTTGGACCACTCCTCTTTCTCGTCTACACCAATGATCTACCGAATGCATCACAGCTACTCAAACCCATATTATTTGCAGATGACACTACATATGTCTTTTCCCACCAGAACACGGTCATACTAGCAAACACAGTCAATGCCGAATTGCAGAAAATATCTGCCGGGATGATGACTAATAAACTTACCCTGAATACTGATAAAACCTATTTCATTCAGTTTGGAAACAAAGCTGCAAATGATCCGATTAACATAACACTAAATGGATCATCAGTCACAAGACTCACAGAGGGAAAATACCTAGGTATCCACCTTGACAGTAGCCTTAAGTTCCGGACACACATACAACAAATCACCAAGAAAATCTCCAAGACTGTAGGCATACTATCAAAGATAAGGTACTACGTTCCACAATCAGCTCTCCTGGCACTGTACCATTCACTCATATACCCTTATCTTACATATGGAATTTGTGCATTGGGATCAACAGCATCCAATCGCCTAAAACCCCTCATAACCCAGCAAAAGGCAGCAGTAAGAATGATAATGAATTCCCACTCTAGCCAGCACACTCCACCAATTTTCAAAAGTCTGAATTTGCTCACCATTAAGAACATCCATACTTATTCATGTGCCTACTACATACACAGAACAATACACGCAAATATAAACCCTCCACTCAAACTTCTCCTCACCAACTTAAACAGGACACATGACTACAACACAAGACACAGATTTTTTTTTGATATACCTCGTGTCCTTATCACACTGTGTAAAAACTCGATGCACATAAAGGGCCCTAAAATATGGAATTCATTACCAGAAGATATTAAAGTAACCCAGATGAAAATCAGTTAAAGACTTCTTAAAAGCCACTTAACCCGTAGACGGTCCACATTCCTCACCGGCAATATGTGACAAAGCCTACAGATCAGCCTTGGTTTGGCTTTTGTTGTAGAGAGGCTGCTACTGCTAAGTACAAGGCATGGCGAAGGTATAAGAGACATCCTACCACCTATAACAGGAACTTGCACAGGCAAGCCTGTAAGCATATGGGTGTCATTGAAAAGTGGGCCAAAACCTGGTGGTCCCTGGTCAAGGACAGACAAGGTTATCTGCCTGATGAACTCATTCCACCTCTAAATCGGCAGGATGGGACCACCTCTACTAGCAGTTGAGAGAAAGCGGACCTCTTTGCTGAACACTTTGCCACTAAAATGCAAGTTCCTGCAAGGACTGTCAAAACTGTCAGTTGTGACAATAAGGTAGGAAGAGGTGCACTTCCTTCTTAAATTGCTTGACCAAGAAAAGGCTGTGGGCCGAGACAAGTTGAGCCCAAGAAGATGTGCAGACCAACTAGCAGCACCTCTAACTCGCATCTTTCAGCACTG
Organism: Cherax quadricarinatus; assembly: GCF_026875155.1. Taxonomy (NCBI): domain Eukaryota; kingdom Metazoa; phylum Arthropoda; class Malacostraca; order Decapoda; family Parastacidae; genus Cherax; species Cherax quadricarinatus. The sequence goes on along the minus strand of NC_069404.1, from coordinate 91,802,751 downwards.
CCTAGTATAGTGTAAATGGCCCCCTCTCTGGAAAGAGGCAAATGTAGTCCCTGTTCACAAAAAGAAGAGCAGAGCAGAAATCAGCCACTACAGACCATTGTCAGTCCTGTCAATCACTGGCAAGCTCCTTGAGACAATAATCTCAAGACAAATGACAGTTTTTTTTGACTACCACTCACTACTTTGTGATCGTTAATATGGCTTAAGGAAAGGTTACTCCGCTGCTGATCTGTTGTTAAACCTCTCTACTAAGTGGCACCAGTCACTGGAAGAATCCAAAGTCAGCTGTGTGGTAGCACTGGACATTGCTGGTTCTTTCGACCGAGTGTGGCACCAGGGCCTCTTAGCAAAACTGCAAGCTCTGGGAATTGCAGGCTCTGTGCTATGTCTCCTCAGTGATTACCTTCATGGTAGATCTCTAAGGGTATTTCTCAATGGAACAGAATCAGCAAGACATCCTATCGGGGCAAGTGTTCCACAAGGAAGTGTTCTGGGACCATTGTTATGAAATGTCTACTTCATTGACCTTCATCTCATCCCAGAATCCCATGCATATGCAGATGACTGTGTTCAAGAGTAAACACATGATGTCACCGTCCAATACCTGTCTGAATAGCCATTCTAATATGCAGTCATGGATGGGTTTACATTATTTATACTGTAGTTTAATAGCAAATAATGAACAAACAAAACACTCACCACACAGTGGTGGGAGGGTTAGCTGCCAGTTGTGGGGGGTCGGAGGGAGGGTAGTAGGGACTCGCAGTGGTGGAGGCAGTGGTATTTAATAACATTCATGTTATTAAGGCATAACGTATGTATTTAGTACAATTTACGATGTTTTCATGTACTTTATGATTGTTCATGGTTGGACAAGTTAAGGAAGCAGCATTGTATTATATTTCCCTACAATATATTGGGGCACCAAACATTCATGGTTTTTCAACATTCATGAGGCTCTTGATCCCCTAACCCTCGCGATGTTGAGGGAGACCTGTATTCCATGTTTCTATGTTATTAATGTTGTTTATTATGTCATATTAGTTGAATTGTGATAGTTAAATAAGCCGTAGAGTTGATATTAGTGTCATATTCTCCAACAATAAACTTGCCATCCCTCCCTCACACAGACAAGTCTCCAATAAGAACATAAGAAAGGAGGAACACTGCAGTAGGCCTGCTGGCCCATACTAGGCCGGTCCTTCACAAATCCAACCCACTAACAGAACAAATGCTACCCAAGCAATAAACTCAGGTGCAAGTCTGACTCAAATCCAACCCCTCTCACTCGTGTATTTTTTTTTTTTTTTTTTTTTTTTTTTAACAAGTTGGTCGTCTCCCACTGAGGCAGGGTGACCCAAAAAAGAAAGAAAATCCCCAAAAAGAAAATACTTTCATCATCATTCAACACTTTCACCGCACTCACACATTATCACTGCTTTTGCAGAGGTGCTCAGAATACAACAGTTTAGAAGCATATACGTATAAAGATACACAACATATCCCTCCAAACTGCCAATATCGTGTATTTATCCAACCTAAATTTGAAACTACCCAGTGCTTTAGCTTTGATCACCCTACTAGGCAGATCGTTCCACTCATCAACTACCCCTATTACCAATGTTCATTTATACATTTTATTAGTGTTTTACATTTATTTGGCATATTTTTCTGCATGTAAATCTATATTTATGCTAGGGAAGTGACCCCTGAAGTGACCTAGAGTCCTTATGGAGGGGGATTCCCCTTCCAAACAATAACCTCTCTTCCCTCTCTCCTCCTCCTCCCTGTCTTCCATTCATCAACAGCCTTCAATAAAGGTAACTGTCATGTTGAATGTTCATTCTTTTGCACATTTAAATCTATATTTTAGGTAAAAAAAAAATGTTATTGATACTTCTGGGTGCCTGGAAAGAATTAATTGGATTTAAGTTATTTCTTATGGGGAAAATTGATTCGAAAATCGTCTATTTCGATAATAGTCCCACTTCCAGGAACGGATTAAGGACGATAATTGAGGGACCACTGTATATATATCAGGTTTCTATGTTATTTATATTGTTTATTATGTCATATTAGATGAAGTGAGATAGATAAATAAGCAGTAGAGTTGATATTAGCGAAATTATTGAAGCACAGAATTCCACTGGAACGGATTAATTGCATTTCAGTTAATTTAAATGAGGAAAATTGACTATGCAAACGAGCAAATCTAGTTGCGAGCAAGGTCATGGAACGGATTAAACTCGCAAGTAGAGGTTCCACTGTATACTCAATAATTCTAGTGGCTTCAAATCAAGCAGGAGAAAGCTGGTAGGCCCACATGTGAGAGAATGGGTCTGTGTGGTCAGTGTGCTCCACAAAAAAAATCTTGCAGCACGCAGTGCATAATGAGAAAAAAAAATGAACGTTTTTTTGGATTAAAGTGCCGACTTTGAGGTGTATTTTCGTATAGTATGTATTCTCGTTTTCATGGTCTCACCTGATAAAATGGAAAACATATTACAGAAATAGAGATGATTTTGATTAGTTACACGATGAAAACGACCTTGAAATTGAACTAAAAGTAGCGGAAATGTTTGATTTTTACCAATGTTCAAGAGTAAGCAAATCATACCACATGTCCAGTACACGTCAACTGGGCAGTCTAATATTCTTTCACTAGTGCACTGATATTATTTATACCATTTTTACAATAACGCAGTAGTCTGCATAACAGTAAATTTTGTATTTTTTGTATGAAAAAAAATAAAAATGGAAAGCAATAGTAATATAAGAGGGGCCTAGAGATGTGACTAATGAACAGATGATGTGTTATTTTAGTGCCAAGAACTACACTGTTTATTCTGGACCCTATTTTGAAATTGGCATCTTTTTTAATTTGCATGAAATTGGCCAAATTGCCAATTTCTGACCACTTTATTGGGTAGTTCAAATCAGTAAATGGGCGGTTTCTTGTACTCAGTTGATAGAAAAAATGGAATTCTAAAGAAATAGCTATGAGTTTGGTCAACTGGAACAACGGAATTGGCCAAAATCAGGTCTCAAAGTCGGCGAAATCGCTGATGCATATATGTCGTCGAGACCGCTAACTCCGCGGGAGCGTAATTCCGTGAGTTTTCGACCAAATTTCGTACTCTTGGTGTCATTACCGTTGGAAAAAGATTCTCTATCATTTCATAAGAAAAAATAATTTTTTTCTTTTCCAAAAGTTTTATGACATAGAATGACAATTTCAGAAAGGAGCTTGTGACAGTCAAAGGGTTAATATTTTAAGGTAAGTAATAAGTGTACTCTGTGTGTATCTTAACTTTTATTGTGTTTTTTAACCCTTAAACGGTCCAAACATATATATACGTACGTTCACTCGCGCATCGCCCCAAATATTTAAAAAATAAAAAAAAAAAATTATATATATATATATATACAGTGGACCCCCGCATAACGATCACCTCCGAATGCGACCAATTATGTAAGTGTATTTATGTAAGTGCGTTTGTACGTGTATGTTTGGGGGTCTGAAATGGACTAATCTACTTCACAATATTCCTTATGGGAACAAATTCGGTCAGTACTGGCACCTGAACATACTTCTGGAGTGAAAAAATTGTTAACCGGGGTCCACTGATATATATATAAAATATATAATATATATATATATAATATAATTATATATATATAATGTATGTATGTATGTATGTTTTGTATGTATGTATGTATGTATGTATGTATGTATGTATGTGCAAAAGGAGAGCAATGATAGGGTGGGAGAGGCACTGGTCAAGAAATTTTAATGAAAATAAGAAAAATTTTTGGAGTGAGTTAAACAAGTTAAGAAAGCCTAGGGAAAATATGGATTTGTCAGTTAAAAACAGAGTAGGGGAGTTAGTAGATGGGGAGATGGAGGTATTGGGTAGATGGGGAAAATATTTTGAGGAACTTTTAAATGTTAAGGAAGAAACAGAGGCAGTAATTTCATGCACTGGTCAGGGAGGTAATACCATCTTTTAGGAGTGAAGAAGAGCAGAATGTAAGTGTGGGGGAGGTACGTGAGGCATTACGTAAAATGAAAGGGGTAAAGCAGCTGGAACTGATGGATCATGACAGAAATGTTTAAAAGCAGGGGGGATATAGTGTTGGAGTGGTTGGTACTTTTTTTAATAAATGTATGAAAGAGGGGAAGGTACCTAGGATTGGCAGAGAGCATGTATATCCCTTTATATAAAGGGAAAGGGGACAAAAAACTGTAAAAATTATAGAGGAATAAGCTTACTGAGTATAACCAGGAAAAGTGTACGGTAGGTTATAATTGAAAGAATTAGAGGTAAGACAGAATGTAGGATTGCGGATGAGCAAGGAGGTTTTAGAGTGGGTAGGGGATGTGTAGATCAGGTGTTTACATTGAAGCATATATGTGAACAGTATTTAGATAAAGATAGGAAGTTTTTATTGCATTTATGGATTTAGAAAAGGCATATGATAGAGTGGATAGAGGAGCAATGTGGCAGATGTTGCAAGTATATGGAATAGGTGGTAAGTTATTAAATCTGTAAAGAGTTTTTATAGGATAGTGAGGCTCAGGTTAGGGTGTGTAGAAGAGAGGGAGACACTTCCCGGTAAAAGTAGGTCTTAGACAGGATGTGTAATGTCACCATGGTTGTTTAATATATTTATAGATGGGGTTGTAAAGGAAGTAAATGCTAGGGTGTTGGGAGAGGGGTGGGATTAAATTATGGGGAATCAAATTCAAAATGGGAATTGACACAGTTACTTTTGCTGATGATACTGTGCTTATGGGAGATTCTAAAGAAAAATTGCAAAGGTTAGTGGATGAGTTTGGGAATGTGTGTAAAGGTAGAAAGTTGAAAGTGAACATAGAAAAGAGTAAGGTGATGAGGTGTCAAATGATTTAGATAAAGAAAAATTGGATATCAAATTGGGGAGGAGGAGTATGGAAGAAGTGAATGTTTTCAGATACTTGGGAGTTGACTGTCGGCGGATGGATTTATGAAGGATGAGGTTAATCATAGAATTGATGAGGAAAAAAGGTGAGTGGTGCGTTGAGGTATATGTGGAGTCAAAAAACGTTATCTATGGAGGCAAAGAAGGGTATGTATGAAAGTATAGTAGTACCAACACTCTTATATGGGTGTGAAGCTTGGGTGGTAAATGCAGCAGCGAGGAGACGGTTGGAGGCAGTGGAGATGTCCTGTTTAAGGGCAATGTGTGGTGTAAATATTATGCAGAAAATTCGGAGTGTGGAAATTAGGAGAAGGTGTGGAGTTAATAAAAGTATTAGTCAGAGGGCAGAGGAGGGGTTGTTGAGGTGGTTTGGTCATTTAGAGAGAATGGATCAAAGTAGAATGACATGGAAAGCATATAAATCTATAGGGGAAGGAAGGCGGGGTAGGGGTCGTCCTCGAAAGGGTTGGAGAGAAGGGGTAAAGGAGGTTTTGTGGGTAAGGGGCTTGGACTTCCAGCAAGCGTGCGTGAGCGTGTTAGGAGTGAATGGAGACGAATGGTACTTGGGACCTGACGATCTGTTGGAGTGTGAGCAGGGTAATATTTAGTGAAGGGATTCAGGGAAACCGGTTATTTTCATATAGTCGGACTTGAGTCCTGGAAATGGGAAGTACAATGCCTGCACTTTAAAGGAGGGGTTTGGGATATTGGCAGTTTGGAGGGATATGTTGTGTATCTTTATATGTGTATGCTTCTAGACTGTTGTATTCTGAGCACCTCTGCAAAAACAGTGATAATGTGCGAGTGTGGTGAAAGTGTTGAATGATGATGAAAGTATTTTCTTTTTGGGGATTTTCTTTCTTTTTTGAGTCACCCTGCCTCGGTGGGAGACGGCCGACTTGTTGAAAAAAAAAAAAAAAAAAAAATATATATATATATATATAAAAGAGCACATTTTTTTTTTAAGTGAATGACAGTTTCAGAAAGGGGCTTGCGACAGTCAAAGGGTTAATGCACACTGTAAGTGTGGTTGAATACAGTATAACAAATCTTCCATAAATTGTTTTGCTAGTTTACAGGAAATGTTCATAGTTACTGCATATGCACAAGCATATACCTGCCTGGTATACACGTAGCCTGACTTTGTAAGTCAATCCCTGATTTTTCGCTGGTGTACAAGGAATGTACATAGTTACTACATATATACAAGCGTGTACCTGCCTGGTATATGTAGCCTGATTTCATGTCTAAGTCAACCCCTGATTTTATTTTTTTCTTACTCAAAATGCTTATTTTCTTATATATATAATATATACATATATGCAATAAGATCACAGTAAACAGGTGATTTCGGAATATGCAAAACAACCACTCTGAAAAAATAGAGAAATTCCAAGCGCTTTCGTGACTACTCACATTATCAAGGAACTATGAAAGTAAAGCATACAAGGAAGCTATACAAGGGGTCAGGCCAGCACCTCACTATCAGATCCCACAACAGTTAAACACCTGACACGCGCCGACCCAACTTGGATAGGTCCTTTGCACAACTCACCCCACAAACTATTCTACCCAAGAAAATTTAAAAATTATTTGTCCAGTGTATTATTAAATTCTTCCCAAATTCTATTAATTATAAATGGATCTAATTTATATAAACCAAAGGAAATATTCATATTATTGTCAAAACTGCTTTTTATGAAACAAGATTCAATTATATTCCTGTCGACCATGGACTTGCTTGATACTACTTTCTCAACTTTTTGAAAATCAGGGATTGACTTACAAAGTCAGGCTACGTGTATACCAGGCAGGTATATGCTTGTGCATATGCAGTAACTATGAACATTTCCTGTAAACTAGCAAAACATTTATGGAAGATTTGTTATACTGTATTCAACCACACTTACAGTGTGCATTAACCCTTTGACTGTCGCAAGCCCCTTTCTGAAACTGTCATTCACTTAAAAAAAAAAAATGTGCTTTTTTTTTCTCTCTATATACTATATATATATTATATTTTATATATATATAATATATATATATATATATATATATATATATATATATATATATATATATATATATATATATATATATATATATATTATATTATATAAATTTTTTTTTTTTTTGTCACACCGGCCGATTCCCACCATATAATTTTTTTTTTTTTTTTTTTTAAATATTTGGGGCGCTGCGCGAGTGAACGTATATGTATGTTTGGACCGTTTAAGGGTTAAAAAACACAATAAAAATTAAGATACACACAGAGTACACTTATTACTTACCTTAAAATATTAACCCTTTGACTGTCACAAGCTCCTTTCTGAAATTGTCATTCTATGTCATAAAATTTTTGGAAAAGAAAAAAATTATTTTTTCTTATGAAATGATAGAGAATCTTTTTCCGACGGTAATGACACCAAGAGTACGAAATTTGGTCGAAAACTCACGGAATTACGCTCCCGCGAAGTTAGCGGTCTCGGCGACATATATGCATCAGCGATTTCGCCGACTTTGAGACCTGTTTTTGGCCAATTCCGTTATTCCAGTTGACCAAACTCATAGCTATTTCTTTAGAATTCCATTTTTTCTATCAACTGAGTACAAGAAACCGCCCATTTACTGATTTGAACTACCCAATAAAGTGGTCAGAAATTGGCAATTTGGCCAATTTCATGCAAATTAAAAAAGATGCCAATTTCAAAATAGGGTCCAGAATAAACAGTGTAGTTCTTGGCACTAAAATAACACATCATCTGTTCATTAATCACATCTCTAGGCCCCTCTTATATTACTATTGCTTTCCATTTTTATTTTTTTTCATACAAAAAATACAAAATTTACTGTTATGCAGACTACTGCGTTATTGTAAAAATGACATAAATAATATCAGTGCACTAGTGAAAGAATATTAGACTGCCCAGTTGACGTGTACTGGACATGTGGTATGATTTGCTTACTTTTGAACATTGGTAGAAATCAAACATTTCCGCTACTTTTAGTTCAATTTCAAGGTCGTTTTCATCGTGTAACTAATCAAAATCATCTCTATTTCTGTAATATGTTTTCCATTTTATCAGGTGAGACCATGAAAACGAGAATACATACTATATGAAAATACACCTCAAAGTCGGCACTTTAATCCAAAAAAACGTTCATTTTTTTTTCTCATTATGCACTGCGTGCTGCAAGATTTTTTTTGTGGAGCACACTGACCACACAGACTCATTCTCTCACATGTGGGCCTACCAGCTTTCTCCTGCTTGATTTGAAGCCACTAGAATTATTGAGTATACAGTGGAACCTCTACTTGCGAGTTTAATCCGTTCCATGACCTTGCTCGCAACTAGATTTGCTCGTTTGCATAGTCAATTTTCCTCATTTAAATTAACTGAAATGCAATTAATCCGTTCCAGTGGAATTCTGTGCTTCAATAATTTAGCTAATATCAACTCTACGGCTTATTTATCTATCTCACTTCATCTAATATGACATAATAAACAATATAAATAACATAGAAACCTGATATATATACAGTGGTCCCTCAATTATCGTCCTTAATCCGTTCCTGGAAGTGGGACTATTATCGAAATAGACGATTTTCGAATCAATTTTCCCCATAAGAAATAACTTAAATCCAATTAATTCTTTCCAGGCACCCAGAAGTATCAATAAAAAAAAATTTTTTTTACCTAAAATATAGATTTAAATGTGCAAAAGAATGAACATTCAACATGACAGTTACCTTTATTGAAGGCTGTTGTTGATGAATGGAAGACAGGGAGGAGGAGAGAGGGAAGAGAGGTTATTGTTTGGAAGGGGAATCCCCCTCCATAAGAACTCTAGGTCACTTCAGGGGTCACTTCCCTAGCATAAATATAGATTTACATGCAGAAAAAAATGCCAAATAAATGTAAAACACTAATAAAATGTATAAATGAACATTGGTAATAGGGGTAGTTGATGAGTGGAACGATCTGCCTAGTAGGGTGATCAAAGCTAAAGCACTGGGTAGTTTCAAATTTAGGTTGGATAAATACACGATATTGGCAGTTTGGAGGGATATGTTGTGTATCTTTATACGTATATGCTTCTAAACTGTTGTATTCTGAGCACCTCTGCAAAAGCAGTGATAATGTGTGAGTGCTGTGAAAGTGTTGAATGATGATGAAAGTATTTTCTTTTTGGGGATTTTCTTTCTTTTTTGGGTCACCCTGCCGCAGTGGGAGACGACCAACTTGTTGAAAAAAAAAAAAAAAATACACGAGTGAGAGGGGTTGGATTTGAGTCAGACTTGCACCTGAGTTTATTGCTTGGGTAGCATTTGTTCTGTTAGTGGGTTGGAATTGTGAAGGACTGGCCTAGTAGGCAACCCACATCCCTCCTGTGTTGAAGGCTCTGCTGAAATGACAGATCTATCCAGGATTGGTCCACGCGAGATATGAGATTTCTTGCTCTGTTCTCTACTCTGTCCAGCAGTCGCAGATGAGAGGGGGGGCAGGCAAATCAAGAAAGTGGAGCATACTCAGGTGTGAGCATACTTGTGCTTCATACAGAATCTTGCAACCCCTGCTGTCAAGCAGATGCAAGATATGGTGAAGTGCTGTAAGCTTCCTGGCTGCTTTGTTTGCAAGATTTACACCGTTGTTCTTCATGGTCAGTTTGTAGTCAAATTTCACCCCAAGGATATCAACTTCTTCCCCAGGTGCCAACACCCTCCCATTCATCCTTACTACTGCACTGGCATTACCATCATAGTGCCTAGAGACCATCATTTGTGTTTTCTCAGTTGCAAATGTTACTTGCCATCTATATTCCCAAGCTGATATAGCTCTTAGCTGATGATTGATGTAGCTTAGAGCAGCTGGCATTTATTCTCTTGGATAAGTGAATGTCAGTGTACAGTGGACCCTCACCTTACGATCAGCTCCCAACTCGTCCAATTATGTAAGTGTGTTTTTGTTAGTGCTTTTGTAGGTGTATTTTTGGAGGTCTGAAATGGACTAATCTAATTCACAATATTCCTTATGGGAACAAATTCGTTCTATAATGGCACCCAAACAGACTTCTGGATTAAAATAATATTGTTAGGCGGGGGTCCACTGTACAGTCATGTGCATATGCATGGGATTCCGGGATGAGATGAAGAAGATTATTGAAGTAGACATTCCATAACAATGGTCCCAGCACGCTTCCTCATGGAACACTTGCCCTAATAGGATGTCTTGCTGATTCCATTCCATTGAGAACTACCCTTAGAGATCTACCATGAAGGTAATCACTGAGGAAACATAGCGTAGTTCTTGTATTTCCCAGATCTTGCAGTTTTGCTAAGAGGCCCTGGTGCCACACCTGGTCGAAAGAACCAGCAATGTCCAGTGCTACCACACAGATGACTTGGATTCATCCAGTGACTGGTGCCACTTACTAGAGAGGTTTAACAACAGGTCAGCAGCAGAGTAACCTTTCCTGAAGCCATATTGACAGTCACAAAGTAGTGAGTGGTAGTCGAGAAACTGCTATTTGTCTTGAGATTGTCTCGAGGATCTTGCCAGTGATTGACAGGAGTGACACTGGTCTGTAATTGCTGATTTCTGCCCTTCTGTTCTTTTTGTGAACAGGGACTACATTTGCCTCTTTCCACGGAGAAGACCATTTACACTGTACTAGGCAGTGCTGAAAGATGCGAGTTAGAGGTGCTGCTAGCTGGTTGCACATTTTCTCAGCAATCTTGGGCTTAACTTGTCTTGGCCCACAGCCTTTTCTTGGTCAAGCAATTTAAGAAGGAAATGCACCTCCTCCTGCCTTATTGCCACCACTGACAGTTTTGACACAGTTCTTGCAGCTAGCCAAGGAGGGCCCCTTGCTGGATCAGGAATTTGCATTTTGGTAGCAAAGTGTTCGGCAGAAAGGTCTGCTTTCTCTTGACTACTAATAGAGGTGGTCCCATCCTTTTGATTTAGAGGTGGAATGAGTTCTTCAGGCAGATAACCTTGTCTGTCCCTGACCAGGGACCACCAGGTTTTGGAGCCTACTGTACCTGATGCTAGCTTTCTTTTTGTGTCCACCTCCCATTTAGTGATGGCCCACTTTTGAACGTCACCCATATGCTTACAGGCTTGCCTGTGCAAGTTCCTGTTATAGGTGGTAGGATATCTCTTACACCTTTGCCATGCCTTGTACTTAGCAGTAGCAGCCTCTCTGCAACAAAAGCCAAACCAAGGCTGATCTGTAGGCTTCGTCACATGTTGCCGGTGAGGTATGTGTTCTTGTTGTAGATTAAGTATGTGTCCAGTGAAGGCTTTCACTTGGTTGTCAACATTCTCTTGGGGAAGAGCATTCCAATCGGTGGTGGCGAGTTCAGAGCAAAGGGCTGGCCAATTACCTGTTTCCCATAGCCATTGTTGTGCATGTGGACTCCTCACCTCATTCTGTTGAGATCATAAGTGTCATAAAAATAGCCTTGTGGTCAATTGAGGGGTTGACAAGTGACTATATCTTCTGCCGGATCACTCACTTCTGGGTCAAGGGAGGAGCCAGAGATGTGAGTAGGGAAATCAACAAAGTTTCTCATGTCAAATACTACAAGAAGGTCATCAAAGTCCCTCTGATATGTTGACAGTTGTGTTGTAGCAGAAGGAAGTCCTCATTTTTCATTAGGAACTTGACGGGGTCTGCATGTTGCCACTGAGGTCTGTACCTTGCACATGCTAGTACAGAGGTACTAGTGTTTATGTATAGCTTGAACCTGATTTCAAGATGAGTAGGGATGGCAACATCAATGTGCTGGGCATGTATACTTTTAGAGAAACACACAGCAACACCACCTCCTTGGCCTTGCCTGTCTCTTCTCAGCCATGAGGTGTAGCCAGCAGTTCTTGCAAAATTTTCTGGAGTCCTGTCGTGCAAAAATGTTTCAACAACAGCTATCACGTTGGGATGTCAAGTGTTCACAAAACTGTGTGTGAGCTCTCCAACATTAGTAATGAAACCTCTAATTGTTGGCTGACAGGATGCTGACAGACTGGCTCCTCATGATGTGGTCAGCTTGAGGTGGTGGGTGTGTAAGGCATGTAAAATGCCTGCCCTTGAGAGATGTAGGGCACTGAGGCAGCTGCAGGGATGTAGGTCTGTGGTCTTGTATAAGGCCTAGTGCCACCTGCTGGGCTGAGATAGGAGTAGCTGAGTGGGTGACATGTAAGTGTGTTCACCAATTCAGAGATCCTGCTGGTTTGTTCCAAGAACAGGTCTCTAAACAGGTGGTCCTGTCTGTCAAGTTCCTTTTTCTTCCAACACTGGTCCTCCTGATGTCCTTTCTTGTGGCAGTTGTTAGTGGTGTGCCCCTTCCAGTGACAGCGAGAGCACTGCCTAGGTACCTGGGAAGGTGGACTATTATTTGTTGCACTTCCTGTGTTTTGCTGATTTGTCCGCAGGTTCTGCCGCTGGTACTGTTGGTGGAAGGTGAGACGGCTGTAGATGTCTTCCTCCTCCACATCCTCTTCCATGTCCTCTGCCACGTCCTCTACCATGTCCTCTACCACGCCCCTGTGCCGTTCTTACAGATATGTGTCTGATGTTCATACTTTGGTGCAGTAGGTGTTCAGGTGCAGTGATGGTTCCCTGATTATTAACTGCACCAATCTCTGGGATGGAGAAAATCCTGACTCAATACTTGCCGATGAAGCACTGCTGCCAGATGTTAGAATAGTGTTGGCAGGTGTGCTGACAGGTGTAGGATCAGTGATGGTATGTTCACTGTCTAGTGTACTGGCAGGTGATGAAGCAGAGATGTCAGTTGTAGGAGAATTAACAGAACCAAGGCTTGCTTCGTTGCTGGGAAGAGGATCCGTTCCCTCTGTGGTGGTCAGAGGAATTATGTTAGAATTCCCAAAGGTAGTGTGTGTCTATCTCTCTCTCTCTCTCTCTCTCTCCCTCCCTCTCTCTTCCTCTTTCTTTCTTCAGGATGATTTTGATTCCCAAACCTTTGGTGTTGCTATGGGCTTTCCTCTGTCCCCTGTTCTTGCTAACTGTTAATGGAGTATTTTGAAACTGTTCTTACTGTTGAATTATGCCCTTCTCTCTGCCTTTGCTATGTAGTTGATGTCTTTGTTAACATGACTCTAGTCTCTTTCGACCATTTCTTGATGTCCTTAACAATCTTGCTCCTTCCATCAAGTTTAAAGCTGAATGTGGAATAAAACTTTCAGTGTCCTTGTTGTGTATGCTCATCACTCAGTGACAGGCTTATTCTTTTTCCGTTAATCGCAGTTAATGCACAGTGAAATGTACAGTCATTTTTTTTCTTGCCATGCTTTCTCTGTATCAGTGACCTTCAGTTTCTTGGCTGCAATTTCCACTTTTCGCAGTTCGTTCTCTCACCTAAGCAGCTTCACCTGCTTAGGTATGAAAAGAATGAACTCAAAAGGAACACTATATACAAAACGCAAGAGTGTCACCAAATAGAACAAAAGGAACATGTAAAAGACCTGGGAATGATTGTCAGCTGACCTTTCTTTTAAAGATCATAATAAGACAAAGATCACAACAGTCATGATGATGATGATGGGGTGGGTATTGAGAACTTTCAGAACAAGGGAAATAATGCTGACAGTGACTTCAAATCGCTAGTGGTCCCTCATTTAAAATATTGCTTAGTGCTGACGGCCCTGTTCAAAGCAGGAGAAACATCAGAGCTGAAACAAATACAGAGATTGTTTATGGCTCACATTGAGCCAATAAAACGCCTAAATTACTGGGAGCGCCTTCAAGTCTTGAACATGTACTCATTGGAGCAGGGGAGAGAGAGAGAGAGATACATGATAATGTATACCTGGAAAGTACTCGAGGGCCTGGTCCCACATCTGCACACTACCATAACAACATACGGGAGTGAGAGAGATGGGAGGAAGCGTAAAATAAACCCAGTGAGGAGCAGGTGTGCAGTGGGGACAAGGAACACTGTATCAACATCCAGGGTCGCAGACTATTCAGCATTTTACCAGAAAATATCAGAAACACGGCTGGGACAAGTGTAGAAGCCTGCAAGAGGAAACTGGACAAGTATCTGCACCAGGTGCCAGATCAGCCAGGCTGTGATGGATATGTGGGGCAGTGGGCCTCCAGCAGCAACAGCCTGGTTGACCAGGCAAGCATGAGACGAGCCTGGCCCATGGCCAGGCTCTGAGAGTAGTCAAACTCTCAAAGCTCTTCAAAGGTAAGGTAAGGTACCCTTCTGATTTCATTAAATCTGACTTCTCACACGCTAAACTGACTTTCTTCTTTCCCAAACTCTCTTCTTTGAAATCTTCTGTTCTTTTCCTTCCCTGTACAGTGAAAACTCTGTTGTTGAACTTAATTCGTTCCAGATGTCAATTCAGCAACCAAACCAATTTTTCCCATAAAGAATAATGTAAATAGAACTAATCCATTCCAGAACAAAAATGATAGTATAATTTATTAATAATAATGTACTAACTACCACATAGTGTGCGCAGTACAAAAAGAATCCTGCAGCACACACTGCATAATGAGAAAAAAACTGCGACTGTTTTTGGTTTAAAACAGAGACTTTGCAGTGTATTTTCATAAAGTATTGATGATTATATTCCTGTTTTCTTGATTTCATTTGATAGAATGGAAGTTATATTACAGAAATATAGATGATTTTTCAATGGTTTAGAGACTAAAAGCAGCTTGAAACTGAGCTCAAAGTAGCAAAATTGTTCAATTTTTGCTGATGTTCAAGAGTAAGTAAGTTTATTCATGTATTCACAAATACACTTACATAATCATACATAGCAGCATATGTGTAGAGAACCTAGGATAACCCAAAAACGTCAGACAAACAGATCATGTCATGCATCCAATACATGTCATCTGGTGGGTCTAATATGCATTCACGAATGCACTGATATTATTTATACAATTATGCAGTGGTTTGAATAAAAGTAAATTTTCTATTTTTTTGTGTGAATAAAAGTTCAAAATGAAAAGCAAACATTATATAAGAGGGGCCTGGAGATGCAACTAATGAGCAGATAAAAATGTTATTTTGGTGCCAGGAACATCTGTATTGTTATGCTGAACCCTAATTTGATATTGGCTTTTCTTGAATTTTGTGTGAAATTGGCCAAATTAGTAATTTCAGATCACTATATTGGGTAGTTGGAATAGGTAAATGGGCAGTTTCTTGTACTCAGTCGATAGAATAAAAGGAGTTCTAGTGAAATAGCTACAAGTTTCGTCAACTGGAACAATGAAATTGGCCCAAATTAGGGTTCAAAGTGGGCGAAATCGCCGATGTGTAATTATCACCAAGACCGCTAACTTTGCAATATCATAATTCCATAAGATTTCATACTTTTAGTTTCATTACCTTTACAAGATGCACAGCAAGAGCTCGAGAGAGATTTATAGCATGTCACTATACTGAAACCCACACTGTGGATGCTGGTGATCACGAGTTCTGAGCATTGTCAGTCAACAACCAAGACCATGTATGAAAACCAGGACCGAATTCCTTGTTCGAAAACTGATTTGTTCAACAATTAGTCCGTTCGACAACTGAGGTTCCACTTTATTTCCAGTCTCTCAACTCTTAACACCACCCATCCTTTAGATGTTAAACTTTTTACCTAAGTAATACTCTTTACCATAATCTAGTTCATGCCTCTCCTGTTGCCACTGATGTTTCCAGTGTCTATGCCATTTCCTGTTCCTGTTGTCCTTTTCAATACTTTTTAGAAATTGAGAGTGCTCTAACAGACTTAAGAGTGCACTGAAGAAGTGTTGGCCTTGCTGACACTGACAATGGTCTTTTCTGTCATGTTAGAGATCATAGTCATCCTTTTAACTATTCCTCTGCCAAAACTGTCTACCCTTCTATCCTTCACAGTCACTGTCTTGTGAAGTATTCCTAATATGAATCTTACTCCTGGTTTTGTCTCTGTAGATGCCCTTTTTTCTCATTGTGTTGTTAACCCTTTGAGGGTTTCGGACGTACTAGTACGGCTTACGACCCAGGGTTTTTGACGTACTAGTACGCCTAAATTCTAGCGCCCTCAAATCTAGTGGGAGAAAGCTGGTAGGCCTCCATATGAAAGAATGGGTCTATGTGGTCAGTGTGCACAGTATAAAAAAAATCCTGCAGCACACAGTGCATAATGAGAAAAAAAAAACTTTGACCGTTTTTTTGGAATAAAACAGCGACTTTGCACTGTATTTTCGTATGGTATTTATTGTTGTATTCTAGTTTTCTTGGTCTCATTTTATAGAATGGAAGGCATATTATAGAAATTGAGATGATTTTGACTGGTTTTACAATGAAAAGTACCTTGAAATTGAGTTCAAAGTAGCAGAAATGTTCGATTTTTACCAAAGTTCAAAAGTAAACAAATCATGCCAAGCGTTCAATACACGTCAACTGGTGAGTCTAATATTCTTTTGCAAGTGCGCCAATATGATTCATACCATTTTTTACACTAATGCAGTAGTCTGCATAACAGCAAATCTTCTATTTTTTGTGAGAATAAAAATTCAAAGTGGAAAGCAAAAGAATGTAAGAGGGGCCTTGAGACGTGACTAATGAACAGAGGAAATGTCATTTTAGTGCCAGGAATGTATTTCTTGTTTGTTCTGGACCCTATTCGGAAATTGGCATCTTCTGAAATTTGTGTGAAATTGGCAAAATTGCTAAATTCTGACCACTGTCCTGGATAGTTGAAATTGGTAAATGGGTGGTTTCTTGCACTCATTCAATAGAAAAAATGGAGTTCTAGCGAAATATTCATGTTTTTTGTCGACTAGTACAGTGGAACTGGCCGAAAATGGGGCTCAAAGTGGGCAAAATCGCCGATCCGTAAACATCGCCGAGACTGCTAACTTTGTGAGAGCATAATTCCGTAAGTTTTCCATAAAATTTCATATTTTTGGTGTCATTATGATCGGGAAAAGATTCTCTATCTTAACAAGAATTTTTTTTTTTTTTTTTTTTTTTTAAATTTGGCCGACCCTGAGAACGAGTCTCGGAGAGGGCCTGTCGACCCTCAAAGGGTTAAATGCTCTAAACTTCAAAACACTCATGACTTGACCTGACCTTTGTTGCCTCTCCATACCTCTTCACCTTTCCGATGTTTTCATTGTCTCTCCTGTCTTCTGCCTAAGTGGGTTCTATCCAATAGGGTTTTTATCCCACAATGGATTCTGTCCTGGCCCCTGGGCCAGTAGCTCTCATGCAGTGCTTCTCTATTCTCATGTTCTTGTGGATCCTCTTGTCTTACTACTACCAGTCTTTCTTTGCTCATTTTACACTGTCATTATTTGTTCTCTACTTTTCTACAACTATTACTTCAACTGCTGCCTCTTATTTCTACAGCAGTGTGCAGATTAATTGGGACAGAAGTAAAGTTTGTGATTATTTCATAATATGGCTTAATTAACCCTTAAACTGTCCAAGCAGATCTATGTTCACATGTGTAGTGCTCCAAAAGTAGATCTACTTTTTTTTACATATTTTCAAATATAACAAAAAAAAAAGGGTAGATCAAAGTTTTTTTTACATGTTTTCAAATTAAAAAAAAAAGATCTACTTTTTTTTTACATTCAAATGTTGAAAAAATGTAGATCTACGTTTGGACATTTTAAAGGTTAATGTAGTTTGGATTCTTTTCTTTTCAGAAAAGTTTGCTACTGATTTCTAGCCAACCATCCAGTTGTGGTGTTACCCTGCGACTCATCAGTGCTACAATAGCTGTTGCTCTGTAAGACTGTTCCTGCAAGCATTCTCCATGAGTGAATGTGGTTTCACCAAATTCTTCCCTTCAGTTCATGGTTACTGCTGAAATTCATGATGGATGTTACACCTAGGAAGTGTGGAAGTACTGTAAGTCTTAGAAATCATGCTGGTTTGAGTATCAGATGGATCACCGAAAATTTGAGCCTAGCAAAGTCAATTGTTGGTCGGATTCTGAAAAGCGATGACAGTGATGATTGTAGAGCACTGCATCGAGGAAGATGTTGAAGAAAACGCAAGACAACGCCTCACGATGACAAGGTTATCATAAGAAATAATGTGAAGGATCTCAAGAAAACCAGCAGAGATCTAGAGAGAGATTTGGCTTCAGCTGGCATAAATGTTGATTCTTCAACTGTTTGAAGTAGGCTCCGTGAAGTTGGCAGAACTGCCAGAAAACTGGTAAAGAAACAGTTATTGACCATTGCTATGAAGAAAAAATGGCTGTGGTGGGCACTCAATCATAAGTGATGCATGACAGATGAAAGAAGAAAAGTTATATTTTCAGTTGAAGTGCATTTTGAAGTACAGTGGACCCCCGGTTAACGATATTTTTTCACTCCAGAAGTATGTTCAGGTGCCAGTACTGACCGAATTTGTTCCCAAAAGGAATATTGTGAAGTACATTAGTCCATTTCAGACCCGCAAACATACACGTACAAACGCACTTGCATAAATACACTTAACATAATTGGTCGCATTCGGAGGTGATCGTTATGCGGGGGTCCACTGTATATGGGTACAGATCAGTGATAATGAGATGGAGCAAAGGCAAACCTCAGAGTGGACACGTTCAGCAAGTATCAAAACACCAGCCTAAGATGTTTAGGGGTAGTTTTACTGCTAAAGGCCATGGACGGCTTGTTGAGGGAATGATGAACAGTGGCAAATACAGGGCAATCCTGGGAACTCGTTTGCTTCCTGTTATGGACAGAGACTTTGCTGATGAAGGCATTTTCCAGCAAGATCTTGCTCCATGCCTCACTTTCAAAGAAATGCAGATATTCTTTGAATAAAGTGGGCTAACCATTTTCAGTTGGCCTGGAAACTCTTCTGACCTCAACCCAATTGAGAATCTATGGGAAGTAACCAAATGCAACAGTTCAAAAACGGACTGTTCATCTGTGAAGCTAATTGCTGCTGTTATTAGAACCTGGTACCATGATGAACTCGCCAAAATGTGTTCAACATTGGTTGATTCTCTGCCAGTGTGTAGCAATGCTTATAAAAACAAAGGGTAGTCATCTCTCTTATTAAGTGAATTATGTCATGCATCATTGCCCTATATTTTTCAAATAAACATTAATTTTCCAAATGTGTCTTATTTCATAACTCCCAATTAATATGCACACTACTGTATCTCTACCATTGCTGTACTGCTGCTGCTGCTTCTGCTACCACCACCACCACTGTCACATCTACCACTATTCCTACCATGACTACTGCTCTGCCCCCTTCTCCCTCCTCCTTCCCCTGCCCCTCTTGTTTATACTTTGGCTCCCTTCCCTCATTTCAGTGATTTGTTAATGGTTCAAGTCTAAAAAAATATACAAGATTGTCTCCTAAGTATGAGTTATTAGCATGTGTGTGTGTCATTCTACATTTTTCAAGTGTGTAGGATTCAGGGCTCTCAATCTATCTCGGATGTACAGTTCCATATACAGTGAATTAATTTTGTCATCCTTCTCTGTTATGCAATGCATTTACAGTAAACCTTCAATTAACATGTGTGTTATGTTCATGAAAATCAGTACCTAAGTTAAAATTGTGTTACATGAAGTAAAGAATATAAGGGAAAGAATAGGGTTATGTACTTGACACCTCCAAATTTACCCCAACTTTTTTTTTAAAATTCTGCTACATAATACAATTTATCGTGCTTACATTCTACTTATTGTTGAGTGTTGACATGGAATTGTGTGGAAAGGGTTGATGCGGCTCCTGAGCGGAGGTGAATGGCTGTGGTGTGCTCACATATTTTATACTGCGTCTCTGGTTTGTTTTACCTTTCAGTATTTCAGTACTTTATACAGCTGATGATAAGGCATCACTGCTTCAAAATACTCTTCAGAGCAGTGCTTCCAGAGGTGTCAGGGCCTTCAATATGGAATCACTTCTGTAGTTGTTGCTGTGTTAACTACTGATTTAGAGGTTGTTTTGCTTCATCTTCTATCGTTATCTCCCCCCTCTCCTAACTAGGAATTGAGCTCCTTCACAATTTTTTTTGTAGTTTGTTCTTTGTCATCCTTTTCTAGTAGTTCATTTATGTTTTCTTCATGCACTTCTTGATAACCTTCACATCTTGGTCCTTGCCAAAGTCACAGTTTCTTAGATTGACTCCCTACTAATGGAAAACTAGAGAAACTATTCACCACTTTGGCCATAAATGACCTCAGGCTGCATTTATGGTGGCTGCAGCTTCTCTCTATAGCCATTAATGCTACAGGTATAGCACTCCAAGGCACTTGTGCATCCTAGCACAGTTGTCACATAGTGATTTCTCATCTGATGTGCAGGACCCTTGGCATCAGTTACCACCCACTTTGGTAACATGGGCCACTGCTACTCTTTTTATCTGACAGGGCGATGCATTCCACCCCAATCCATTCACTGATCCTCGCAACAGTCTTAGCACACTTACACAGAACACATTTTAACCAGATTTTTCTAAGCTTCTATTCTTTTCATAATCTGTTAAGATTTCTTGCCTCAATACAGAATCACTTGGTCTGCCATGATTTTATGCACCAATATACTTTCCATTATACAGCATCATTATCATACGAGGGACACCTGAATTCTCAGTCTAATGCACTTTGTTGGCATCTGCTTATGAACACACCGCTATGCCACACTTGTGTTAATTAGAGGAATTTGTCCCACGTGATTATAGTGTTTAAAGCATGGCATATAGTGCTTCCAATGGTATTATTCACTGCCTTTTCTGGCTGTTACTCTATTTTCCTTCTGGGAATTTGTCATATATGGCTTTGTGAAGACTGGTAACATGATGCAGGAAGATATTTGCTACTGCCTGCAACAGTAACCATTCGATTAGCTTCACCCAGCCCAACGTAGGTTTGAAAATTAGGGTTAGACTTCTTGAAATGTCCCTTTTCAGGGATGGAGACTGGGTGCCTTGAATCTGGGAAAATCACTGCTGGTGGCACCTGCAGCTGCTGTACACAGGTGAGTGCTAGCTGGGTCATGAGTCTGTCTATTAAGTCTCTCTGTTGCTAGAAGAGTATTTTTTTGCTATTGCTGGAAGATCACCTGTTGAATTTACAGAATGAATATGGAGTCATAACCCAAGGGTGTGGGCAACATCTCACAGGACTTACCCTTTCTACTTGGAACCCTGGCTTTGTGCTATCAAACTCCATAGGCTTAGCTACAACTTGTGGCATGTTGTGAGAGAGCCAGGATAAAGAATAAGTAAGTAACATGGCCGGAGTTTATGGTGTCCATCACCTGGTTACATGCCCAAGGTCAAGTCATACTACCACTAGTCAGTTGCTAGTGCAGTGCCTTGGGCACTAGTATTTCATACCGCATATTTGCTGAAATCCAAGTAAGCAGTATTGCATCATCTGTCTCAGATTTTTTTTTGTTGAAAATCAGCAGATCTGTTAGGCAAGAATGATCCCACATGAATGTGTGTTGGAACACCCTAATTAAATTATGCTTGTCAATAGTGCTTCTTAGGTTCATTCCATATAATGTATACCAATTTTGAAGATGGTCTTTGCTTGACTATCTCTAAATTTGTTGAAACTAGGTGTGTAGCTTCATGTAAGTTTTAAACACATTTCTGTGAAATTTTAGATGCATGCGTATTTTATTGTGGTTGCCAGAGCCAGTGATGTGGGAGTAACCTCAGGTGTTGTGGGAGCAATCAAAAGCACTCGGCTAAATTTCATAGGTTGCTTTGGCGTAAACACTGGTTAGCATCTTTAAATTTGGTATTTGTATTCAACTTTTGTTGGAGCATAAATATTATAATATTGAAACCCATGAATTTGTACCTCCCCCCCCCCCCCCAATTTGTGCTGAAGATGAGCGTCATGTAGACATGAAACAATATCAAGGACAGAGTGGTATGGTACTAACTATTAATTTACCAAAACCCACGCAGTTAATTGTAATTATTACTAGCATTAGTATTAGGGTTTTATTAGAGATGTGTTAAAGTATTGGTACCAGCATTGGTGAGAATCAGCCATTTTTATGGTGTCGGTATTGATGAAAAACGGCTGATACTTATAAAATGTTAATATTACATGTTTCCTTAAAAATATCAATATAAACATTCTACCACACGGTTGTGAGGTTTACATGCATGCACTCGTGTGCATGCGTACACACACATACACAGGAGGAGGAGGGGATGCACTGCTCATTAAAAACCGATGAGGATTTGAGGAAATGAAAGGAATGGATGAGATTGGAGAAAGAGATTACATAGTAGGTACAGTTCAGTCTGGGTAACATAAGGTAGTCATTGTAGTGATTTATAACCCACCACAGAACTGCAGGAGGCCAAGAGAGGAATATGAAAAGAGCAACAGAGTAATGGTGGACACACTAGCTGAGGTGGCCAGGAGAGCTCACTCGAGCAGAGCAAAGTTACTGGTTATGGGCAATTTCAACAACAGGGAGATTGATTGGAAAACCTGGGAGTCCCGAAACATGGAGAGCCAAGATGATGGATGTGGTACTGGAAAACCTCGTGTGCCAACATGTTAGGGACACTACCAGAGAGAGAGGGGAGGATGAACCAGCAAGACTGGACCTCATGTTCTCCCTGAGCAGCTTGGACATTGAGGACATCACATGTGACAGGCCCCTTGGAGCTAGTGATTGCATGGTTCTGAGCTTTGAATATGTAGTTACAAGTGAAGAGCGTAACAGGAGTTGAATAGGAAAAGCCAAACTATGAAAGGGGGCACTACACAGGTATGAGGAGCTTCCTGCAGGATGTTCAGTGGGACAGAGAATTGGTAGGAAAGTCAGTAAACAAAATGATGGAATGCATAACAAAATGCAAGGAGGCAGAGGAAAGGTTTGTTCCCAAGGGCAACAGAGATAATGGGAAGACCATAGCAAGCCCTTGGTTTACCCGAAGGTGTAGGGAGGCAAAAACTGAGTGCATTAGAGAATGAAAAAAGTACAGTAGGCAAAGGACCCAGGAAAATAGAGATTAGTCAAAGAGCCAGAAACGAGTATGTGCAGATAGGGAGGGCCACCGACAGTACGAAAACAACATAGCATTGAAAGTCAAGTCTGACCCAAAACTGCTGTATAGCCACACTAGGAGAAGAGAACAGTCAAAGACCAGGTAATCAGGCTGAGGGTAGAAGGTGGGGAGCTCACAAGAAACAATCAAGAGGTATGTGAGGAGCTCAACACGAGATTTAAGGAAGTATTTACAGTGGAGACAGGAAGGACTCTGGGAAGACAGAACAGAGGGGGACACCAACAAGTGTTGGATGAAATACACACAACTGAGGAGGAGGTGAAGAAGCTTCTAAGTGACCTTGATACCTCAAAGGCAATGGGATCGGACAACATCTCCCCGTGGGTCCTTAGAGAGGGAGCAGAAATGCTGTGTGCCATTAACCACAATCTTCAACACATCCCTTGAAACTGGGCAACTACCTGAGGTATGGAAGACGGCAAATGCAGTTCCCATTTTTAAAAAAGGAGACAGAAATAAGGCACTAAACTACAGACCAGTGTCACTGCCGTGTATAGTATGCAAAGTAATGGAGAAGATTATCAGGAGGAGAGTGGTGGAGCACCTGGAATGGAACAAGAGTATAAACGACAACCAGCACGGCTTCATAGAAGACAAATCCTGTGTCACAAACCTTCTGGAGTTTTGTGATAAGGTAACAGAAGTAAGACACGAGAGAGAGGGGGTGGGTCGATTGCATTTTCTTGGACTGCAAGAAGGCTTTCGACACAGTTCCTCACAAGAGATTAGTGCAGAAACTAGAGGATCAGGCGCATATAATGGGAAGGGCACTTAATGGATCAGAGAATACCTGACAGGGAGGCAAGAACAAGTTATGGTACGTGATGAGGTATTACAGTGGGCACCTGTGACGAGCAGGGTCCCACAGGGGTCAGTCCTAGGTCCAGTGCTATTTTTGGTATATGTGAATGACATGATGGAAGGGATAGACTCAGGGGTGTCCCTGTTTGCAGATGATGTGAAATTAATGAGGAGAATTAAATCAGATGAGGATCAGGCAGGCCTTCAAAGAGACCTAGACAAGCTGGACATGTGGTCCAGCAACTGGCTTCTCGAATTCAACCCTGCCAAATGCAAAGTCATGAAGATCGGAGAAGGGCAAAGAAGACCACAGATAGAGTAATAGGCTAGCTGGCCAATGACTGCAAACCTCGCTTAATGAGAAAGATCTTGAGGCGTGTATAACACCGAGCACATATCAACGAGATAACTGCTGCTGCATATGGGCGCCTGGCAAACCGGAGATTAGCGTTCCGGTACCTAAGTAAGGAATCTTTCAAGGCACTGTACACCGTTTACACCAGGCCCATACTGGAGTATGCGGCACCAGTTTGGAACCCGCACTGGGTCAAGCACGCTAAGAAATTAGAGAAAGTGCAAAGGTTTGCGGCAAAGTTAGTTCCAGAGCTAAGAGGAATGTCCTACAAAGAAAGGTTAAGGGAAATCGGCCTGACGACACTGGAGGACGGGAGGGTTAGGAGAGACATGATAACGACATACAAAATACTATATAGAATAGACAAAGTGCACAGACAAGGTGTTCCAGAGAGGGGACACAGAAACAGGAGGTCACTCTTGGAAGTTGAAGACTCAAATGAGTCAAAGGAATATTAGGAAGTGTTTCTTCAGCCATAGAGTAATCAGGAAGTGGAATAGTCTAGCAAGTGAGGTAGTGGAGGCAGGAACTATACATAGCTTTAAGATGAGGTATGATAAAGCTCATGGAGCAGGGGGAGAGAGGACCTAGTAGCATTCAGTGAAGAGGTGGGGCCAGGAGCCGAGTCTCAACCCCTGCAACTACAATTAGGTGAGTGCGCACACACACACACACACACACACACACACACACACACACACACACACACACACACACACACACACACACACAGACCTGGACAGGCTACAAGCCTGGTCCAGCAACTGGCTCCTTGAATTTAACCCTGCCAAATGCAAAGTCATGAAGATCGGGGAAGGGCAAAGAAGACAGCAGACATAGTATAGTCTAGGTGGCCAAAGACTGCAAACCTTGCTCAAGGAGAAAGATCTTGGGGTGAGTATTACACTGAGCACGTCTCCGGAAGCACACATCAACCAGATAACTGCTGCAGCATTTGGGCGCCTGGCAAACTTGAGATTAGCGTTCCGATACCTAAGTAAGGAAAGACACTGTACACTGTATGTCACGCCCATACTGGAGTATGCAGCACCAGTTTGGAACCCCACACTTGATCAAGCACGTCAAGAAATTAGAGAAAGTGCAAAGGTTTGCGACAAGGTTAGTTCCAGAGCTAAGGGGAATGTCCTACGAAGAAAGGTTACTGGAAATCGGCCTGACGACACTGGAGGACAGGAGGGTTAGGGGAGATATGATAACGACATACAAAATACTGTGTAATAGACAAGGTGGACAGAGACAGGATGTTCCAGAGGGGGGGACACAAACAAGAGGTCACAATTGGAAGCTGAAGACTCAGACGAGTCAAAGGGATGTTAGGAAGTATTTCTTCAATCATAGAGTAGTCAGGAAGTGGAATAGTCTAGCAAGTGAGGTAGTGGAGGCAGGAACTATACATAGCTTTAAGTTGAGGTATGATAAAGCTCATGGAGCAGGGAGAGAGGACCTAATAGTGCTCAGTGAAGAGGCGGGGCCAGGAGCAGTCTCTCGACTCCCGCAAGCATAATTAGGTGATGACTTTTACACACACACACACACACACACACACACACACACACACACACACACACACACACACACACAAACAACCACACATACAAACAACCACACATACAACACCCACACCAACCACACACACACACACACCACACACACACACACACACACACACACACACACACACACACACCACACACACACACACACACACACACACACACACACACACACACACACACACACACACCACACACACACACACACCTACACACACACAACAGGCCTAGTGTCTAATCGACATGTGCCTAGGACAAAATGGTAACTAACTAACAACACACACACACCACACACATGCACGACACGCATGATGCACACACACGCACGACACACGCATGATGCACAACACACGCATGACACACGCGCATGACACACACATACGACACACATGTGCAACACACACGCGCATGACACGTGCGACACACATGCACGACACGCACAACCCTGCACACGCACAACCCCACACACGCACAACTACTTATATGCACAACCACACACACACAGAACCCCACACATGCGCAACCACACACACGCACAACACACACACTACACGACACACACACGACACACACACGCACACGACACACACATTGTGGCTAGCTGGTCCAGTGGCTAACGCGACGGGACTCTCTGATCGTGGGTTCTATCCCCACCCGTGGTATGGTTTTTTTTTAATGAGAAGAATTGAGTTAGATGAGGACCAGGCAGAACTACAAAGGTATCTGGACAGGCTGCAGGCCTAGTCCAGAAACTGACTCCTGGATTTCAACCCCACCAAGTGCAAAGTCGTGAAGATTGGGGAAGGGCAAAGAAGACCACGGACAGAGTACAGTCTAGGAAAAGGATCTTGGGGTAAGTATAACACCAGGCACATCTCCTGAGGCACACATCAACTGAATAACTGCTGCCGCATACTGGCGCCTAGCAAACCTAAGAACAGCATTCCGACATATTAATAAGGAATCATTCGAAACACTGTACACCATGAACATTAGGCCTATATTGGAGTATGCAGCCACAGTTTGGTACCCTAACCTGACACACGACACACACACACGACACACACACACACACACACACACGACACACACACGACACACACACACGACACACGACAACCACACACGACAACCACACACATGACAACCACACACGCGACACACACAAACTTCTCACAACAGGCCAAGTGCCTCTCGACAAGTGCCTTTGACAGCTGGTAACTAACACATACATATATATGAGATTAGTGCAAAAGCTGGAGGACCAGGCAGGGATAACAAGGAAGGCACTGCAGTGGTTCAGGGAATACCTGTCAGGAAGACCACAGCGAGTCATGGTACGTGGCGAGGTGTCAGAGCGGACGCCTGTGACGAGCGGGGTTTCACAGGAGTCATTCCTAGGACCAGTACTGTTCCTTGTATTTGTGAACGACATGACAGAAGGAATAGATTCAGAGGTGTCCCTGTTTGCAGATGATAAGTTAATGAGAAGACGTAATGACATGATTGCAAACAAACCATACCACGGGCGGGGATAGAACCCGTGATCAGAGAGTCTCAAAACTCCAGACCATTGCGTTAGCCACTGGACCAGCTAGCCACAATAAGATTCGTCTACCTACGTATATTTCTACACCATAGGACCTCTTCAAGGGGGGGCTCCTTGGCGTGGTGAAGAGGCTCTTAGTCTGAGGAATTAGACCTGTCGGTCTACTTCCTCAGACCGAACCTAATTACCCCCCAATCCCCCGTTCCCTACCCCATCCTCCCCTTTTTCCTTTCCTCCTCCTCCTCCTCCCCACCCCTCCCTTTTGGCCTTTTTTTTTTTTTTTTCCACAGGCACGCTAGTTCCTAGGTAGGGGAAAGGGTACCGGGGTCCATCCCATTCCGTTGAGGTTCTTGGCGGTGGCGTAGTTTGCCGTGCAATCTGGATTGCCTGGGGATGTCCTGATCCCTCTCTGGTATCCCAGAGGGTGGCTTTGGGTGTCTCTCGGGCGACGGGTGTATCTCTGGAAGCCACCTTTCGGATTCCGGGGGTGGTGGCCGAAGGAGGTATGCTTTGTGGCGGATTTCCGGCCACCCTCTCTTTTGTCCACCGAGGTAACTCGGCAGATGTGAGGTTGCTATCCCGGATTGCCGGTTTACTGGCATGATGGGCAGGGTATGGCACGGGTTCCATGCTGCATCTGCGCTACTTGCGGTGCTGAGGTCCTCTTGGGCGCGGAGGGAGATTTCTGGCCCTTTCATTCCTCCTAGGAACTATCCCTCCCCAGTCCCCCCTTTTTTTATTCTTTTTTTTATTTTTATTTTCTTTCTTTTTTTTTCTTAAAAACAAAAAGAAAGAAGTAACGTAACCATGGCAGCCCTAGTCCATGAACCTGCTACCCCTGGGCCCCTTCTTGATACCGCACCCTGTTCTGACCCCGCCTCATCTTTGGACCACTCTTCGGACACTCCTCATGCCTCTGTACCTCTTGCCGGTGCTGTTTCCTCACCGCTTCAGGTACTGAGGCCTCGACTGACTCCTTTGATTTATCTGACCTTCGCTCTCCTCTGACTATGCTTCCGGCCTCTCCCTCTACGGTGCGGCAATTTTCGAATCGCCGGCCCGTTCCATGTCGGACCAACTCTGGTCCCACGCCTAAACGACAACGACAGTTACCTGCTGATGATACTTCTCCACCTTCTCGTTCTTCTCAGAAAAGATCGACACGTCCTTCACTACCTTTCCACGCTCAGTTTCAGACTGCACAATGGACTAAATTCTTCACTTTACGACCGACTTCCTCTACTGCCTATCTTCTGCCCCACAGTATTGGCAAGGCACTCCTACGCCATGTTGGTAAAGATATTTCTTTTCATGCTCTTAAGAGCGGTACGCGCATCGTCACCGTACAGAATGCTACCCAGGCTCATGAGCTTTCTCGTCTTTCCCATATCGATACTGTTCCTGTAACTATTGAAAAGCATCATTCCCTCAATTCTTGTAGTGGTACTGTCATTCTGCCCCATACCATAGTTCAACAAAATTTCCAGACATGTGGCACTGACATTCTTGAACAGCTGGAACTCCAAGATCTCCCAATCCTCAAGGTAGACACTTACGTTCTTCCTGCCCGCGGGCGGAGACGATACCCTAGCAATGTGGCTCGTTTAACTTTTGACAGCCGTGAACTCCCATCCTCAGTTTATGTAGCAAGACATCGGTTACAAGTTCGAAAGGTGATCCCTGCACCACAACAGTGTAGAAATTGCTGGCGATTTGGCCATCCAGCGAAATATTGCAGATCTATCCCCGAATGCCAGTCTGTGGTGCGATGACCATTCTAATACGTCTTGCAATCGACCTCCCTCTTGCCTTAATTGTCATGAGGCTCACCCTTCGTACTCTCGCCGTTGTCAAGTCTACTTAAACGAGCGGGAAATCCGTTACCTCAAAGAGGCAGAAGGTCTCCCTTATGCCATGGTAGTTTCTCATCTCCGCCTCCAAGGGAGACTACCTCGTGTTTCTTATTCCCGTGTTTCAAAACGTCTCCCCCACTTCTGGTATCCCATCTTCTGCACCCACCTCTGTGGTTACCTCTCCCATAGTCACTCTTGTAGCTAATTCTTTTGCTGTCCTCGGCTCAGACATCTCTACTTCAACATCTCAGTCTGATCTTGCTTCTTCGTGTTCTCTCTCACAAGCCTCAGTAGCGACGAGATCTCGTATGACACCTCCTCCCAATCGTCCCTCTACTTCTCAAAAGTCAAAAAAAGGTCCGTTAACACCTCCTACCCATCTTCCACCTCCTCATTTTCCCTTCCCTGTCTCTGTACCTGGTTCTCCCCTTCTCACTGGCTCTGTTACAAGTGTAAAGGTTCACCCTCCTCCTCGTACTGTACCTTCCTCCCCTGTACCCTCCCAAGTTTCTTTCTCTTCTGCCACCTCCCAGGTTTCTGCTTCTTCTGTCCCCTTCCACACTTCTCCAGTTCCGTCCACCCTTTCGCCCCCCCTACCTTGGTACAGTCCATTACAGTTCCAATCTTTACTCATCCTCCCCCTACCATTTCCAATATTGTCTCCCATACGACGTCTCTGAATTCTGAAACACTTGACGCAATCTCTGAATATATTGCAGAGACCAAACCATCAATGGACACTGATCCACCCTCCGTTCCTTCTCTCTCCTCTACTCCATCTTCGCAACTCCTTTCTTCACAGCGCACCGTTCCTTCGCTGCTTGAACGTTTTCCACTGCCTCCACATGTGGACTTTTCTAACCCCTCTAGTCCGTAGGAACCCTTACCTGCGGATTTCAGGTATCTTTATCATTGCCAATCATGGCCTGTTTACAATGGAATATACGCGGCCTCAGGGGTAATCGGGGTGAGCTTCAGATGTTACTCTCCCAGTTTTCCCCTGTTGGTGTTTGCTTACAGGAACCAAAATTACACTCTGCTGTTATCTCTCCCATCTCAGGCTATAATTTATTGTATTCTTCAGATCCTTTTCCTGATGGGACCTTTAATGAAAGTGCCCTTCTTCTACGCGCTGATATTCCGTACCATCAGTTATTTGTTCGTACTTCGCTGCATTACACAGCAACCCGTATCCACTTGCATAGGTGGTATACGCTCTGTTCTTTATATCTCTCTCCTTCTCGGGCATTATCTATTCCGGATATTGCTTTTCTTGTTTCGTCATTACCACCACCGATTCTGTTACTTGGTGATTTAATGCCCCCCATTTCCTCTGGGGGGGTTCACTGTGATTCCCGTGGCATTCAGTTAGAGGCTTTTCTTGCCACCCACCCCCTCCATGTTTTAAATACAGGTACTCACACCCATTTTGATCCTCGGACTCACACTCTCTCTTGCATCGATCTCTCAGTCTGCTCTTCCTCCGCCACATTAGACTTCACTTGGTCTGTTCTTCCGGACTTGCATGACAGCGATCATTTCCCAATCATTCTTACTTCCCCTTCATATTCACCACCTCTTCGCATCCCACGCTGGCAATTTGATCAGGCAAATTGGAACCTTTACTCACACCTAACTGTTTTTAGAGAGGTTCCTTCTTCGTCCTCCATCGATGAGCTTTTACACCTCTTCTCGTCCTCCGTTTTAACCGCAGCTTCTCATTCTATACCCCAAACTTCGGGCGGGCATTCTCAGAAATGCGTGCCTTGGTGGTCTCCTGCTTGTGCTCGTGCAGTACGTTTGAAACGCGCTGCATGGGGCAGGTACCGGTACAATAGAACCACAGAGAGACTTCTTGATCTTAAGCAGAAGCGTGCGATCACTCGCCGTGTCATCCATGACGCTAAACGCACTTGCTGGCGAGATTATGTCTCCACCATCACCTCTGCTTCCTCTTTGAGTGCAGTCTGGAAAACAGTACGAAAACTGAGTGGTAAATATTCTCCTGACCCGGCTCCTGTTCTGCGGGTTGCCGGTGTTGATATAGCAAACCCACTAGATGTTGCCAATGAAATTGGCAATCATCTGGTCCGTATTTCTCAGGGACTCCATCTATGCCCCTCATTTCTTTCCTCAAAGTCTGCCAGAGAGTTAGCACCCTTGGACTTTTCTTCTCTCAGAGAAGAACAGTATAATGTGCCTTTTACACTTCAAGAACTGGAGGCAACACACTCGGCTTGCCGATCATCGGCAGCTGGGCCCGACGACATTCATATTCGTATGCTAAACATTTACATCAGTCAGCCCTTGCAGTCCTTTTTACGCCTTTACAATCTTATTTGGTTACAAGGAGTTCTTCCACAGCTGTGGAAATCCGCCATTGTTCTCCCTTTCCGCAAACCAGGCACTACGGGACATGAAACATCCCACTATCGTCCCATTGCTCTTACCAGTGCAGTTTGCAAAGTGATGGAACGCCTAGTAAATAGACGTTTAGTGTGGTATTTAGAGACACACAACAGTCTCTCCACTCGTCAATATGGCTTTCGTAAGGGACATTCTACCATAGACCCCTTACTACGCTTGGATACATATGTTCGTAATGCCTTTGCGAATAACCACTCAGTTATTGCCATATTTTTTGACCTTGAGAAGGCATATGACACAACTTAGCGGTATAATATTTTAGCCCAAGCCCACTCTTTAGGCCTTCGAGGCGATCTACCATCCTTCCTTAAGAACTTTTTAACTGACAGGCATTTCCGTGTTCGGGTTAATAATGTGCTCTCCCCGGACTTTATCCAAGCTGAAGGTGTACCCCAGGGATGTGTTCTGAGCACAACACTTTTTCTCCTTGCTATTAATGATCTGGCCTCTAGTCTTCCATCAAATATTTGGTCATCACTCTATGTTGATGACTTCGCTATTGCCTGTGCAGGCGCTGACTGTCATCTTATTACAGTTTCTCTCCAGCATGCAGTCGACCGTGTTTCCAATTGGGCCACCACACGTGGGTTTAAATTTTCCAGCACTAAAACCCACCAAATTACTTTCACTAGACGCTCTGTCATCTCCGATCATCCTTTGTACCTCTATTGCTCCCGTATCCCTGAACGTGATACAGTCAGTTTCTGGGCCTCCTCTTTGATCGTAGGTTATCCTGGAAACCTCACATTACCTCTCTGAAGGCAACATGTCACAGCCGGCTGAACCTTCTTAAAACCCTTGCTCATCTTTCATGGGGAGCTGATCGTCGAACCCTCCTTCTCCTACATTCCACCCTTATCTTATCGAAACTTGATTATGGTGACCAGATCTATTCAGCGGCATCTCCTGCTACTCTCTCTAACCTTAACCCCATTCATCACCAAGGATTATGTTTATGCCTTGGTGCTTTTTGCTCTTTCCCTGTCGAGAGCCTCTATGCAGAAGCGAATGTTCCATCCTTATCCGATCGCCGTGATGCCCATTGCCTTTGCTACTATGTACGCTCTCATGATCTCCGCAATCCTTCCATTTATAGAATGGTCACTGATATTAGTAGACATTCTTTATTTGTTCGCCGCCCTGTTTACTCCTCCCTTCTCTCTTCGCCTTCATTCGCTCTTGTCTTCTCTTCAATTACCACCTTTCTATGTACATGTAGCATCTCACTTTTCCCATACCCCTGGGAAGTTCCAGCTGTTCGAGTCTGTTCTTTCTCTCTCCCTTGCTCGAAAGCCCAACTGTCTACGGTCGCTTCCCGCTCTCTTTTTCTTGACCACTTTCACTCTCATTCTCATGCCATTGCTGTGTACACAGATGGCTCTAAGTCTTCTGACGGCGTAGGATTCGCAGCAGTGTTTCCGGACAGCGTCGTACAAGGGCATTTACTATCTTCGGCTAGTATTTTTACTGCCGAATTGTATGCCATCCTTACAGTACTTATCCGTATTGCATCTATGCCTGTGTCATCATTTGTGGTTGTCTCAGACTCCCTTAGTGCTTTACAGGCTATACAGAAATTTGATACACCTCGCCCCTTAGTCCTCCGTATCCAACTTTGGCTACGCCGCATCTTTACCAAGCATAAAGATATTGTTTTTTGTTGGGTCCCTGGTCATGTTGACGTACAGGGCAATGAACAGGCAGACACTGCTGCGCGGTCAGCAGGACATGACCTACCAGTTTCATGTAGAGGTATTCCATTTACGGACTATTTTGCTGCAATATCTTCCCAACTTCACACCCGTTGGCAACAACGTTGGTCTACTATGCTCGGCAACAAACTTCAATCTATTAAACCGAGTATAGGTTACTGGCCGTCTTCTTATCACCAGTGTCGAGGTTGGGAGACTACTCTCTCCCGTCTTCGCATTGGCCATACTCGTCTTACTCATGGATATCTCATGGAGAGGCGCCCTGCTCCTCTCTGTGAGAATTGCCAAGTTCCATTATCAGTCAGCCACATTCTGTTGGACTGCCCACTTTATCAGCGAGCACGCAGAATTTACCTCCGTCGTCGTCTTCGCTCCGCTGCTCTCTCTTTACCTTCCCTTCTCGCTGATGGACCCACCTTTCATCCAGACTCTCTCATTGACTTTTTGACAACAACTGACTTACTTCACAAATTCTGATACCTTCAGCCCTTTCTACTTCAATCTCTTGCTACCCTCTATCCCCGTACTATCCCCTGCCCCGCTGTTTTCTGTAACCTACTGATCATCCCTCCTCCCTTCTGCCATCCAATACCCTCGCTTCCTTCCCTACCCTGCAGCGCTGTATAGCCCTTGTGGCTTAGCGCTTCTTTTTGATTATAATAATACACCATAGGAAGGTTAGCATAGGCACCACTGTGACCACAAATGCAAGTTTTTACAGACGAATCTCCAGCTAGTGTGGTCAGTGGTGCCTATGCTAACCTTTTTATGGTGTAGAAATATACCTAGTTGGATGAATCTTATTGTGGCTAGCTGGTCCAATGGCTAATGCGACAGTCTTGAGTTTTGAGACACTCTGATCGTGGGTTCTATCCCCGCCCGTGGTATGGTTTGTCTGCAATCGTGTCATTACGATTTTGTGAGTCATGTTAACGACTTTGAGGGGACTTGAGCTAGAGTTTGTCATGGCCACGCTAGCTGGAGATTCAACTGTAAAAACTTGCATTTGTGGTCACAGTGGTGCCTATGCTGACCTTTCTATGGTGTGGAAATATACCTAGTTGGACGAATCTTATTGTGGCTAGCTGGTCCAGTGGCTAACGCGACGGTCTGGAGTTTTGAGACTCTCTGATCGTGGGTTCTATCCCCACCCGTGGTATGGTTTTTTTTTTTTAATGAGAAGAATTGAGTTAGATGAGGACCAGGCAGAACTACAAAGGGATCTGGACAGGCTGCAGGCCTAGTCCAGAAACTGACTCCTGGAGTTCAACCCCACCAAGTGCAAAGTCATGAAGATTGGGGAAGGGCAAAGAAGACCACAGACGGAGTACAGTCTAGGGGACCAGAGACTACAAGCCTTACTCAAGGAAAAGGATCTTGGGGTAAGTATAACACCGGGCACATCTCCTGAGGCACACATCAACTGAATAACTGCTGCCGCATACTGGCGCCTAGCAAACCTAAGAACAGCATTCCGACATATTAATAAGGAATCATTCGAAACACTGTACACCATGAACATTAGGCCTATATTGGAGTATGCAGCCACAGTTTGGTACCCTAACCTAGCCAAGCACGTAAGGAAACTAGAGAAAGTGCAAAGGTTTGCAACAAGACTAGCCCCGGAGCTAAGGGGCATGTCCTACCATGAGAGGTTAAAGGAAATTGACTTGACGACACTGAAGGAGAGGAGAGAGAGGGGGAATATGATAACGATATAAAATACTGAGAGGAATCAACAAGGTGGACAGAGTTAGATTTGGATGTTCCAGAGATGGGACACAGCAATAAGCGGTCACAGTTGGAAGTTGAAGACTCAGATGAATCACAGGGATGTTAGGAAGTATTTCTTCAGTCACAGGGTTGTCAGGAAGTGGAATATGTACTCTGGAAAGTGATGTAGTGGAGGCAGGATTCATACATAGCTTTAAGTAGATGTATGATAAAGTTTGTGGAGCAGGAAGAGGCAGGCCAGGAGCTGTGACTCAACCCCTGCAACCACAACTAGGTGAGTGTACACACTCATACGTACATATTATAATGTGAATAACCAAAGTTTAATGAACTCTTGTTAATGCTCTATAATAACCCAGATGGAGACAGAAACTCAGCACATTAATTGATCTGTGTATTTCAACCACCTAGGATCCTCTGCTGAAGAGGATCCCAGAAGGGGGTCGAAATATTCAGATAAATCAATCTCGTCATCTTATCTCCATGTGGGTTATTATTGAGCAGATTGTACTGTATATATATATTTGTGTGTAAAAAAGGTCATATATTACAATTTATAAGGTTCTTGGTTTTTAGAAGAAAAATTGACATAGTCGTAAGAGCAAAATAGTAATCATTGTATGAAGTTATTGGGATCCTATAAGGATCACTTCTTACTGTAATTCTTTTTGTTTATAGCAAGTTTTTCATATAAACATAAAGAATTGAATCATGTGAATTTGTTGTGAATGGTACTAAATTCTTATGTAATGTTGAACACTAAGATTATCCTGAAATGTTACAGGGTTACATGGAATGGTGAGACTTAATATTGATAAACGTCACGTGATGAAAATTAATGAAAAGGCAAGAAGTCCCCACAAAGATTGTAGTTTAAATGAAAAAATGACCTGGTGAAATGAAAATACAGTGGAACCTCTACTTATGAGTGCTTCCACGTGCAAGTTTTTCCACATACGAGCAACTGCTCGGTTGATTTTTTGCTTCCATATGCGAGCAAAATTTCCAGATGCAAGCGGGCCTCGAGGGAGGTTAATTGACACTGGTGAGGGGGCTCTTGCTCTTGATCTAGGGAATTGGATCTCAGTTGTTTGTTGGACTATCTTATTGAAACTTGGGCAATGTATGATGAAAAGATGCTTCTTAATGTACACCAAAAATGAAAGAAATTGGACCATAAATAACGAAGTTCACTTCTCAGCCATTAGCCTCTCCTTAGCGGTATATTTTCGTATGGTTTTTATGGTTGTATTCTCGTTTTATTTGGTCTCGTGTGATAGAAAGGAAGATAAACTACAAAAATAAATATGATTTTAATTGGTTTCATGATGAAAGTACCTTGAAATTGAGCTCAAAATATCAGAAATATTCGATTCTTTGGCAACATCAGTGGTAGACATCATGAGGCAGCAGTGGCAGACAACATGAAGCAGCAGTGGCAGACAACATGAAGCAGCAGTGGCAGACAACATGAAGCAGCAGTGGCAGACAACATGAAGCAGCAGTGGCAGACAACGTGAAGCAGCAGTGGCAGACAACATGAAGCAACAGTGGCAGACATGAAGCAGCAGTGGCAGACAGCATGAAGCAGCAATGGCAGACAGCATGAAGCAGCAGTGGCAGACAGCATGAAGCAGCAGTGGCAGACAACATGAAGCAGCAATGGCAGACAACATGAAGCAGCAGTGGCAGACAACATGAAGCAGCAGTGGCAGACATCATGAGGTAGCAGTGGCAGACAACATGAAGCAGCAGTGGCAAAGTGTAGCATTAAGAGTGTAGCAATTAAGTGAAGCATTAAGAGTATAGCAATTAATTGTAGCAATTAAGTGAAGCATTAAGAGTGTAGCACTTATAAGTCACTGTCTGACTTTTTTTGGGTTATCTTAGGTTCTCTACACATGTAGTCAGGAGCAGGAATGGCTGCTGTGGTGGCCCTATAAACCCCAACAACAATGGCTGCTGTCACCACCACTAGCCAGATAACTAATGACATGTATTTAATTCATTCTAGTGTATACATCATGTTTCTGTTATTAATACTGTTTGTCATATTACATGAATTGTGATAGATAAATAAGCTGTAGAGTTGATATTAAGGAAATTATTAAAGTATTTTCTTGTGCCTGGAATTCCACTGGAACGAATTAATTCCATTTCAGTTAATTGAAATGAGGAAAATTTACTCTGCAAACAAGCAAATCCAGTTGCAAGCAAGGTCATGGAATGGATTAAACTTGTAAGTAGAGGTTCCACTGTACCACATTTATTTATAATATATGCAGAACTGAGTACAGTACTTGGGTTGAGGCTTGAGTCATAGTGCAAATGATACGGTAATCTACACATTTTTCCCCTACAGTTTTTAAAGGTTTTTAGTTCATTTATTACAATTTATCTGTAAATAATGTATTTGTAGGTGAAAAGACCAATGAAATAATGGGTCCTGTTTGAGGGTAGGATTGAAGGGGTTTAACACACCCAGACTTTTAAGGAGCATTTGAAATTTGTGTTGAACATTTTAATTTTTGACATGGAAAGTGGATAAGATTTGAGTCTGTTTAGGATGGCCAAAATTGTTGTCCATTTAGTATAATTTTTCCAACTAATGTAGTGTGCTTATTATTTTCTTAATACTTGACTAATGGAGTACAGATACTTGATATTTTGTTATCCATGAATTAATAAGTGTTAACGTGTGGACTTACTCTTACCAGGAGCCGCAACGCAACAGCTCACTTTCCATAGCCAACGCCGCAGGCAGTGTATTTCGTCAGGCAGCTCTGGGCAGAGATGGAGTATGAAAAATGTTCATTCATGAAGTGGTGGTAGTGGCCTGTAAATCTGGAGTGCTTTAGAAACGCTAGAGTTGTCGCCAATGTAGTGCAGCAACAATGCAAACCCTCCAAGGACCTATACTTGGAAGTTTTGAAAATCTTCCATGAGCAGGCTAGGAGTTTTGCTTTTGGTTGTCATGGATGAGCTTGGGTGTAAAGCTTGCCAAGGTATTGTAGAATTAACACCTAAGGTATTTGCCATTAAGTAATCATTTTCATTGTACAGTAGGGTCCTGACTTATGATGTTCCACACTTAAAAATATTGGCACTTAAGTATCAATTGATTACTTATAAACACACACATAGCTGTGATTATTCCTTTTTTGTGCACATTCATTTAATGCATTTTTAGAGTTCACATTTCTTTGATAGTGATTAGTCAAGAAATATAGATTTAATATTTACAGTTTTTGTAAAACTGAATTATAAATATTTTCTTGGTTAGTTTGCACCAAATGCAATGGTACTGTATTTTGTTCATATTCATGTGTGGAGAGAGCTTTTCATTTTTTAAGAGTTTGGTTAACACTAAATTATGTTCTGTGGTGGCTGCTGCTGCCACCGGACATATCCATGGGTGAGGAGCAGGGCAGAGGGAGCTCGTGTCACACCCACCCTCATTCAGTTATCGTAACCACTACCTAGACACATTAATCCTACTCATAACAGTGAGAGTAGTGAGCTTATGAAAATAGTTTAGTGTTATATACAGTGTGAGAGAAGATAGGAATGAATAAGAGTGAGAGAAATGGAGACAGTTCAGCTACTGCCCACCCCTACACATTTGTCACTAATTGTTTTCACACCACACTCAACCATAGCAATGAACAAGTAGTGAGCATATGTAAATATTATTGTATTAGATACTGTACTATTCAAGAGGGTGGGAGGGAATAGGACAACAAAAATGAAAGAGGGAGTCAGTGCAGCTGTTGCCCTACTGTACTGTATACAGCATTATAGCTCTGTCGTATATAATTAGCATGGTATATACACTAATCAGTAGGTAATACTATTGTGGAAAGGAACAGTACTGAATGTAAAATATTAGGTAAATATTCTTAGTTAAAAATAAATAATTATATATGGAATATTATATCTGAGGTATGCATCTCCAATTATAATATAGTTGTCTCTGGGAAAATAGGTTTCATGTTCTGAATACCATTTAAAAAAAAAAAATACTTTAATGTCATATGTTGGGGCCCTGATGTATTGAGAATGATGATGCAATGTTACTAAGATGCATATTGCCTTGGGAAGCTTCTTGGGCCACATAATTATTGCTGTATTCTCTTGAAAATTATGTATTCATATGCTTGTATGTATGTGTGTGGTATATGTGAAATTAAGATTGCTAATAATGCTTACATGAAGTTTTTGTGGACCATGCAACAGAAAGCCTAATGTGTGCCAGTTATGGTGTTGGGTAACATTCATTGCTTTTAATACTGATGCATTTTTCTATGAAGGTTAATCAGCTTTACACACTGCAGGGTGTGTAGGTTCTTGTGTGCCTTAACTGGTCATTTTTCCATGATCTTTCAGCCAGTATTCAAGAACAAAAATAATTTGTTGTACTTTCTTCAAGTGGAAGGTCTACATTTATTACATACATGTTCTTCTTAACCCTTGGAGGGTCCAAACCATAGATCTATGCCTTGTCCACACGGTCCAATTCGTAGTTCCATGCCATGAGCTCGGCTCACTCAGATAAGCTGTGAGTGGTAAATTTGGGCCTCTATATGAGAGAATGGATCTATGTGGTAAGTGTGCGCCATATAAAACAAATCCTGCAGCACAGTGCATAATGAGGGAAAAAACTGCGACTGTGTTTGGATTAAAACGCTGACTTAGCAATGTATTTTCGTATGGTTTTTACGGTTGTATTCAGAGTTTCTTGGTCTCATTTGATAGAATGGAAGATATACAGTGGATCCTTGGTTTCTGTGATTAATTAGTCTCAGAAAGTCTGACAAAAACCGAATTGTATGAAAACTGAAGTAATATTTCCCATAAGAAATAATGTAAATCCAATTACTCCATTCCAGACACCCAAAAACATTAACAAAAAATACATTTTATAGAGAAGAACTATAGGAGGAGGGGAGAGGGAGGAGGAGAGGTTATTGTTTGGAAGGGGAATCCCCCTCCATAAGGACTTCAGGTATCAAGGCCCTATCCAGGGTTACTGCCCTTTGTCTTTTACTGGCACTAGGACCAGCTTGAAAGTCACTGGACCCCTGTCGCACAAAAAATCTGTTCAGAGAGGTCTCTTTCTGGCAGCTCTTTAACCCTTTGAGGGTCCGTGCCGTAGATCTATGGCTTTACGTTGAGATCTATGGCTTTACGTTGAGGGTCCAAACCGTAGATCAACGTCATGAGCTCAGCTCACTCTGATAAGCTGTGAGTGGTAAATTTCGGCCTAGATATGAGAGAATACATCTGTGCGGTATGTGTGTACCACATAAAACAAATCATGCAGCACATAGTGCATAATGAGAGAAGGGAAGATATATTACAGAAATAGAGATGATTTTGATTGGTTTTAGTACTGGAAATGCCTTGAAACTGAGCTCAGAGTAGCGGAAATGTTAATTTTTTCCCGATGTTCAAGAGTAAACAAATGACCTCACACGTCTAATACACGCCAGCTGGTGGGTCTAATATACATTCACAAATATGGTTATATTATTTATACAATTATTACAATATTACATAACAGTAAATCTTTTATTTTTGGGTTTGAATAAAAATTCATTATGTGAATCAAAAAATCAAAATGGAATTCATTAATAAAGCCTGAAAACATAACTAATGAACAGAGGAAATGTTAGTTTAGCGCCAGGAATGCCTGCATTGTTTATTCTGGACACTACAGTGGACCCCCGCATAGCGACCTTAATCCGTGCAAGAGGGCTGGTTGTTATGCGAAATGTTCGGTATGCGAATGAATTTTCCCCATAAGAAATAATGGAAATCAAATTAATCCGTGCAAGACACCCAAAAGTATGAAAAAAAAATTTTTACCACATGAAATATACATTTTCCTACACACAAAGAGAAGGATACATGCACAATAGTAGAGTAGTACATGCACAATATATATTGTGCATGTACTACTCTACTAAATGAAGAATAAATGACACTTACCTTTATTGAAGATGCAGCAATGACTGATGAGACACTGTGTCCTGGGAGTGCCTTTTCCTCCTGAGTACTGTAGGTCCTGTTTGGCATTTTCTTCCAGAACAGGCCTGATCACACTGTGTATGCCACTACGATTCTTAAATCTCTCAAACCAACCTTTGCTGGCTTTAAATTCACCAATATGAGCACTAGTTCCAGGCATTTTTCCCTGTTCACCTGGGTGTTAGTCGACTGGTGTGGGTTGCATCCTGGGAGACAAGATTAAGGACCCCAATGGAAATAAGTTAGACAGTCCTCGATGATGCACTGACTTTCTTGGGTTATCCTGGGTGGCTAACCCTCCGGGGTTAATTGTTTCTCGGTAATTGTTTCACGTTAAGCCACACCAACAACACTCTCTCCACATCTTCGAGTAATACAGCTGATGGTGGTGCAGCAACAACAACAGCTGTGGTGCAGCTGACCATGGTGCAGCAGCAGCTGT
The DNA here is from genome assembly GCF_026875155.1 of Cherax quadricarinatus. Taxonomy (NCBI): domain Eukaryota; kingdom Metazoa; phylum Arthropoda; class Malacostraca; order Decapoda; family Parastacidae; genus Cherax; species Cherax quadricarinatus. The sequence goes on along the minus strand of NC_069404.1, from coordinate 91,761,259 downwards.
GGTGCAGCTGCAGCTGTGGTGCAGCAGCAGCTGTGGTGCAGCAGCAGCTGACTGTGGTACGATAGTATTTATCACCCTTTTTACCACAGGGTTGGCACTAGAAGCTTTCTTTGGGCCCATGGTGGCTTATTTAGCAGTTACAAGCACTATAAATAATGGAATAATACAAAATGTATCGAATGTATGCATGCAACCGGCCACCCTGGCTTGTAAACACTGACGGCAAGGCAGGCGCTCAGGCTGGACGGACAGGTTCGGGACAGGTTCAGGACGAGTCATGTTCAGAGACAGCTGATGGTGCAACAGCAGCTGACCGTGGTGCAGCAGCAGCTGACTGGTCCAGCAACAGCTGACTGATCCAGCAACAGCTGACTGGTCCAGCAACAGCTGACTGGTCCAGCAACAGCTGACTGATCCAGCAACAGCTGACTGATCCAGCAACAGCTGACTGATCCAGCAACAGCGATTCTTAAATCTCTCAAACCAACCTTAGCTGGCTTTAAATTCACCAATATGAGCGCTAGTTCCAGGCGTTTTTCCCTGTTCACCTGGGTGTTAGTCGACTGGTGTGGGTTGCATCCTGGGAGACAAGATTAAGGACCCCAATGGAAATAAGTTAGACAGTCTTCAATGACACTGACTTTTTTGGGTTATCCTGGGTGGCAAATCCTCTGGGGTTAATTGTTTCTTGGTATTCTCAATAAGCCACACCAACAACGGTGCTACAGCAGCAGCAGCAGCTGACGGTGGTACAGCAGCAACAGACGATGCTACAGCAGCAACAGACGATGCTACAGCAGCAGCAGACGATGCTACAGCAGCAACAGACGATGCTACAGCAGCAGCAGACGATGCTACAGCAGCGACAGACGATGCTACAGCAGCAACAGACGATGCTACAGCAGCAGCAGACGATGCTACAGCAGCAGCAAACGATGCTACAGCAGCAGCAGACGATGCTACAGCAGCAGCAGACGATGCTACAGCAGCAGCAGACGGTACTACAGCAGCAGCAGCAGCTGACGGTGGTACAACAGCAGCAGCAGCTGACGGTGGTACAGCAGCAGCAGCAGCAGCTGTACCACCAATTAGTAGCGATGGTTGATTGGGGTTTATTATACAACCTGGCCAGCTCGGAGACACGCACTCCACTTTCATACTTATCAATGATCTTTTTCTTCATCTCTATAGTAATTCTCACCCTTATTGCTGTAGGGTTGGCACTAGAAGCTTTCTTGGGGCCCATGGTCACTTATTTTCCAGAAAAAATCACCAAAAACACTGTAATAATACGAAATGTTCCGATTGTATGCTTGGATGTTACCGCGGAGGCTGGCTGGTAAACAATGCCACCGGCGGAACATGTGAGCGTGGCTCAGGCCGCACATTGGACGCGTCTCGGACGAAGGGCGGTGAGCGGGTTTTTGGGCGGTATGCGAGGCAAAATTTTTGCGATCAAAGCGTCCGGTATGAGGATTGTACAGTATGCGATGCGTACGGTATGCGGGGGTCCACTGTATTTTGAAATTGGAGTATTTTGAACTTTGCATTAAATTGGCCAAATTGCCAATTTCCAATCACTTTATATTGTAGTTAAAACAGTTGATTTGGCGAATTCTTATGCTCAGTTGATAGAATAGAAGTAATACTAGTGAAATAGCTAAGAATTTGGTCGACTGGAATAATGTAATTGGCCTAAAATGGGAGTTAGTCAGCAAAATCGCCGATGCGTAAATATCGCTCACACACCAAAATTCGCGAGAGCATAATTTCGTCAATTTTCCACCAAATTTCGTACTTTTTGTTTTATTACCTTCAGATAAAGATTCTCTACCATTTCATAAGATAAGATAACAAAATTATTTTTTTGAAAATTCTTGGACACTGGTGCACACTCTGAAATTTGGCCTCTGAACCCTGAAAGGGTTAAGATTTACCTAAAATGGGAGAAGGCACTGTCATTGAACATGCTTGCAACAGCTTTGTTAGGGTGATATTTCTCCACAAAACTTTGCAACTCATTCCACTTTGCACACCTGGCCTTAATCACTGAAGAAGGCACATTCTCCCCTCCCTCTTCCTCCTCCTCTGAAGCCATTTCCTCAGTTGTGGTCTGTTGCTGTTCCAGTTGAAGGTCTTGTGCAGCTCTTCAGTGGTTAGCTCTTCCCTGTGGTCATCCACCAACTCTTCCACCAAAACACTATCTCCCACTAACTGTTTTTCATTGATCCACACCAACAAAAACTTCTCAACATATTCAGTTGTTTGCAGTCTGTTTCATTAGCACATTTACCCCTTTCGCAACATCAGCTTCTTTGATTTCTTTTTCTTCGCTAGGATGGAACTGATTGTTGATGCAGACTTCCCATACATCCTGGCGAGATCAGCCATACCACTTGCATACAGTGGGCCCTCAGTTATCGGCCGTAATCCTTTCCAGAAGGTCAGCCTAAATCCAAAAAGGCCAAAAACTGAAATAATATTTCCCATAATCTGTTTCAGACACCCAAAAATATTAATAAAAAGTACGTTTTTTAAAGATTAATTAATCCTTTGACTGTTTTGGCCATATATGTCTTAGGAACCAATGCTTTCGACGTATTAATACGCCAAAATTCTAGCTGCTTCAAATCAAGCAGGAGAAAGTTGGTAGGCCCACATGTGAGAGAATGGGTCTCCATGGTCAGTATGTGCAGCATAAAAAAAAAAATTGGGAGCCAGTGGTGCATTGTGGAAATGCCATTTCAGTAGTCTTTGTTCAGCATGCCTAGCGATAAGAAATATCTGACTCCCTGGCGAATCTGGGACTCTTCTCTTCCCAAGTGATAGCTCCAACACAGATGGCAGTGTCAGTGAAGATGAATTTCATGGTTTTGAGGAGTTTGTGACTGAAAGCAATGCCCAGGATACCAAAAGGAAGGAAGGAAAGATGAAGTAAGGAAGATAGGAAGGAAATAAGTAGTAAGGAAGGTAGAAAAGTGTGGGTAATGTTACATTTGGGATGGTATATACATGTGGTAGCAGGTGTGGTGGTGGGTGTAATGATGAGTGTACCCAGGCTGGTAGCCTGGGTACATGACAACCACAGCCACAACAATCTGCACAACCACAACAACTTGCACAACCACAACAACTTGCACAACCACAACAACTTGCACAACCACAACAACTTGCACAACCACAACAACTTGCACAACCACAACAACTTGCACAACCACAACAACTTGCACAACCACAACAACTTACACAACCACAACAACTTACACAACCACAACAACTTACACAACCACCACAACCTGCACAACCACCACAACCTGCACAACCACAACAACCTGCACAGCCACAACCACAACAACCTGCCAACAAAAATGCAGACACACTTGTTTTATGTATAACACCATGTTCAAAGAATTCCACAAGCTGCAGCACTTCTAGGAAAGTTTCCAGTGACTACATTTGTATATATATTATAGAACAAAAGTAATAAAAAAATTTTTGTATTGTTGGTTTGTATAAAAAAGTTTTGTAAACTATAATGATAATGTTTGTGCAGTTATTGTGTTGCATACAACGAGTGTACATATGTACATTACACCTTACTTCGATCTCACAGGCGACATAAGTTACCTGAAAAACTAAAATATTGGAAAATACAAGAAACCTGTGAATGGGAGTAAAACTAATTTTACCGGGTGAAAGGCATTCACCGCAGTTCCATATCCAGCTCATTTTCTGCAAACTTTATGCCTTTATTTCTCAGTAAGTACTTACCACAATTTTTTTTTTTTTTTTTTTTTTTTTGTGGGGGGGGGGGGGCTTAAAACAGTCAGCAAATTAATCGTAACATTTTGGTAAGAATTTTATATATATATATATATAATATATATATATATATATATATATATATATATATATATATATATATATATATATATATATTTATATATATTTTATTTATTTATTTATTTATTTATTTATATTTACGACACACAGAGACCCTTTAGGATTTGTGGTCGTGACACTCAAAGGATTAACTATAGTTTTACATACAGAAAACAATGAGAAATAAATATAAAGCACAAATTTTATTGATAAATGAACATTACATACCTTTATTGAAGACTCTTGTTGGCATATTGAAGAAGGCGATGAGGGGAGAGGGAGTTGGGAATCCCCCTCCATAAGGTATCAAAACCCTCTCTAGGGTTACTTGCCTTTTTTGTCGTTTACTGCCACAGTACAGGTCTCCCTCAACATTCGCGGGGGTTAGGGGATCAAGAGCCTCGTGAATGTTGAAAAATCGCGAATGTTTGGTGCCCCAATATATTGCAAGGAAATATAATAAAATAAAATGAAATAATCTATGTATATACATGTATATACGTACATGCTCCTCCCACTCATATATTTGTCCAATCTCTTTTTAAAGCTACCCAAGGTCCTATCAAAGCTAAAACCTTGGGTAGCTTCACATTTAGGTTGGATAAATACACAAGTGAGAGGTGGTTGGATTTGAATGGGTCTTGCATGCGAGTAAATAGAATGTTCAAAGCTTATTGCTTGGGTAGCATTTATTCTGTTATTGGGCTGGATTTGTGAAGGACCTGAATAGTATGGGCCAACAGGTCTACTGCAGTGTTCCTCCTTTCTTATGTTCTCATGAACAATCATAAAATACGTACCTGAGAACATCGTAAAATATTGTACTGCCTCCACCACTGCCTCGTATTTTTATATAATTTCTTTCTTCAATTCTTTCGTGCTTCTCAGTTTCTTTACCAAAATTTATTTGGGCCCATGGTTAATTATGTAGCAGTCACAGTCAATCAACAAGCACCAAACACAATGAATTATTGTGAAATGTTTGGAAGAGCGCAGAGGATAATACTCACTCCAGCATAAACAAAGCCATTCTGACTGACGATGCCTCTACCACCCACTGCTTCAACCCTCGTATTTATTATTATTATTATTATTATTATTATTATTATTATTATTATAATTATCATTATTAGCAGTCATGAATGAGTTGACATTATTTATACTGTAGTTTAATAAATAATGAACAAACAAAACACTCACCACTCGTAAGGCAGACGAACTCTGATGACTTGTGATGATTAAAAAAAATTTAAATTATAATTCTTTATTTCTCTATTGATATTACATGCAGTTACTGATGACAGTTGAATGGAGATGATTATATGGAGTATAACTGCATGGCATGAGACTAGTGTGTGGCTTCTACGTCTTCACTGCCTCAGGTGAGGCAGTAGTAGTGGCAATTTCACCTTCTGCTCAAGATTCATGACTTTCTTTGAGCGCTTAGGGGTTGGCTCATCAATAGCGGTTACTGCTCCCTTGAGGGCCATACTTCACCACCACACAAACAGCAATGACGACTGCACAGTGGCTGGAGACTGACTGAGTGAGTGAGTGGCGGGTGGGAGGGCTGGCTGCCAGTTATTATTATTATTGTTATTATTAATAACATGTATTATTATAAATGCAGCAGCGAGGAGACGGTTGGAGGCAGCGGAGATGTCCTGTTTAAGGGCAATGTGTGGCTGTAAATATTATGAAGAAAATTCGGAGGTGGAAATTAGGGAAAGGTTGGAGTTAAAATAAGTATTAGTCAGAGGGCAGAAGAGGGGTTGTTGAGGTGGTTTGGTCATTTACGAGAATGGATCACAGTAGAATGACATGGAAAGCATATAAATCTATAGGGGAAGGAAGGCGGGGTAGGGGTCGTCCTCGAAATGGGTTGGAGAGATGGGGGTAAAGGAGGATTTTGTGGGTAAGGGTCTTGGACTTCCAGCAAGCGTGTGTGAGCGTGTTAGATAGGAGTTGAATGGAGACGAATGGTTACTTGGGACCTGACGATCTGTTGGAGTGTGAGCAGGGTAATATTTAGTGAAGGGATTCAGGGAAACCGGTTATTTTTCATATAGTCGGACTTGAGTCCTGGAAATGGGAAGTACAATGCCTGCACTTTAAGGAGGGGTTTGGGATATTGGCAGTTTGGAGGGATATGTTGTGTATCTTTATATGTTTATGCTTCTATGACTGTTGTATTTGAGCACCTCTGCAAAAACAGTGATAATGTGCGAGTGTGGTGAAAGTGTGTGAATGATGATGAAAGTATTTTCTTTTTGGGATTTTCTTTCTTTTTTGGGTCACCCTGCCTGGTGGGAGACGGCCGACTTGTTGTAAAAAAAAATAAAAAAAAAAAAATGATTATTATTAACAGGTATGTATTTAATACCAATGTTATAAATAATACGTACATCTTATTAATAACATGATGTTATTAAATACCATTGCCTCAATCACTGCCTCTACCACTCCATGTCACATCAATCTACAAGCACAAACTACAATGAATTATTGTGAAATGTTTAGAAGAGCAAGAGGAGACTAATGTTCACTCCAGCATTAAACAAAGTCACGACTGACGATGTGTCAACCACTCCCTCGTATTTTTGTACATTTCCTTCTTCAATTATATCGTAATTTATTATTATTATTATTATTATTATTATTATTGTTTTATTATAGCAATAGCAGAAATGTTCGATTCTTTGCTGTGTTCAAGAGTAAACACATGATGTCACCGTCTAATACCTTTCCTAATAGCCATTCCAATATGCAGTCATGAATGGGTTTACATTATTTATTCTGTAGTTTAATAGCAAATAATGAACAAACAAAACACTCACCACACTGAGTGGTGGGAGGGCTGGCTGCCAGTTGTGGGGGTCGGAGAGAGGGTAGTAGGGACTCGCAGATGGCGGGAAACTTAAATATGATTTGGCGGCTGGGAATTTGGTGGCTGGGAATTTGGCGGTTGGGAATTCGCGAATGTGTGAAGCCCGTGAAAGTTCAAAACGTGAATGTTGAGGGAGACCTGTACATTTATTATTTACCTTAAAATATTTGTAATCTTAATGTAGGGCGAGAGCTGAATAGTATTTGAAGAAAATCAGTGTAGGCAGCAGTAGATGTAGGTACATACGTGTATGTAGCCCCTCCTGGGCTACACTACACAGCCATATTATTACCACGTTCACTGAGTTTAATTGTTTCTAACAACTACCTTTAGATGCCATCATAAACAAAGGGAGATTCAGAGAAAACATAATGTTTACTCTCCACCCAACTCGCCACTCGATAGCATATAAACATTGCATGTTTGTATGCTATATGCTATGTAACATGTTTCTTATATAATTTTGAAGAAAATATCATAGATGGATTAATGAAAATGTCTATATTAACCTAAAATAAGTCATTTAATGTGCCCAAGAGTCATTATTATTAGCCCCTTGACTGTCGCAACCCCCAATCCTGAGGTGTCTCCTGGTGTCGCAAAGTTTAAAAAAAAAAATTATTTTTTCTTATGAAACGATAGGGAATCTTTTGCCAATTGTAAATTTGATGGAAAACTGACGGAATTATGCTCTTGTGAAGTTAGCAACCTTGGCGATATTTACAAACCAGCGATTTCGCTCACTTTGAGCCCTGTTTTCGGCTAATTTCATTGTTCCAGTCGACCAAACTCATAGCTATTTCTTGAGAACTCCATTTTTTCTATCAATTGAGTACAAGAAACTGCCCATTTGCTGATTTCAACTACCCAGTAACGTGGTCAGAAATTTGCAATTTGGCCAATTTCATGAAAATTAAAAAATATGGCAATTTCAGAATAGGGTCCAGAATGAACAATGCAGACATTGCTGGCTCTAAAATAACATTTTCTTTGTTCATCATTCACGTCTCCAGGCCCCTCTGATATTACTCTTGCTTTCTATTTTGAATTTTTATTCAAACAAAAAATAGAAGATTTACTGTTATGCAGACTACTGCAATACTGTAATAATTGTGCAAATCATGTCAACCCATTCATGACTGTGGAGGAGAGGTACATGATAATATATACCTGGAAGATACTCAAGGGCTTGGTCCCAAATCTGCACACTGCCATAACATACTGGAGTGAGAGATATGGGAGGAAGTGTAAAATAAACCCAGTGAGGAGCAGGGGTGCGGTGGGGACAATAAGGGAACACTGTATCAACATCCGGGGTTCCAGACTTTTCAACATCTTACCAGAAGATATCAGAAACACTGCTGGAACAAGTGTTGAAGCCTTCAAGAGGAAACTAGACAAGTATTTTCACCAGGTGCCAAATCATCCAGGCTGTGATGGATATGTGAGGCAGTGGGCCTCCAGCAGCAACAGCCTGGTTGACCAGGCAAGCACCAGACGAACCTGGCCCATGGTCGGGCTCAGAGAGTAGATATACTCTCAAAATTCTTCAAAGGTATATCAAAGGTTTATATCAAAGGCATATTAGAATGGCTAGTTGGACATTTATTGGACAATGACATCATTTGTTTACTTTTGAACATCGGCAAAAATCAAGCATTTCCCCTACTCTGAGCTCCATTTCCAAACCAATCAAAATCACCTCTATTTCTATAATATGTTTTCCATTCTATCAAATGAGACCAAGAAAACGAGAATACAACCATAAATACTATACGAAAATAGACCACAAAGTCGGCATTTTAATTAAAAAAAAACGGTCGCTTTTTTTTTTTTTCTAATTATGTACTGCGTGCTCCAGGATTTTTTTTATATGGTGCACACTGACCACACAGACCCATTCTCTCACATGTGGTCCTACCAGCTTTCTCCTGCTTGATTTGAAGCCGCTAGAATTTGAGTATACATGTACATCAAACATGGTACTTCGTAAGACGTATATATACGACCGTAAACATTGCATGTTTTTATATATTATGTAACATGTTTCTTTGGGCCCATAGTGGCTTATTTCACAGTCACACTCAATAAACAACCACAAAAAACAATGGATTATAACGAAATATGTGGCGGGTGGACGCGTCCAATATGGCCAATTTCTGAGTTGCCGGTCGAAATCCAGGATAGAATTTCAGCCAAAAACCAGCCGATATCCGAAGGTCCACTGTATTTACTATGAGTTCTTTCTTGAATTCTATCGTGTTTCTCGCCTTCTTTTTCAAGGGCTCGCACTCTGAACTTTCTTTGGCCCCCAAGGTACCCACAGTGGCAGCAAGCTCTGTCATTTTTTCACCAGCCAGAGCCCATCAACGCTTCTATGATGGCCTAATTGCAATCATAACTGCACTAACGCATGTAGAACCCAGCATGACCCAAGATAAATAACAGTGGTACCTACAAACCGTGAAATTACCGATTGAAGCGAAGACTGCCCCTCAAACTCCAAGCACAGCCCCGCTGCCAGACGACTACCTACTCCAAGCTCTTAACTAATTTAGTTTATTTGCCTAACCACAGCAACTTCTGTACTACTATGAGACCAACTCATAGAAGAAACAGCACCAAGAACAGCAAGGCAGCACCTAGAAACCAACTATTCCATAAGACAACCCAGCAGGACGCTGGTGCCCCATCCACCCCCCTCACCACCCAGAGCGATGCATCACCAACAACAAACATGGCCAACTCCCCCTCGCCCACCAACCAAGGCGACTCCACTACAACACCAACTGTGACTGACTCCCTCTCTACATCTACTACCTTCATAGGATTTAACCCATCTGATACACTCCCAGGTATGACGAATGATCCTGACACTCAAAAGAATTACATCACCACCCTAATGGTGGATAACTTGAATCTTTGTACTGAAAATATGGCCCTTCGCGCAACAATAACAAACCATGAATCTAAGTTACTTCACCTTGAGAATAAGATCAACAGCCTTGAACTACAGCTAAAATCAACTGGCATGGCTGATTTTGGTAAGACCCTCCAAGCAGTCATAGCCAGTCACACAGATCAAATAACTTCCCTAAACACGAAGGTTGAAGATGCCGTCAAGGACTGGAAAATAAATATGGATACCCAATTGAACAATTATTTTGCTTACCAAGATGATAAGGCAGAGCAAGATAAGCTAGCCGATGCAGTAGTGATTAAATCGTACCAACTGCAAAGCTACAACTCTTCAGATCATACAAGACCACCTACATGTTAGTGTGCCAGTGTCGGAAATAAAAGAATCACGGTTACTAGGGAACCAAGAGAGAAAAAGTGTTATGCTCAGATTTCACACACAAGACAGAAAAAAAGACCTAGTAAGTTCATGTATTAAAGCAAAAAAAAGACATATACATAAATGAGTGTCTCGCAAGAAAATGACAGAACCTCCTGTACAGAGTGAGAAAACTGAAACGTGAGAATAATGATAAAATTCACCAGTGCTTTGTACGTGATGGACAAATTCTAGTAAGAAAAACAAATGTAGGCCATGTGTACTATATTACAAATGAAAACGAACTAGCAAACTTCCTTCATGACACAAACATTACAGAGTCTGACTGATATTAGTGACCAAATCTTTGTTTTTATCTCACTGGCCGATTCCCACCAAGGCAGGGTGGCCCGAAAAAGAAAAACTTTCACCATCATTCACTCCATCACTGTCTTGCCAGAAGGGTGCTTTACACTACAGTTTTTAAACTGCAACATTAACACCCCTCCTTCAGAGTGCAGGCACTGTACTTCCCATCTCCAGGACTCAAGTCCGGCCTGCCGGTTTCCCTGAACCCCTTCATGAATGTTGGAGTGTGAGCAAAGTAACATTTATGAAGGGGTTCAGGGAAACCGGCAGGCCGGACTTGAGTCCTGGAGATGGGAAGTACAGTGCCTGCACTCTGAAGGAGGGGTGTTAATGTTGCAGTTTAAAAACTGTAGTGTAAAGCACCCTTCTGGCAAGACAGTGATGGAGTGAATGATGGTGAAAGTTTTTCTTTTTCGGGCCACCCTGCCTTGGTGGGAATTGGCCAGTGCGATAAAAAAAAAAAAATCTTTGTACTACGTTAGTGTATGATGTTATGCCATTATTGAATTAATCCCTGTACTAACACCTCCCTGATAGTATTTACTACCTCATTATCCCATGTTTCCCACACAGTTCCTTGTGTGACTCGGTTTGTGTTATCTTCCCTGATCTCCCATTCACAATTTATTATTTGATAATAAGATACTTACTCTATAATAATATTTGTATTACTAATTATTCCTACTTAAGCACTGATATAATTCTCTTATAATCTTACCAAATTTTCCCTTTGCTCCCAAACTACAAATAACCAACTAGTGTATGTTCCTACTACACTACTTTGCAATTCCTTGTACCATCTTTCACTAGCTAGTATCAACTATCTCAAATAATAATTCTTTTTGTGATTTTAATTGCTCAAACTTTATGCTATAAGGCAAATCCTACTCTCAGGTTAATTTCTTATCTTAGTGACTATCCATCCTTTAACCCTTTGACTGTTGCAAGCCCCTTTCTGAAACTGTCATTCTATGTCGCAAAAGTTTTGGGAAAAAAAATTATTTTTTCTTACGAAATGATAGAGAATCATTTCCCAATGGTAACGACACCAAAAGTATGAAATTTGGTTGAAAACCCACGGAATTACGCTCCCACGAAGTTAGCGGTCTCGGCGACATATACGCATCGGCAATTTCACCGACTTTGAGCCCTGTTTTTGGCCAATTCCGTTGTTCCAGTTGACCAAAGTCATAGCTATTTCTTTAGAATTCCATTTTTTCTATCAACTGAGTACAAGAAACCACCCATTTACTGATTTGAACTACCCAGTAAAGTGGTCAGAAATTGGCAATTTGACCAATTTCACGCAAATTAAAAAAGATGCCGATTTCAAAATAGGGTCCAGAATGAACAATGTAGACATTCTTGGCACTAAAATAACATATCCTCTGTTCATTAGTCACATCTCTAGGCCCCTCTTTTATTACTATTGCTTTCTATATTGATTTTTTATTCATACAAAAGATACAAAATTTACTGTTATGCAGACTAATGCATTATTGTAAAAATGATACAAATAATATCAGTGCACTAGTGAAAGAATATTAGACTCCCCAGTTGACGTGTATTGGACATGTGGTGTAATTTGCTTACTCCTGAACATTGGTAAAAATCGAACATTTCCGCTACTTTGAGCTCAATTTCAAGGCCGTTTTCATCATGAAAGTAATGAAAATCATCTCTATTTCTATAATATGTTCTCCATTTTATCACCCGAGACCATGAAAACGGGAATACAACGATAAATACTATACAAAAATACACCTCAAAAAAAAAAAAAGTTGTTTTTTTTTCTTCATTACACACTGTGTGCTGCACGATTTTTTTTTATGTGGTGCACACTGACCACACAGACCCATTCTCTCACTTGTGGGTCTACCAGCTTTCTCCTGCCTGATTTGAAGCCGCTAGAATTTACGCGTATAAATACGTCAGAAACAGTGGCGCATAAGACACATATATACGACGTAAACAGTCAAAGGGTTAAAGGTTGTTTACCACTACTTAATTTAGTCCCTTTTTACATTTCTCCTGAAATAATTCTCTATATACCAATACATTGTACTGCCCTTTATTCAGTAATTGCTATACTCTTAGTTTTAATAACAATTAAAGGGCCACTTTCAGGTGTTATAATATTTTTCTTTTGTCCATATAGTCACATTTATTAAAATACTCCAGGTGCTATTGACTATCTCAGGTGCTACTGTTTTTGTTTTTTAATTCATTCTTTGATTATTATATTCACTAGCTCCTTTATTTTAGTTCATAAGCTCACATTTGTTAAAATAATTAAGGTGCTATTTAGATCCCAAAGTGTATAACTGAATTATCTATCCTATAATAATCCATAGTTCTTTTATATTTTTAAAAGTTTTAGAAAAGTTACATAGTATTATTCCTAAGTCTAGTTGTAGATTCAATATAAATCTTATAACATTTTACTCAGAAAATCTAGTTTGTAAAATCACTTATCTTATGACTACAGGCATAGATCCTGATGTAAACTTTTTACAAAATGAATTACACGAATCAAACAGCAACTGTAATTACTATACAGCAGACCAAGCAAAGACATTACTCAGTGCAAACAACAACATAACCATCTTTAACTACAATGTCAGATCCTTGAGCAAACATTATGATGACCTTACTGCATTACTCAATTCCCTTCATTCCAATATATTAATCATCACACTCACAGAAACCTGGCTTAAGCCTGATATTACAGATGTCTATTCCATTCCTGGCTACATGGCTATACACAACTGTAGAACAGACCAGCAAGGGGAAGGATCAGCTATATACTACTCAAATCAACTCGAATGTGTCAAATCTTGCGCATAAGGGATGAACATGGAGAATATATCATACCCAAATTTAAATCAAAAGACCTGCAAAAACCCCTCACAGTTATAAACATCTAGAGAGTACCACAGTCAAACATTTACCACTTTAGTGAAAAACTAGGAAACATGATTACTGATGCACACATGAATGAAGACCACCTACTACTAACAGGTGATTTCAGCATAAACATACTACACGACCAGGACCCACAAATAACAGAATTCACAAACACTATGAGCAACTGCCTGTTGCTACCAACAAAATCTAAACCTACAAGAATCACCGAGACAAGTATCTCCTTAATAGACCACATCTGGACAAACACCATATCCCCTTTAAAAACAGGCATAATCACAGATAACACTACAGACCACTACCCAACCTTTCTCATAACTAATCTGGCCAAACTGCCACAAGACATCACTAAAGTAACCTTCAGACTACATAACGAGACAGCTGTTAACAACTTTATATCAGTTATGAATAACATTGATTGGCAAAATGAGCTCAAAACATATACAGACATGAACGAATGTATAAATAATTTTCAAAAAAAAAAAAAAAAAAAAAAAAAAAGCCCAATGCCTCTACAACAAACATTACTCCAAAAATACAAAACAGATCACAGCAAAGGCACTGAATAGTCCTTGGCTAACACCTAGCATCCTCAAATTCATTAACACAAAGCACAAATATGAAAAACAGTATAGAATGGGTCAAATAACTAAAGAACAGTCTGAACGTTACTCGTCAGCTCTTACCAGCCTGAAAAGAAGATCTAAAAAATTGTACTATAAAAACAGATTACATAACATCAAAGGTGATATGAAAAAAACTGGAAAACTCTCTCTGAAATTCTTGGAACTAAAATGTTATCCAAAAACAAAAACAAAAATAAACTAACAAAATCAGACAAACCCCTACTTGCACCAACTGAAGCAGCAAATAGACTCAGTTTTCTTCTCCACCATAGGAAAAAATCTAGCGAACAAAATACCAAGCTCAAACGCCCGTCCATCAGACTACCTCATAGGCACCTATCCAAATATGCTATTTCTAGCTCCAACCAACCCACTAGAAGTCTCGCTCATCATCAACACCCTTAAAAACAAGGCAGGTGACATAAACAACTTGCCTGCTTTATGTACAAAAAAGCTTCTCAAGTACAGTATTGTCACCAATTATTGCAACACACTTTAATAAATCCATTGAATCATCTACCTTCCCAACAATATCCTCAAAATAGCGAGGGTCACTGCAATCCATAAAGGAGGTGACCAAGCTGACTTGAATAACTATAGACCAATATCTAACTTACCACTGCTCTCTAAAATCTTTGAAAAATTAATTCATAGACGGATCTGTTCCTACTCGTCTCGCACAACACATTAAACCCTTGTCAGTTTGGATTCAGGAATAATAAAAGCACAAATGATGCTATCACACACATGCTAGAACTAATATACAGTGGACCCTCGACATTCGATACTAATCCGTTCCTGAGAGCTATCGAATGTCGAAAATATCGAAAGTCAAATTAATTTTCCCCATAAGAAATAATGAAAATCAAATTAATCCGTGCAAGACGCCCAAAAGTATGAAAAAAAAAATTTACAACATGAAATATTAAGTTTAATGCAATAGAATAATTACAATAACAATAGATTAATAACAATAGAATAATTGACACTTACCTTTAATGAAGATCTGGTGATGATTGATGGGATGGGAGGAGGGGAGTGTCGAAGTTGTTACTGTTTAGAAGGGGAATCCCCTTCCATTAGGGCTTGAGGTAACAAGTCCTTTTCCGGGGTTATTTCCATTCTTCTTTTAATGCCACTAGGACCAGCTTGAGAGTCACTGGACCTCTGTCGCCTTTCCTTTAAGATTTGTCTAAAATGGGCCATAACATTGTAATAGTCACCAGCACGGCTTGCAATAGCTGTGTTAGGGTGATTTTCATCCATAAAGGTTTGCAGTTCAACCCACTTTGCACACATTTCTTTAATTTTTGAAGTAGGCACAATGGAGTCCACAACTGGCATAGGCTTCTCAGGGTTAGCCCCAAACCCTTCAAAATCTTTCTTAATTTCCATACTAATTCTCGCTCTTTTTACCACAGGGTTGGGGCCCATGGTGACTTATTTTGCAGAAACAAGCACCAAAAACAGTGATAATATGGATAATATGGAATGTACCGAATGTATTCTTAGATGTGCGCACACTGGCTAGCTTGTAAACATTGGCACACGCGGGACAGTTCAGGTCACACGTGGACACGTCTCGTATGAATCGTATTGAATGTTGGGTTTTCCATCAAATGTCAAGGCGAAATTTTTGCGTTAAAATGCATCAAATGCCAGATTTATCGAATGTCGATGCCATCAGATGTCGGGGGTCCACTGTATACCACCAGGAAGTGAGATGTAGGCCACTAGTAGAGGTAAGAATGTAGTCGTTGGGAGGTCATGTCCCTCTCAAATCCAACCATTCTCACTAGTAAAAGTTGTCCAAGTTGTTTTCTGTTCTGTACCAAGATACCATTGTGTTGTAGTGTCTGACAGAGTGAACATCAAAATGGTATAAAATACTGACAGGCTGTTAAGTAAGAGACATATGCAACAGTTAGGTATCTTTATTTCGAAACGTTTCGCCTACATAGTTGGCTTCTTCAGTCGAGTACAGAAAAGTTGATAGAAGCAGAAGAGACGCGAAGACGATGTAATCGGTCCATCACAGTGGAACCTCTACTTACGAGTTTAATCCGTTCTATGACCTTGCTCACAACTGGATTTGCTCGTTTGCAGAGTCAGTTTTCCTCATTTAAATTAATTGAAATGGAATTAATTCATTCCAGTGGAATTCCAGGCATGAGAAAATACTTTAATTTCCCTAATATCAACTCTACAGCTTATTTATCTACCACAATTCATGTAATATAACATAATAAACAATATTAGTAACATAGAAACATGATATATACACTAGAATGAATTAAATACATGTCATTAGGTATGTGGCTAGTGGTGGTGACAGCAGCCATTGTTGTTGGGGTTTATAGGGCCACCCCTCTTCAAGGGGGGCTCCTTGGCATGGTGAAGAGGCTCTTGGTCTGAGGAATTAGAACTGTCGGTCTCCTTCCTCAGACCGAACCTAATTACCCCCCAATCCCCTCTTCCCTATCCCATCCTCCCCTTTTCCCTTTCCTCCTCCCCCTCCCCACCCCTCCCTTTTGCCCTTCCTCTTTTTGGCCTTTGGGATTTTTCCCACAGGCGTGCTAGTTCCTAGGTAGGGGAAAGGGTACAGGGGTCCATCCCATTCCGTTGAGGTTCTTGGCGGTGGCGTAGTTTGCCGTGGAATCTGGATCGCCTGGGGATGTCCCGATCCCTCTCCAGTATCCCAGAGAGTGGCTTTGGGTGTTTTTCGGGCGACGGGTGTATCTCTGGAAGCCACCTTTCGGATTCCAGGGGTGGTGGCCGAAGGAGGTATGCTTTGTGGCGGATATCCGGCCGCCCTCTTTTGTCCACCGAGGTAGCTCGGCAGATGTGAGGTCGCTATCCCGGATTGCTGGTTTACTGGCATGATGGGTAGGGTATGGCAAGGGTTCCATGCCGCATCTACGCTACTTGCGGCGCTGAGGTCCTCTTGGGCACAGAGGGAGATTTCTGGCCCTTTCATTCCTCCTAGGACCTATCCCTCCCCGATCCCCCCTTTTTTTTATTCTTTTTTTTATTTTTATTTTCTTCTTTCTTTTTTTTTTTCTTAAAACAAAAAGAAAGAAGTAACCTAACCATGGAGAACCCAATCCATGAACCTGGTACCCCCGGGCCCCTTCTTGATACCGCACCCCGTTCTAACCCCGCCTTGTCTTTGGACCACTCTTTGGACACTCCTCATGCCTCTGTACCTCTTGCCGGTGCTGTTTCCTCACCCGCTTCAGGTACTGAGGTCTCGACTGACTCCTTTGATTTATCTGACCTCTGCTCTCCTTTGATTATGCTTCCGGCCTCTCCCTCTACGGTGCAGCAATTTTCGAATCGCCGGCCCATTCCACGCCGGATCAACTCTGGTCCCACGCCTAAACGCCAACGACAATTACCTGCTGATGATACTTCTCCACCTTCTCGTTCTTCTCAGAAAAGATCGACACGTCCTGCACTCCCTTTCCACGCTCGGTTTCAGACTGCACAATAGACTAAATTCTTCACTTTACGACTGACTTCCTCTACCGCCTATCTTTCCGACCACAGTATTGGCAAGGCACTCCTACACCATGTTGGTAAAGATATTTCTTTTCATGCTCTTAAGAGCAGTACGCGCATCATCACGGTACAGAATGCTACCCAAGCTCATGATCTTTCTCTTCTTTCCCACATCGATACTGTTCCTGTCACTATTGAAAAACATCATTCCCTCAATTCTTGTAGTGGTACCGTCATTCTGCCCCATACCATAGTTCAACAAAATTTCCAGACATGTGGCAATGACATTCTTGAACAGCTGGAACTTCAAGATCTCCCAATCCTCAAGGTAGACACTTATGTTCTTCCTGCCCGCGGGCGGAGACGATACCCTAGCAATGTGGCTCATTTAACTTTTGACAGCCGTGAACTCCCATCCTCAGTTTATGTAGCAGGACATTGGTTACAAGTTCGAAAGGTGATCCCTACACCGCAACAGTGTAGAAATTGCTGGCGATTTGGCCATCCAGCGAAATATTGCAGATCCATAGCCAAATGCCCAGTCTGTGGTGCCGATGACCATTCTAATACGTCTTGCAATCGCCCTCCCTCTTGCCTTAATTGTCATGAGGCTCACCCTTCGTACTGTCGCCGTTGCCAAGTCTACTTAAATGAGCAGGAAATCCGTTACCTCAAAGAGGCAGAAGGTCTCCCTTATGCCATGGCAGTTTCTCATCTCCGCCTCCAAGGAAGACTACCTCGTGTTTCTTATTCCCGTGTTTCAAAACGTCCCCCCACTTCTGGGGTCCCATCTTCTGCAACCTTCTCTGTGGTTACCTCTCCCATAGTCACTCCTGTATCTAATTCTTTTGCTGTCCTAGGCTCAGACGTCCCTACTTCAACGCCTCAGTCTGTTCTCGCTTCTTCGTGTTCTCCCTCACAAGCCTCAGTATCGACGAGACCTCGTACGACACCTCCTCCCAATCGTCCCTCTACTTCTCGGAAGTCAAAAAAAGGTCCTTTAACCCCTGCTTCCCTTCTTCCACCTCCTCATTTTACCTTCCCTGTCTCTGTACCGGGTTCTTCCCCTCTCACTGGCTCTGTTACAAGTGTAGAGGTTCACCCTCCTCTTCATACTATACCTACCTCCTCTGTCCCTTCCAAGTTTCTTCCTCTTCTGCCACCTCCCAGGTTTCTGCCTCTTCTGTCCCCTTCCACGCTTCTTCTCCAGTTCCCTCCACCCTTTTGCCCCCCCCCCTACCTTGGTACAGTCCATTACAGTTCCAATCTTTACTCAACCTCCCCCTACTATCTCCAATATTGTCTCCCATACGATGTCTCTGAATTCCGAAACACTTGAAGCAATCTCTGAATATATTGCAGAAACCAAACCATCAATGGACACTAATCCACCCTCTGTTCCTTCTCTCTCCTCTCCTCTATCTGCGCAGCTCCTTTCTTCACAGCGCACCATTCCTTCGCTGCTTGAACGTTTTCTGCTGCCTCTGCATGTGGACTTTTCTAACCCCTCTAGTCTGTAGGAACCCTTACCTGCGGATTTCAAGTATCTTTATCATTGCCAATGATGGCCTATTTACAGTGGAATATACGCGGCCTCAGGGGTAATCGGGGTGAGCTTCAGATGTTACTCTCCCAGTTTTCCCCTGTTGGTGTTTGCTTACAGGAACCAGAATTACACTCTGCTGTTATCTCTCCCATCTCAGGCTATAATTTATTGTATTCTTCAGATCCTTTTCCTGATGGGACCTTTAGTGAAAGTGCCCTTCTTCTACGCACTGATATTCCGTACCATCAGCTATTTGTTCGTACTTCGCTGCATTACACAGCAGCCCGTATCCACTTGCATAGGTGATATACGCTCTGTTCTTTATATCTCTCTCCTTCTCGGGCATTATCTATTCCAGATATTGCCTTTCTTGTTTCGTCATTACCACCACCGATTCTGTTACTTGGCGATTTTAATGCCCATCATTTCCTCTGGGGGGGGGTCTCACTGTGATTCCCGTGGCATTCAGTTAGAGGCTTTTCTTGCCACCCACCCCCTCCATGTTTTAAATACAGGTACTCGCACCCATTTTGATCCTCGGACTCTCAGTCTCTCTTGCATCGATATCTCAGTCTGCTCTTCCTCCGCCGCATTAGACTTCACCTGGTCTGTTCTCCCGGATTTACATGACAGCGATCATTTCCCAATCATTCTTACTTCCCCTTCATATTCACCACCTCTTCGTATTCCACGCTGGCAATTTGATCAGGCAAATTGGAACCTTTACTCACAACTAACTGTTTTTAGTGAGGTTCCTTCTTCGTCCTCCATTGATGAGCTTTTACACCTCTTCTCGTCCTCCGTTTTAACCGCAGCTTCTCATTCTATACCCCAAACTTCGGGGGAGGCATTCTCAGAAATGCGTGCCTTGGTGATCTCCTGCTTGTGCTCGTGCAGTACGTTTGAAACGTGCTGCATGGGGCAGGTACCGGTACAATAGAACCACGGAGAGACTTCTTGATTTTAAGCAGAAGCGTGCGATCGCTCGCCGCGTCATCCGTGACGCTAAACGCACTTGCTGGCGAGATTGTCTCCACCATCACCTCTGCTTCCTCTATGAGTGCAGTCTGGAAAAAAGTACGAAAACTGAGTGGTAAATATTCTCCTGACCCGGCTCCTGTTCTGCGGGTTGCCGGTGTTGATATAGCAAACCCACTAGATGTTGCCAGTGAAATTGGCAATCATCTGGTCTGTATTTCTCAGGGGCTCCATCTATGCCCCTCGTTTCTTTCCTCAAAGTCTGCCAGAGAGTTAGTACCCTTGGACTTTTCTTCTCTCAGAGAAGAACAGTATAATGTGCCTTTTACACTTCAAGAACTGGAGGCAACACTCTCAGCTTGCCGATCATCGGTAGCTGGGCCCGACGACATTCATATTTGTATGGTACAACATTTACATCAGTCAGCCCTTGCAGTCCTATTATGCCTTTTCAATCTTATTTGGTCACAAGGAGTTCTTCCACAGCTGTGGAAATCTGCCACTGTTCTCCCTTTCCGCAAACCAGGCACTACGGGACATGAAGCCTCCCACTATCGTCCCATTGCTCTTACCAGTGCAGTTTGCAAAGTGTTGGAACGCCTGGTAAATAGACGTTTAGTGTGGTATTTAGAGACATGCAACAGTCTCTCCACTCGTCAATATGGCTTTCGTAAGGGACGTTCTGCCATAGACCCCTTACTATGCTTGGATACATATGTTTGTAATGCCTTTGCAAATAACCACTCAGTTATTGCCATATTTACACGTTGACCATCACTAATCTGGTATCATCAGGACCTGTAGGGTGCCAGAATAGTGATTTTGCTGGATTACAGAGTTGTTAGGTTAGAATACACTTAACCCAATGGTGATATTTACTCATCAGCAATTTCACCCACTTTATTCCCTATTTTTGGCCCATTCTAATGTTCCAGCCTACCAAACTCATAGCTATTATGCTAGTATTCCTTCTCTGCTGATTGAATACAAGTAACTGCCTATCAACTACCCAATAAAGTGGTCAGATATCTGTACTTTGGCCAATTTCACACAAGTTTCAAGAGATGCCAATTTCAAAATAGGGTTCAGAATTAAGAATGTAAACATTCTTGGCACTAAAATAACATTTTCTTTGTTCATTAGTCACATCTCCAGGCCCCGCTTATATTACGCTTGAATTCCATTTTGAATTTTTATTCACACAAAAAATAGAAGATTTGCTGTTATGCAGACTACTGCATTATTGTAATAATTGTATAAATAATGTCAACCCATTCATGACTGGCCAGTTGGACACGTATTGAACGGTGATGTCATTTGTTTACTCTTGAACATTGGCAAAAATTGAACATTTCTGCTACTTTGAGCTCAATTTCAATGTACTTTCCTTCAAGAAACCTATCAAAATCATATCTATTTCTGTAATATATCTTCCATTCTGTCAAATGAGACCAAAAAAGAGAGAATACAACCATAGAAATTGTAAGAAAATATACTGCAAAATCGCTGTTTTGCACCAAAAACAGTTATAGTTTTTTCTCATTATGCACTGCATGCTGCAGGATTTTTTTTATATAGTGCACACTTACCACTCAGACCTATTCTCTCATATGTAGGCCCAAATTTACCAGGCACAGGTTATCTGAGTGAGCTGAGCTCACGGCGACCGACAGTGGCTTCAAAGCCACCTTATCTTCTATGGACAATGTATAGTGTATGTGCTTTACACAATGAGAAGCATTTCTTTTATTCAATGGAACCATGGGTAGGGCTAAAAGTGAGCAGGTTATAAAAGTAAACGGAGAAAAAAAAATTGGAATGACTTATGCAGCGAGTAGCGACGGGTTGGTGTGGCAACATTTGAAATTATGCTAGCCGAAATTACTGATGGAATCAGATTAGTGATGGCTGACCTGTATATGTGATGGACACAACCTGCTGCACAGGCAAAACGTCTCCTCAATAAAGGTACCCAGGTGTTGCTTTTTTTTTTTTTTTTTTTTTTTTTTTTTTTTACAAGTTGGCCGTCTCCCACCAAGGCAGGGTGACCCAAAAATAAAGAAAATCCCCAAAAAGAAAATACTTTCATCATTATTCAAGACTTTCACTTCACTCACACATAATCACTGTTTTTGCAGAGGTACCCAGAATACAACAGTTTAGAAGTATATATGTATAAAGATACATAATATATCCCTCCAAACTGCCAATGTCCCAAACCCCTCCTTTAAAGTGCAGGCATTGTACTTCCCATTTCCAGGACTCAAGTCCAGCTATATAAAATAACCGGTTTCCCTGAATCCCTTCACTAAATATTACCCTGCTCACACTCCAACAGCTCGTCAGGTCCCAAATACCATTCGTCTCCATTCACTCCTATCTAACACGCTCACACACACTTGCTGGAAGTCCAAGCCCCTCGCCCACAAAACCTCCTTTACCCCCTCCCTCCAACCCCTTCGAGGACGACCCCTACCCCGCCTTCCTTCCCCTACAGATTTATACGCTCTCCATGTCATTCTAAATGACCAGACCACCTCAACAACCCCTCTTCAGCCCTCTGTCTAATACTTTTATTAACTCCACACCTCCTAATTTCCACACTCCTAATTTTCTGCATAATATTTACACCACACATTGCCGTTAGACAGGACATCTCCACCGCCTCCTCGCTGCAGCATTTACAACCCAAGCTTCACACCCATTAAGTGTGATGGTACCACTATACTTTCACACATTCCCTTCTTTGCCACCATAGAAAATGTTCTTTGTCTCCACATATATCTCAATGCACCACTCACCTTTTTTCCTCATCAATTCTATGATTAACCTCATCCTTCATAAATCCATCCGCTGATACATCAACTTCCAAATATCTGAAAATATTTACTTCTTCCATACTCCTCCTCCCCAATTTGATATCCAATTTTTCTTTATCTAAATCATTTGATACCCTCATCACCTTACTCTTTTCTATGTTCACTTTCAACTTTCTACCTTTACACACACTCCCAAATTTGTCCACTAACCTCTGCAATTTTTCTTTTGAATCACCCATAAACACAATATCATCAGCAAAAAGTAACTGTGTCACTTCCCATTTTGTATTTGATTCCCCATAATTTAATCCCACCCCCCTCCTGAACACCCTAGCATTTATTTCTTTTACAACCCCATCTATAAATATATTAAACAACCATGGTGACATTACACATCCCTGTCTAAGACCTACTTTTACCAGGAAATAGTCTCCCTCTCTTCTACACACCCTAATCTGAGCCTCACTGTTCCCATAAAAACTCTTTACAGCATTTAGTAACTTACCACCTATTCCATATACTTGCAACATCTGCCACATTGCTCCCCTATCCACTCAATCATATGCCATTTCTAAATCCATAAATGCAACAAAAACTTTCTTACCTTTATCTAAATACTGTTCACATATATGCTTCAATGTAAATACCTGATCTACACATCCCCTACCCACTCTAAAACCTCCTACCGTACACTTTTCCTGGTATACTCGGTAAACTAATTCCTCTATAATTTTTACAATCTCTCTTGTCCCCCCTCCCTTTATATAAAGGGACTATACATGCTCTCTGCCAATCCTTCGGTACCTTCCCCTCTTTCATACATTTATTAAACAAAAATACCAACCACTCCAACACTGTATCCCCACCTGCTTTTAACATTTGTCATGATCCCTTAAGTTCCAGCTGCTTTACCCCCTTTCATTCTACGTAATGCCTCACGCACCTCCCCCACACTTTCATCCTGCTCTTCTTCACTCCTAAAAAATGGTATACCTCCCTGGCCAGTGCATGAAATTACCACCTCCCTTTCTTCATAGACATTTAAAAGTTCCTCAAAGTATTCTCGCCATCTACCCAATACCTCCATCTCCCCATCTACTAACTCCCCTACTCTGTTTTTAACCGACAAATCCATTTGTTCCCTAGGCTTTCTTAACTTGTTTAACTCACTCCAAAAATTTTTCTTATTTTCAGCAAAATTTCTTGCCAGTGCCTCTCCCACTCTATCATCTGCTCTTCTTTTGCACTCTCTCACCACTCTTTACCTTTCTTTTACTCTCCATATCCTCTACTCTTCTTATAACACTTCTGCTTTGTAAAAACCTCTCATAAGCTACCTTTTTCTCTCTTATCACACCTTTTACTTCATCATTCTGCCAATCACTCCTCTTTCCTCCTGCACCCACCCTCCTATAACCACAAACTTCTGCCCCACATTCTACTACTGCATTTTTAAAACTATTCCAACCCTCTTCCCCCCCCCCCCCCCCACTCATACTTGCACCAGCCCACCTTTCTGTCAATAGTTGCTTATCTCACCCAAACTTCCTCCTCCCTTAGTTTATACACTTTCACCTCCTCTTTACTTGTTGTTGCATTTTCCTCTTGTCCCATCTACCCTTACTCTATCTGTAGCTACAACTAATATGGCCCGATAACAGTTGCCCCTCTTAAACGTGTACATCCTGAAGCCTTACCCCATACATAACTAACCAAACTACTTCTTCACATCTACTATCATCTTGTTTTTATTTCACCTCTTTTTCATTTGATACTTTCCACCTCTCTACCCTCAATAAACTCCCCATTTTCTTACCCCCATTCCTCCAATATTTACCTCTCTCCCTCCACATTTTACCTCACTCTCTTACTTCCACTCCATCTCTCACCTCTTCCTCATTAAACTCCACACATCACTCTTTCTCAAAATTCTCTCTTCCCTCTTCTCTCCTCTCGTCTTCTCCTTTTTCCTCTCTCTACTCTCTCTCTCTTCTCTGCTTCTCCTCTCTGTCTCTCTTTACTCTCTACTCTCTCTCTCCATTGTTCTCTCTACCCGTCTCTCTACCTTCTGACTCTCCTCTTCTCTCTTCTCTCTCTCTCTCTCTCTCTCTTCACTTCTCTCTCTCTCTACTCTCTTCTCTTCCTCTTCTCTCTCTCTCTCGTCTCCTCTTCTCTCTTCGTCTCTCTTCTCTCTGTCTCTCTTCTCTGTCCTCTTCTCTCTCTCTCTTCTCTTCTCTCTGTCTCTCCTCTGTCCTCCCTGTCTCTCCTTCTCTCTCTGCTCTCTCTGTCTCTCTCTCTGTCTCTCTTCTCTGTCTCTCTCTCTTCTTCTCTCTGTCTCTCTCTCTGTCTCTCTCTGTCTCTCTCTCTCTCTCTCTCTCTCTGTCTTCTCTCTCTGTCTTCTCTCGTCTCTCTCTCTCTCTCTGTTCTCTCTCTCTCTCTCTGTCTCTCTCTCTGTCTCTCTCTCTCTGTCTCTCTCTCTGTCTCTCTCTCTCTCTCTCTCTGTCTCCTCTCTCTCTGTCTCTCTCTGTCTCTCTCTCTGTCTCTCTCTCTCTGTCTCTCTCTCTCTGTCTCTCTCTGTCTCTCTCTGTCTCTCTCTGTCTTCTCTCTCTGTCTCTCTCTCTGTCTCTCCTCTCTCTGTCTCTCTCTCTTCTCTTCTGTCTCTCTCTCTCTCTCTCTCTCGTCTCCTCTTCTTCTCTTCTCTCTCTGTCTCTCTCTCTCTCCTCCTCTCTCCTTCTCTCTCTTCTCTCTCTCTCTGCTCTCTCTCTCTTCTCTCTCTCTCTCTCTTCTCTTCTCTCTCTCTCGTCCTCTCTCTCTCTGTCCTCCTCTCTCTCTCTGTCTCTCTCTCTCTCTCTCTCTCTCTCTCTTCTCTCTCTCTCTCTCTCTGCTCTCTCTCTGTCTCTCTCTCTCTCTCTGTCTCTCTCTCTCTCTGTCTCTCTCTCTCTCTGTCTCTCTCTCTTCTTCTCTTCCCCCTCTCTCTTCTCTCTCTCTGTCTCTTCCTCTCTCTGCTCTCTCTCTCTGTCTCTCTCCTTCTCTCTCTTCTCTCTTCTGTCTCTCTCTCTCTTCCTCTCTCTCGTCTCTCTCTCTCTCTCTCTGTCCTCTCTCTCTGCTCTCTCTCTCTCCTGCTCTCTCTCTCTCTCTCTCTCTCTCTCTCTCTCTCTCTCTCTCTCTCTCTCTCTCTCTCTTCTCTCTCTCTCTCTCTTTTTTTTTTTTTTCCTCCAGATGCATAAATGCTTACTGTAACCTACCTTTCACATCCAACCTTTATTTTACTCCACATAATCCTTGAATTAATACATTTATACTCCCTTTTTTCCTGCCATAGCTTATCCTTCAACATTATTGCTACTACTCCTTTAGCTCTAACTCTATTTGAAACCCCTGACCTAATCCCATTTATTCCTCTCCACTGAAACTCTCCCACCCCCCTTCAGCTTTGTTTCACTTAAAGCCAGGACATCCAGCTTCTCATTCATAGCATCCACAATCATCTCTTTCTTATCATTTGCACAACATCCACACACATTCAGACATACCACTTTGAAAATTTTCTGATGCTTTTTAGTAATTATTACAGGAAAAGGGGTTACTAGCCCATTGTTCCCGGCATTTTAGTTGACTTTTACGACACGCATGGCTTACGGAGGAAAGATTCTTATTCCACTTCCCATGGATATATGTAAAAGAAAAAGTAATAAGAAACAAGAATTATTTAAGATAAAATCAAAGAAAATTCAGATGAGTGTGTATAGATAAATGTGTACATTTATGTGTAGTGTGACCTAAGTGTAAGTAGAAGTAACAAGACGTACCTGTAATCTTGCATATTTATGAGACAGACAAAAGACACCAGCAATCCTACCATCATGTAAAACAATTACAGGCTTTCAGTTTACACTCACTTGGCAGGATGGTAGTACCTCCCTGGGTGGTTGCTGTCTACCAACCTACTACCTATGAACCTGCACATATCTTATTTATTAACTTGTCAGTACAGTACTGTACATCATTAATGTAATGGTTTTGTTTTCTGCCATTATTCAGAATTACTTTCAGCAAGTGTTGATTAAGCAGTCGTCAACTGTATGTGGATTTGTGCTTTACCTTTATACCCTGTGTTGTAGTACGATTATGTAGTATTATCAAAGAAATATTAAAATATAGTACTGTTCAGCACTGTATGACCTCTTTGGTTGATATATTTTAGCATATTATTGAAATAACAGAAGAATTCATTGCTGTACAACTTCTAAGGGTTTAGTACTTTCTGTAACTATGACTAATATAGTACTATACATCAGTGTGACACTTATTTTTTTTTTTTCTTTGCAGGTGTCTGTGTATAAAGCGGAGTTCGAGGGGTGTGCCATGCAGTGTGTGGATGATCATATACAACTAATGCCTTCTGTTAAGAAAAGGATAGCAGGTGTTTTGTCAAAAAAATCCTAAAAGTGTTAAGATCAGTATTGAACAATGCCAGTTTTCACAGGTTATAGCAGGTTCAGATAACATGCTTCTGGTGCACGGACAGACATTGCACATGCATTGCTTTATGCAGTAGTATGGAAGTACTTAATATTTTTTAATGAAATAAATTGAGAACTAAATTATTTTTTAATCATTTAAGGCAAATGTTTTGTATTTGAAATAATGTTTTTATAGGCAACTTTGTAATTTGAGTCACATATGTGCCATATAGTAATGCAAACATTTAGTAAAAAAATTAATTTTCACCAGTTTAAATTATTCTACACGTTCAACTAATTGAGATTTAATAACAGAAACAAAAGTACAATATAAAGTTGGTCTGGTGTAAGATGTAGTGTACTTTAGTAAAGCATAAGACGAGGATGGTAAAAAATTAGTCATGGATAAGGATCAAGGAGTTAGCATGATCCACTGTTCAGTAGCTGAAAATATTGTAAAATAAAGGCTGGTCTCATTTTAATTCTTGACGTTATATTGTCGTGCATATAGACGATGATGGTTTCACATCTGGATCTGCTGTTGTCGGTGATACGTTGGTGGCAAGTTTCACTTGTGTCAAAGCTTGTGTTAAAAGTGGTAGTAAATACATTTATTTTTGAAGTTAGTGCCAGTAGTTAGTGTTGATAAAATATTTGTAAATAAAAGTTCATCATCTGTTGTAATTTTAAATGCAGCTGATTCACAGCTAACCCATAATTCAGAGAGGAAACCTTAGACAACATTTCTGTCCATCCTAGACTATTATTAATTTTCTTTTAACATTGAATATTTGTACTAATTATAATTTTCATTCAGTTGCTGACAAGATGTTATCCATTACTTGTATAATGAAAAATTAGTTAGATAATTGTGTGTTGCTGGACAGTAGTATAAACATATAAAACATTATTTAATATTAATTGTTTCCAAGGTGTAATTTGGACCATTTATATTTGTTAAAAATTTTACAGAATTCTTATTGAGAGCATATGAATGTGTGGAAATCTACATAGTAGTAGTGTTATCCTGTTACTATACACCAAGTGGCCAATTAGATACAGTACTGGCATTGACATGGATTTTACATGTATATTTCCTCAAAGTGTAAACTTGTGAAGCATTATATAATACATGCTGTTCTAAAAATACAACTTATTAAAAATGTTTAATATACAGAAAAATTGTAATTGCAGTAGCTCATAGATTTTAATGTACTTTTTTAAAGGGTCAGTTTACATGTTAGAGTTGTTGTCCTACCTCAGCTCATTTTAAAGCCTAGCCCTCTATGGCATTCTACCCTACCCTTTATTCCCCAGAGTGCAACCCATAATAGTCATCTAACATTTGTGCCTGTTTACTGGTAGGTGAGTATGGACAGCAGGTGTAAGGAGATTTCAAGAGATCTATCTAGCCCAGGAATCTATCCCAGGTCCTTTCACTTGTGAGCCAAATGCTCTACTTCTGAGCTACAGGTTGCTTAAACAGTTATGTAGGACTGCAAGTCAGGTAATTTATTACTTTTTGTACAAATATAGTCAGATCTTGCAGTTTATTCAGAATAGTAAGTTGACCATGTAGCAAATACTTTCATAATGTTTTATTTGTATTATTTATTAGTCAGGATTAGCTTATCTTAAGATGAATATTAAACATATTAGTGATGAGGGCGCCTTTCACATCTGTGATGTACTATCAAGGTTAGTGTGTACAGTAATGTAAGGTGTTTTGTAAGACCTTGTAAGTCATTTTAAATTCTATCTCTGTGGGTTTAGCACCTATTTTTAATATAATGTATTTTCATGCAAGTAATTAAGTTGTATTGTTTAATATGTATTCACAAATTACATGTTTGCCAAAGTAAATTCTGTGTACTGTATCTGTGTAGAATTATCAGTATACTTATTTTAAATAGACATTTAAATATTTTGGAGATAAAACACCACATCAGGTAATGGATCAGATTTACAATATTCTACCATACCAGCTTTCTCATTTGCATTAAAACCCACCTGAGCACATCTATATATGGTATGACAGTAAAGAATAAAGAATCAGAGGGTTTTCAATATTTTGTTTGCCATATTGAAACCGTCCAAGACCCAGACACTAGATTTAAGGCATGTATACTTGGAGAACCATCCCTTTCCTCTTAAGACTATGCCTTGAT
Source organism: Cherax quadricarinatus (assembly GCF_026875155.1). Classification (NCBI taxonomy): domain Eukaryota; kingdom Metazoa; phylum Arthropoda; class Malacostraca; order Decapoda; family Parastacidae; genus Cherax; species Cherax quadricarinatus. Next base: position 91,731,818 of record NC_069404.1, on the reverse strand, counting down.
ACTGGTGAGGAGCTCTTGATCCAAGAAACAGGAGTTAAACTTGCCTTGGATCATAATTGCCTCCCAGTTCCCAGGCATTGAATGACTCAGAGTTATTACAGCCTCTCCTCACTTAGCGACTTACTCGTTTACTGACAACTCGGACTTACGACAGGCTCTCTGATCAGTATGCATACCTATATAATGTATATTAGAACTGATTTCTTCTATTCCATTTATTACAATATACAGTACACTACTGTATACACATTTAAAAATATACTAGAAATGTTATAAATGGTGCAAAAGTGACATTAAAACAGTATCAAAGATGGTTGACACAAACCCACTACCATTATAGTATGCTCCTTGCTTAGCGATGAATTCGTTTACCGACGTGGTCCAAGGAACAGAACTCATTCTTAAGTGAGGAGAGGCTGTATTGCTATTTATATACGGGGTCTGAAATATCCCCTTGCCTCCCCCTTGGCATTATCACCACCAGACACATTAGAATCAGATGACACCAGATGGTTTAGAGGCTGCAGTCATTATTTCTTGAAGATCAGAAAACAGAATGTTGGATTTTTTTTTTTTTTTTTTTTTTTTTTTGCAGAGGTGGTTCCCACCTGGACATGACTCAAAATACCACACCACCTTTGTTGTTCCTTGCATTACAGGTTTAGCATATTTTGGTGAATACAGTAGGGCCCCACTTATACGGCAGGTTAGGTTCCAGGCTACCGCCGTAAAGCAGAAATCGCTGTAAAGTGGAAGACTTTTTTTTCCACTTATAAATGCATATAAATACTAGGTAACAAGTTTACACTAACATATATTAAGTTAGCAATAGAACTAGGAATTAAAAAAAACAATAAAGTAAAATACACATACAGGAGGGCCCCACTTATACGGCGGGTTAGGTTCCAGGCTACCGCCGTAAAGCGGAAACCGCCATAAAGTGGAACACCCTTTTTTTCCACTTACAAATGCATACAAACACTAGATAACAAGTTTACACTAACATATATTATGTTAGCAATAGAACCAGGCATCAAAAAAACAATAAAAAAGTACAATACACACATAGTGCACTCATTACTTACCTTAAAATATTTATAGTCTTAATCTAGGGTGAGACAAGTAGTATTTATTGTAAGAAATCAAGTGTGGTATGTATGGTAGTCAGCCAGGCTACCATACCAGGCCACCCCACCCACACATACTATTCTATGATATTTAAGCATCCCAGAGCGATAAAATGTATATACAGTTCACTCATTACTTACCTTAAAATATAGGGTGAGATGAGTAGTATTTATTGTAAAAAATCAAGTGTGGTATGTATGGTAGTCAGCCAGGCTACCATACCAGAGAGAAAGAATGAGTGCATGAGAGAGGACAGGCGCAGAGTTATGTAAACAAACCAGGTGACGGTAAGTTTTGTAAACAGTGTACACGTCTGGTTTGTGTATAAGTTACATTGTGTACAGGTTGTCTCTACATTGATACGGTAGAATAAATAAAGAAGAACACTCCCATTCTCATGTAACATCATTTTGAGAAGAAATGATGCTCTGAGTGAAGGCAATGGAAGTAAGTCACTGACTTTTTTGGGTTATCCCAGGTTCTCTACACATATGTTGTTATGTATTTATGTTATGTATCGTGTTTATTATATAATTTTGAAAAAAATATCACGGATGGATTAATGAAAATGTGTATATTAACGTAATATACAACATTTAATGATACACCGAGCTCAGACAGCGTAAACAAACAAACTGAACAGGTTGTGGACGATCACTCGGTCAGGCGAAATAGACGGTATTAATACGTGTCCAGTTTTAGTTCATTCATGTACATTTGTAAGAGTTTGTGAAACTTTTACCTTATAATATTTTTATTATTATTATAATAATTAAATCACGAAACAAATACTCTTACACTGTGTACAAGTTAGTACAGAATTATAGCTATAAAGTGAAGGCATACGAAAGGAATATTTTTTCTACAGTTATCCCTAGTAACAGGTGACGGGCTAGAGAAAACGTAATTCTTCCGACACTTCTACAAACCGTTTGGTAAACATCTCATATATATTTGTATAAATTTTTATACTGTGGGTGCATGTATCATGTTTGTGTGTTACATAATGTGTTTCTTATATAATTTTGAAAAAAATATCATAGATTAAGGGAAATGTCTATATTAACGTAATATGCGACATTAATGCGCCCAAGAGATTATTATTATTATTATTATTATTATTATTATTATTATTATTATTATTATTATTATTATTATTATTATTATTGCATCAAGAGTAGAGAGACTTAGTGATTTTAATGTGTACCTACATGCCAGCACAGTGTGTAAGTTTATTTAGGTACAGGTGTACACAGGTTTAATTATCAAGTACAATACATATAAAATATACAATAACTTTAAAACACTTGAAATTTTGGAAAGTTTCCAGACATAATAAGGAGATGTGCTCAGGGAGAATGTAAACAAACTCGGTGGGCAGCTGTGACCGTATTAGAAAGACAGGTGGGGGGAGCCGTATAGCGAGTTTTGGTCATAATTTGAAATGTCCGTATTAGCGGAATGCCGTAAAGCAAACCGCGTAAAGCGGGGCCCTGCTGTATAGTACACTCATTACTTACCTTAAAATATTTGTCGTCTTAATCTAGGGTGAGAAGAGCAGTATTTATTGTAAGAAATCAAGTGTGATATGTATGGTAGCCAGCCAGGCTATCATACCAGGCCAACCCACCCACACATAATATTCTATGACATTTAAGTATCCCAGAGTGATAAAATGCATATACAGTTCACTCATTACTTAAAATATTTGTAGTCTTAATGTAGGATGAGAGATGAGTAAATGAGATCAAATGAGTAAATGAGAGAGAGAGAGAGAGAGAATGAATACACGAGAGAGGGCACTCATGGAGTTATGTCAACAAACCAGACGAACACCAGTTTTGTAAACAAACCAAGTAAACACGTCTGGTTTGTGTACAGGTTGTCTCTACATTGATACGGTGGAATAAATAAAGAGGATCACTCCCATTCTCATGTAACACCATTTTTTAGAAGAAATAACACTCTAAGTGAAGGCATACAAAAGGAATAATTTTCTGCAGTTATCCCCAGTAACACATTTTCTCTTATGTTGGACTAGAGAAAATATTATTCTTGCCATCACTTGTACAAGTTGTCTGGCTACCACATCTCATATTTGTTTATTTATTCTACTGTGGGGTGTATTTATCATCTTTATATGTTATGTATCGTGTTTATTATATAATTTTGAAAAAATGATAGATGGATTAATGACAATGTGTATAGTAACGTAATATACAACATTTAATGAGACTCGGTGATTATTATTGAGTTATTATCGTTACTAATATGGCGTCACTCGTACAAGTCGTCTGGCTACCACATCTCATCTTTGTTTATTTATTCCACTGTGGGGTGTATTTATCATCTTTGTGTTATGTATAGTGTTTATTATATAATTTTGAAAAAATATTGTAGATGGATTAATGAAAATGTGTATACATGTACATGTATTAATGTAGTATGCAATATTTAATGAAACTTTGTGATTATTATCATTATTATCACCATTACTAATATGGCATCTCGAGACAAAACACTTTTGCTGATTTTAATGTGTACCTGCACGCCAGCACTGTGTAAGTTTATTTAGATACAGGTATACATAAGTATAATTATCAGAGTACACCTACCATCTGACTTACGACCGAGTTCGGTTCCGAGAAACCGGTCGTAAGTCGAAATGGACGCAAGTCGAACTTTACTACTGAATATCAACATCACATTTTTGTAATAACTTTATTTTGTTTTATTTTGGTATTTCATGTTTTACTTTACTTTTTATGTTGTTAGTACTGTATTTTATACTGTAAGGTTTAGGATAAACACTGTGTACAACGCAAATAGTTGTTTATTTCCCAGAAATTTGGCATAAAAAACACGGTCATAAGTCGAGTGGTCGTAAGTCAAGCAGGTCGTAAGTCGGATGGTAGGTGTTTACCTGGAGTTTACCTGGAGAGAGTTCCGGGGGTCAACGCCCCCGCGGCCCGGTCTGAGACCAGGCCTCCTGGTGGATCAGAGCCTGATCAACCAGGCTGTTGCTGCTGGCTGCACGCAAACCAACATACGAGCCACAGCCCGGCTGATCCGGAACTGACTTTAGGTGCTTGTCCAGTGCCAGCTTGAAGACTGCCAGGGGTCTGTTGGTAATCCCCCTTATGTGTGCTGGGAGGCAGTTGAACAGTCTCGGGCCCCTGACACTTATTGTATGGTCTCTTAACGTGCTAGTGACACCCCTGCTTTTCATTGGGGGGATGGTGCATCGTCTGCCAAGTCTTTTGCTTTCGTAGTGGGTGATTTTCGTGTGCAAGTTCGGTACTAGTCCCTCTAGGATTTTCCAGGTGTATATAATCATGTATCTCTCCCTCCTGCATTCCAGGGAATACAGGTTTAGGAACCTCAAGCGCTCCCAATAATTGAGGTGTTTTATCTCCGTTATGCGCGCCGTGAAAGTTCTCTGTACATTTTCTAGGTCGGCAATTTCACCTGCCTTGAAAGGTGCTGTTAGTGTGCAGCAATATTCCAGCCTAGATAGAACAAGTGACCTGAAGAGTGTCATCATGGGCTTGGCCTCCTAGTTTTGAAGGTTCTCATTATCCATCCTGTCATTTTCTAGCAGATGCGATTGATACAATGTTATGGTCCTTGAAGGTGAGATCCTCCGACATGATCACTCCCAGGTCTTTGACGTTGGTGTTTCGCTCTATTTTGTGGCCAGAATTTGTTTTGTACTCTGATGAAGATTTAATTTCCTCATGTTTACCATATCTGAGTAATTGAAATTTCTCATCGTTGAACTTCATATTGTTTTCTGCAGCCCACTGAAAGATTTGGTTGATGTCTGCCTGGAGCTTTGCAGTGTCTGCAATGGAAGACACTGTCATGCAGATTCGGGTGTCATCTGCAAAGGAAGACACGGTGCTGTGGCTGACATCCTTGTCTATGTCGGATATAAGGATGAGGAACAAGATGGGAGCGAGTACTGTGCCTTGTGGAACAGAGCTTTTCACCGTAGCTGCCTCGGACTTTACTCTGTTGACGACTACTCTCTGTGTTCTGTTAGTGAGGAAATTATAGATCCATCGACCGACTTTTCCTGTTATTCCTTTAGCACGCATTTTGTGCGCTATTACGCCATGGTCACACTTGTCGAAGGCTTTTGCAAAGTCTGTATATATTACATCTGCATTCTTTTTGTCTTCTAGTGCATTTAGGACCTTGTCGTAGTGATCCAATAGTTGAGACAGACAGGAGCGACCTGTTCTAAACCCATGTTGCCCTGGGTTGTGTAACTGATGGGTTTCTAGATGCGTGGTGATCTTGCTTCTTAGGACCCTTTCAAAGATTTTTATGATATGGGATGTTAGTGCTATTGGTCTGTAGTTCTTTGCTGTTGCTTTACTGCCCCCTTTGTGGAGTGGGGCTATGTCTGTTGTTTTTAGTAACTGTGGGACGACCCCCGTGTCCATGCTCCCTCTCCATAGGATGGAAAAGGCTCGTGATAGGTGTATATATAAATATGAAATAACTTTTAAAAACACTTGAAATTTTGGAGTTTCCAGACATAATGGAGAGACGTGGTGCTCATAGAGCTCACGGAGAATGTAAACAAGTCGGGTGGGGCGTGGTGACTGTATTAGAAAGTCAGGTGGGGGAGTCATATAGCAAGTTTTGGTCATAATTTGAAATGTCCATATTACCGGAACACCATAAAGCGAAACACCATAAAGCGGGGCCCTACTGTATAGTTATAGTAATCCCTGCTCATCTGGGTATGTGCTGCCCCCCCCCTCCCTCCCTTTTTTTTTATAATTTTAAAAGCTCATATGGAAAAATATTTTCTGTAAATTAGATCGTATACACTGTGGGGGGTTTGTGTACACTCTGTAGTTAATTGAATTTTGGGCTGTTGAAGTACGAGTGAATGTCAGTCATAGGTCTCAGGTTATTTTTTCTTGATAAAAATATGCAGTAACAGATTGGCAGCCTTTATTCAGATAACTTTTCAATTGGAGACCATGCTTTTTTAAGAGAAGGATAGGCACATAATTCAGAGAGCAGGTGATGAGACGTGAGGTGCAAACCTGACTTGTCCTGGGTTAGGAGGGCACTGTGTACTAAGGGTCATGTGAGCCAAGGGGTCCCACCATCAGGAAACCCCCAGGTTCTGGGTAATGGTATCTGTGGTAAGGATTAGTGCTGTCCAGACATTTATACCACAAGCACTATTAATCATCCCCTAGGAACCGGCAGTTGGTGGGATCTTTGGGTCATGTGTTCATCAGCATGTGGCTTGACAGTTAAGTTTTGAACCTCACATCTCTGACATCTGTTCTCCTGATCGTATACCTATGCTTACCTTGTAATCTCTATAGTCTTTAAAAAACTTTAAAAAACTCTCTCTTTAAAAAGGACAAGTTTTTTTTAAGGACTGTAGAGATTACAGGGTAAGCTTGTCTTCACAGTTATTTTATCCTCATTTCTGCTTCCTAAGGTGATATAATCATGGTTTTAAAATACACTACACTAGATTATCATCAAACATTAATCTATTATACTTTGAAATTATTAGTTTAAAATCTTTATTCTGATAAGCAAAATTTTAATTTAAGTACAGTGGACCCCCGGTTAACGATATTTTTTCACTCCAGAAGTATGTTCAGGTGCCAGTACTGACCGAATTTGTTCCTATAAGGAATATTGTGAAGTAGATTAGTCCATTTCAGACCCCCAAACATACACGTACAAACGCACTTACATAAATACACTTACATAATTGGTCGCATTCGGAGGTGATCATTATGCGGGGGTCCACTGTACTTCCCACTTTAAAACTTGGGTATCCAGCATTATGATGAAAACTGGTGACTCAGCATTATTATAGAACAATGACCCAGCATTATGAAAACTGATCCAATATTATTATGGAAAACATGTACGTATCAGCATTATTATATAAAGTCTTTGTTCTCACTTTTAAGTATTTATAGTAATTGTTACTTTTTTTGCATTTTCTTAGCATAAATAAGACTATTCAAATATTTTTTTATTTATATTTTGTTACTGTACCTGTATCCAGCTAAAGTTGTAAAATGGGCTTGTAATAATTTTTTAAATGAAATTGTTAACATTCTGACTGATTCATCTTTATTTTGCCTTTTAAAGCAGCAACTTTTTTTTCCAAAGAATGTGTAGTAAAAGAATATGGTCCGTAATTTTCAACAGTCAAAACGGGTCTTGTATTATGAATTTGTCTATTAGCAAAAATATCTCAAACTTAGAAACACAGTTTTTATATTTTATAGAGAAAAAATTAAGTACCTATTATGAGGTTAATTAAAAGGCTTCAGAAATTATGCTATCCTCGAGGAGTCTGCTAATTTATCAAACTTAAAAAAAAAAAAGTCTTTCTTCAAGGAATGTGCCTGATGCCAGCAAATGACTCTTCATCCAGGGAATTGGAGCTATCTTCCACTTGATTGGATCTAACCTAATTGCATCTCATTCCCTAGATTTTAGCACTTCATGAATATACAGTAGATCATCATTTTTTCAACAAGGTCAGCATGATGGTATACTACATGATCAACATAGTGGTCTATATAGTCATCATGATAATCAACATGGTCAACATTGTCTACATGGTCAGCATGGTCAACATGGATCTCATGATAGTCTACATGGTAAACATTATGCTCAACATGACTGAGCAACATGCTTTTACCATAATCCAACTGTAATCTTGCAACCCAGTTTCAAGTAGCATGGAAGGATGCCATAAATTTAGGAGAAAATATGCCATGCCACAGGATCTTTTCCCTCCACTTGACAATTAGCCTACTGGTGCAGTCTCACCTAGTTTTGCTCTCACTTGTGAACAATTTTCAATATTTTCATCAACCTGTCTTGTTTGTGGATAGTAATTATGACATCCAAGAGGAATATGAATGATGCTAGAGATGCCAAAAAGAAGAATTAAGCATGAAAGGCTGGATATATTGAAAAAAAAAAATTTAGATAAACTTTAAAAGTAGAGCATGTGGGATGGAGGCTTCATGGAACTTTAGTTTCAACAAAGTAAGAATTTATAAGATTAAAAAGAAGGTGAAGATGAGTTTGTGCAATGAGTAACCCAGCAAGATCACAACTGCTAAATAAGAGAAAATTGCTGAATGAGTGGAAAACCAATAAAGGTGCCTTGATTTCCTTGTGATCAGTGAGAAGGTTTTATTATACAGTGGAACCTTGACTTACAAGTGCCCCAACATACGAGTTTTTTGAGATACGAGCCGTCAATCGGTCGATTTTTTGCTCTGAGTTACGAGCCACCTCCCCCCCCCCCCACTTCCCCCTCAACCCAAAACCTGGATGCCTCTTTTGTTTATCTATGATTTCATGCTTTAATTCCATGGAAATCATTCTCTTTTCTTACCAGCACTGTCCTTTACAATTACTTTCTTAGGACCCATGGTTAGAAAAGCAAAATTGGGCCAATTGACTCAAAATTTTAACCAAATCAGGAGAGAACTGCTCCCACTGTGAGGTAAACAGTGCACTGAGTCCCACTGTGAGGTAAACAGTGCACTGAGTCGACTTTGTTCTGAAGCTCTCATTGTTATAATGTATTATTATTGATTAATTTAGGGAACTGAAGCTCTATCATTATAATTATTTTTATTATTATTAATATTATTAATAACTTAGAGAACTTGAGCACTATCAGTCTCTACATTAAGATTTTAAACATCAAGTTCATTGACACTGATGAAGTTCTTATCTAGGAATTGGATATATCTCTTGTTCCTAAATTAACCTAATAATAAGGACAGTTGAGTTCTCTAAATTATCATAATATAATAATAATTTTATAATAATAGAACTCCAGCTCCTATATTTCATTATAAAATATTATGATATTTTTACAATAACGATACAGCTTCAGTTCCCAAAATTCAAAATTTGTCAAAACTACTAATAATTATCCCCGCGTAGTTAGCGCTGGTCTCGGCGAACATTCTTCCGATTTGACTTTACCAATTTTACCAGTCCCTTTTCCCCAAATATAGCTATTTCTAAACATCCATTTATATTAAGGCAGGTACAAGAAAACTCCCATTGATAATATTGGACTAACACCAATATGGTGGATCAGAAATTGGCAATTTGCAATTTCCACGCAAAATATAAAAGATGCCTATTTAAAATAGGGTCCAGAATAAACAAGGTAGACATTCGTGGCACTAAAATACATATGCTCTGTTCATTAGTCACATCTCTAGGCCCCTCTTATATTATTATTGCTTTCTATTTTGATTTTTTATTCATACAAAAAAATACAAAATTTACTGTTATGCAGACGACTGCATTATTGTAAAAATGGTATAAATAATATCAGTGCACTAGTGAAAAAATATTAGACTCCCCAGTTGACGTGTATTGGACGTGTGGTGTGATTTATGTACTCTTGAACATTGGTAAAAATCGAACATTTCCGCTACTTTGAGCTCAGTTTCAAGGTCGTTTTCATCGTAAAAGTAATGAAAATCATCTCTATTTCTGTAATATGTTTTCCATTTTATCACCTAAGACCATGAAAACGCGAATACAACGATAAATACTATACGAAAATACACCTCAAAGTCGGCGTTTTATTCCAAAAAAACGATCAGAGTTTTTTTTTTCTCATTACGCAATGTGTGCTGCAGGATTTTTTTTATGTGGTGCACACTGACCACACAGACCCATTCTCTCACATGTGGGCCTACCAGCTTTCTCCCACTTGATTTGAAGCCGCTAGAATTATTGAGTATATATACGTCAGAAACATTGGCTCGTAAGACGTATTTATACGTTGAAAACAGTCAAAGGGTTAAGAGCCTCTTACAACATCAAGGTTCATTGACACTGATGAAGGGTTCTTGATCTAGGGAATTGGATATATGCTCTTGTTCCCTAAATTAATAATAATAATAAGGACAGCTTGAGTTCTCTAAATTATCAATAATAATAATAATAATTATTATAATAATAGAGCTCCAGCTCCCTAAATTATCAATAATAATATTATTATTATTTTACAATAACGATACAGCTTCAGTTCCCCAAATTATTAATAATAATATGTACATAATACGTACATAATAATTCAATATCCTGCCGCTAGTTGACGCAGCTGATGTTTACATCGCTGTCGAAGCAGTTCTCTCCTGATTTGCTTACAATTTTGACAGTCATTTCCCCAAATTTCGCTTTTCTAACCATGGGTCCTAAGAAAATAAGTGTAAAGGACAGTGCTGAGAAGAAAAAGATGATTTCCATGGAATTAATGCATGTAATCATAGATAAACATACGCAAGGTGCATGAGTTGTGGATTTAGCCAGACAATACCAGCGCAGTACATCTGCTATATGTACCCCTCAAGGAAGGTTCCTTGATGTTGGCAAGAGGCTCTTGATTTAGGGAATTGGGTCTGTGCTCCAGTTCCCCGAATTAAGCCTGAATGCCTTCCACATCCCCCCCCCCAGGCGCTGTATAATCCTCCAGGTCTAGCGCTTCCCCTTGATTATAATAATAATTTACTATATGTACGATACTAAAGCAACAGGATTCGTTAAAGGCTATAGTGCCAGCCAAGGGCGTTGCAGTAACGTCTAAGCTGCAAACCTCTGTCCATGAAAAGATGGAGAAGTTGCTGCTGACATGGTTGAGAGAGAAGCAGCTCGCAGGAGATACCATATCAGTTAGGTTCAGTTATTAAACAGCAAATTGTATCAGTTTGTTCAATGTATAAGTACATATACACTTTATATAAACAGTTTATTATTTCTTTACATTCTGTAGTATATTATGATTTGTGTGTTTATATACGATATTTTCAGCTTTTTCCTTAGAAAAATAGTGATCTATTGCAGTTAGCCTCAAAAATACTCTTGTTTTCTCTTACAATAAGTGCACGGGAAGATACTCTCAATATATTCACACAGGAAATGGCGGACACATTCGCCGCTGCCTCTGCCACTGTATTATGGCCTATTTTATTAATTCTAGAGTATATATCATGTTTCTGTGTTAATTATATTGTTTATTATGTCAGATGAATTGTGATAGACACATAAGCCGTATAGTTGATAATAGCGTCACATTCAAGTATTTTTTCTTGCCTCTCCAGAGTTCAGGAACGGATTAATGACTTTTCAATTAATTTAAATGAGGAAAATTAATTTGATATACGAGTAAATTGAGTTACGAGCTAGCTCCTGGAACGGATTAAACTCATAAGTCAAGGTTCCACTGTACTAATAAACCAGTATGATCGGAAGAGAAAGCTTGGACAAGAGTGTTTAGTTCTGGCCAGTTCGACAAATTTAATTGCAGTTGTCTGTATAATGATCAAGCTGCTGCCAGGAATTTCTCTACACAGTGGAGGAAATTATTTCTGAGGGTGGCTATGAGTCAGAGGAAGTGTTTGGTGTTATCAAGACTGGTTTTCATTGGAAGAAGATGCCATCAATAACTTACATCTGCAAGAGACAGGTGCACCTGGATTCAGAGCAGCAGAAGATTGTTTCTGCTGGCATCCATTCAGGGGGAGGTCCCTGACAATGGTGAAGAGCTATTGATCAAAAGAATTAAACAGTTTCATCTACTTCCTCAGGTCAAATCTGATTAGGCTGTTCCCTCCTCTGTCTACTCAGTCTTTGGAGATATTTGCCTTGTATATTACAGTTCCTAGGTTGAGGGAAAAGGGATCATTGTCCATCTAATTGTGCTGAGACCCTCAGTAGTGGTGGTGTTTGTCATGGGAATTGGATCATCTGGGGATGTATTGAGCTGACCAGAGTTGTAGTTGGCAGCTTTGTGTGTCCTTAGGTGACAGAAGCAACCTAAAGTCCACCTGTCAGTTCTGGGAGGTGGCAGCCCAAGGGCTTGGTGGGCTTCCAGTTGTCCTCTTGTGTTAGCCAAGGTGGTTCAATGGATGTGAGGTTGCCATCCTAGATTGCTGGTTTACTGGCATTAAGGGTAGGGAGTGGTATCTATACAACATCAACTCTATTTTTTGTGACGTGGGTACTCGTGGACGAGGAGGGGGATATATGATCTTTCTGTTTTTTCTCCTCAGAGTTGTCCCTTTTCACCCTTTTCTGTTTTGTTTTTATGAATGAACATATCACAAGAAAGAAGGAACACTGCAGCAGGTCTACTGGCCCATACAAGACAAGTCTATGTCACCTTCAGCTTCAAACCAATGACCCACCTAGTCAGGTCAGGTCACATCCACTTAAGGAAGGAGCATGGCATCAGAACTATTAGCACAAGCTAGTCAGGTTTAATTCACACCCACTCGCATATTTTTTTTTTAACAAGTCGGCCGTCTCCCAGCGAGGCAGGGTGACGCGAAAAGAAAATATTTTCATCATTCAACACTTTCACCTAACTCATACATAATCACTGTCTTTGTAGAGGCACTCAGATACAACAGTTTAGAAGTCCCTCCAAACTGTCCATATTCCAGACCCCTCCTTTAAAATGCAGGTATTGTACTTCCCATTTCCAGGGCTCAAGCCCAGCTAAATCTATAATAACTGGTTTCCCTGAATCCCTTCACTAAATCTTACCCTGCTTACATTCCAACAGCTTGTCAAATCCCAAAAACCATTAGTCTCCATTTACTCCTATCTAACATGCTTACACACACTTCCTGGAAATCCAAGACCTTCGCCCACAAAACTACCTTTACCCCCCTCCCTCCATCCTTTTCAAGGACTACCCATACCCCTCCTTCCTTCCCTTACAGATTTATACGCTCTCCAAGTCATTCAACTTTGATCCATTCTCTCTAAATGACCAAACCACCTCAACAACCCCTCTTCAGCCCTCTGACTAATACTTTTATTAACTCCACACCACCTAATTTCCACACTCCAAATTCTCTGCATAATATTTACACCACACATTGCCCTGAGACAGGACATCTCCGCTGCCTCCAGCCGCCTCCTTGCTGCAACATTTTCACCCCAAGCTTCACCCATATAAGAGTGTTGGTACCACTATACTTTCATATGTTACCTTCTTTGTCCCCACAGATACCTCAATGCACCACTTCGCCTTTTTTCATTCATCAATTCTATGGTTAACCTCATCCTTCATAAACCCATCCACTGACAAGTCAACTCCCAAATATCTGAAAACATTCACTTCCATACTCTCTCTCTCCAATGTGATATCCAATTTTTATTGATCTAAATCATTTAATACCCTCATCACCTTACTCTTATCTATGTTCACTTTCAACTTTTCTACCTTTACACACACTTCCAAACTCGTCTACTAACCTTTGTAACTTTTCTTTAGAATTTCCCATAAGCAAAGTATGAGCAAAAAGTAACTGTGTCAACTCCCATTTTGTACTTGATTCCACATAATTTAATCTCGCTCCTCTCAACACCCTAGCATTTACTTCTTTTACAACACCATCTATAAATGCACCTACTATCCGACTTATGACCTGCTCGACATTGACCACTCAACTTACGACCATGTTTTTTATGCCAAATTTCTGGGAAATAAATAACTGTTTGTGTTGTACACTGTTTATCATAAACCTTACAGTATAAAATACAGTACTAACAGCATAAAAAGTAAAGTAAAAAATTAAATGAAAAAATAAAACAAAATAAAATCATTACAAAAGTGTGATGTTGATATTCAGTAGTAAGGTTCGACTTGCGTCCATTTTGACTTAGGACCGGTTGGTCGGAACCAAGCTTGGTCATAAGTCGGGTGGTACCTGTATATTAAACAACCATGGTGACATTACACATCCCTGTCTAAGACCTAATTTTACCGGAAAGTAATCTCCCTCTCTCCTGCACACCCTAACCTGAGCCTCGCTATACTCATAAAAACCCTTTGCACCATTTAGTAATTTACTACCTATTCCATATACTCGCAACATCTGCCATATTGCTCCTCTATCCACTCTATCATATGCCTTTTCTGTATCCATAAATACAATGAAAACTTCTATCTTTATCTAAATACTGTTCACATATATGCTTCAATGAAAACACTTAATCTGCACATCCCCTACCCACTCTAAACCCTCCTTGCTCATCTAAAATCCTACTCTCTGTCTTGCCTCTAATTCTTTCAGTAATAACCCTACTGTTTACCTAGTATACTCGGTAAACTTATTCCCCTATAATTTTTACAATCTCTCTTGTCCCTTTCCCTTTATATAAAGGAACTATGCATGCACTCTGCCAATCCCTAGGTACCTTCCCTCTTTCATACATTTATCAAACAAATATACCAACCACTCCAACACAATATCCCCTCCTGCTTTTAACATTTCTGTCATGATCCCATCAGTAACTACTGCTTTACCCCCTTTCATTCTACATAATGCCTCGTGCACCTCCCCCACATTCACATCCTGCTGTTCTTTACTCCTAAAAGATGTTATACCTCCCTGACAAGTGCATGAAACTACCGCCTCCCTTTCTTCATGGACATTTAAAGGTTCCTCAAAATATTCCCGCCATCTACCCAATACCTCCATCTCTCCATCTACTAACTCCCTTACTCTGCTTTTAACTGACATATCCATTCATTCCCTAGGCTTTCTTTACTTGTTTATCTCACTTCAAAATTTCTTCTTATTTTCAGCAAAATTTCTTGCCAGTGCCTTTCCCACTCTTTCATCTGCTCTTTTTGCACTCTCTCACCACTCTCTTCATCTTTCTTTTACTCTCCATATGCTCTGATCCTCCTAAAACACTTCTGCTTTGTAAAAACCTCTCATAAGCTACCTTTTTCTCTTATCACACCCTTTACTTCATCATTCCACCAATCACTCCTCTTTCCTCCTCCACCCACCCTCCTATAGCCGCAAACTTCTGCCCCACATTCTAATACTGCATATTTAAAACTATCCCAACCCTCTTCAACTCCCCCCCCCCCATCCCCACTACTCATACTTGCATTAGCTCACCTTTCTGCCAATAGTTACTTATATCTTGCCCTAACTTCCTCCTCCCTTAGTTTATACACTTTCACCTCTCTCTTACTTGCTGTTGTCATTATCCTTTTGTACTATCTACCTCTTACTCTCACTGTAGCTACAACTAAATAATGATCCGATATGTCCGCTGCCCCTCTATAAGCTTCTTTTTGATTATAATAATAATAATGCCCCTCTATAAACATGTACATCCTAAATCCTACCCATCAACCTTTTATCCACCTATACATAATCTAACAAACTACTTTTGTTACGTGCTATATCATACCTTGTATACTTATCCTCTTTTTCATAAAATATGTACGTATTACATATTACCAAACTTATTTCTACACATAGCTCAATTAAAGGCTCCCCATTTTCATTTACCCCTGGCACCCTAAATTTACCTACTACTCCATCCACAACATTTTTACCCACTTTAGCATTGAAATCTCCAACCACAAGTTTGTTCCATGCATCCATAACTATTAGCCTCGTAATCTCTCTCAGCTTTTCTTTTTCATTTTATTATTTCTCTCTAATTGAATATATTGATTTCTTAACTTTTGACCAATGAGATGTTTGATTGCCTCCTCCCAGGCTCCTTACCCTCACAACACCCTTACCTGACCTTGACCCGGCCACGGACCTTCCCTTGAACTCGATCCGCTTTTAGGCAATGCCTAGTTGCCAAACTCTGGAGCTGGTGTTCTAACCAACCCTTATGATACCTCTGACTTTGCCCTACTTTGATCATTCCAGCTTCTCCCATGATGGCATGTGTATTTTCAAATCGATCACATTTCACAGAACAATCTCAACCCATACTTGATGACCCAGGTGCTACTGCAGACATTCTTTCTCGCTCCAACCCCTAAGAAATGCTGCTGGAAACCTCTTTCCCTTCACTCTGTATCTCAAAGACAGTCTTAGACAAAATTCTTTCATCTTCAGCCAACTACACTTTCTTATTACCTCACTGTCCATGGCATTGAGACAAAATGTGTTCTTTCATGCCTTCAAGAGTGGCATGCTCATTGATGCAGTGAAGGACGCTGAGCAAACTGATGATAATTCCCTACTCCAGTCTATTGATGATATCCCAGTCACAGTGAACAGAAAGTCCCTTTCTGAATTCTAGCTGTGGTTCTGTCCTCATCCCACATACCATTATCCAACAAGACTTATTGTAATACATCCATGACCTCCAGGAGCAACTTGACCTCCAAAAACCTCCCAGCAAAAATGGAAACTTAAGTCTGCCCTGCCTGGGGTCAGAGAGACGTTATCGTAACAACAACGCTAAACTAACCTTCAATTGTCAGGAGTTTCCAACTTCCATTTATGTAGTAGGGTAACACTTACAGGTGCAGGAGTTGCTCCCTACACTTTCAACAATGCAGACATTGCTGATACTTTGGCCACCCGGCCAAGTATTACCTGGAGTTTACCTGGAGAGAGTTCCGGGGGTCAACGCCCTCGCGGCCCGGTCTGTGACCAGGCCTCCTGGTGGATCAGAGCCTGATCAACCAGGCTGTTACTGCTAGCTGCATGCAAACCAACGTACGAGCCACAGCCCGGCTGGTCAGGAACCGACTTTAGGTGCTTGTCCAGTGCCAGCTTGAAGACTGCCAGGGGTCTGTTGGTAATCCCCCTTATGTATGCTGGGAGGCAGTTGAACAGTCTCGGGCCCCTGACACTTATTGTATGGTCTCTTAACGTGCTAGTGACACCCCTGCTTTTCATTGGGGGGGATGTTGCATCGTCTGCCAAGTCTTTTGCTTTCGTAGTGAGTGATTTTCGTGTGCAAGTTCAGTACTAGTCCCTCTAGGATTTTCCAGGTGTATATATATCACCAGCTGAATGTTGGGTCTGTGGTGCAACAAATCACAATAATCCATCCTCTGGCCTGCTTCCCACTTACATTAGTTGTGGTGAAGTTCACCCTGCATATTCCCACTGGTACCCTTTTTACTTGAGAGAATGAAATTCATTGTCTCAAAGGGAGGGAGGGCCTTTCCTATGCCTTGGCAGTGACTCAATTTCATCTTGAAGGGAGACTTCCACAGCTCTCCTACTCCAGAACAGCTAGGCATCCTCAAGTCCCTGTTATACCCTCTTTCACAGTCACCTATGTTCAACCTTTAAGCAGTCCACACCTTGGATGTTCTCACCTCTTCACCTTCACCCATTCTTCCTATTTAGTTTTCCTCCACATTCCTAGCTTTCCATATGTCATCCATCAGCTGGACATGATGGCATTCAAGTCCATTTGCTTCATCAGTTACAGTTTACAATATGGCACTCATCCTCTTATGCTTTTTCAATCTCATTTGCCCAAAGGGGTCCTCCTTCTATGATGGAAGATGTTGTTGTCCTTCCTTTTCATAAGCTAGGTACTTTAGGCCACAACACCTCTCATACTCATAGAGGCCATTCTTCAATTGACCCTTTGGTCTTCTTGGATACCTGTGTTCACAATGTGTTTGCTAGTAATCACTCGATTATTGTAGTCATTTTTTATCTCAAAAAGGTTTTTGACACCTGAAGTTAGCCCAAGCCCATTCCTTAGGCTTCTGAGGAAGTCTGCTGCTTTTTCTTAGGGATTTCATGTTAGAGAAACACTTGTGTATCTAGGCTATAATATCCTTTTCACCCTAACTTTACCCAGGCTGAAGGCATCCCTCAAGGTTGTTCTTAGCACTACCCTCTTCCTTCTTGCTGTTAATTACCTTGTCTGTGCTTTACCTTCCAATATTTGGTTCTCTATCTATGTTGACAATTTTGCTATAGCTAGTGCAGGCACTGCCGGCACCTTGTAGCAGCCTCTCTCCAGAATGCTATTGATTGTGCTTCCCTCTGGGCCACCTCTGATGGGTTTAACCTTTGAGGGTCCAAGAATTTAAAAAAAAAAAAAATTATTTTTTCTTAGGAAATGGTAGAGAATCTTTTTCTGGAGGTAATAAAACAAAAAGTAAGAAATTTGATGGAAAATTGACGAAATTACACTCGCGAATTTTACCGAGTCAGCAATATTTACGCATCAGCGATATTGCCCACTTTGACTCCTACATTAGGTCGATTACATTATTCCAGTTGACCAAATTCTTAGCTATTTTGCTAGTATTACTTCTATTTTATCGATTGAGCACAAGAAACTGCCCAGTCAACTATTTCAACTACCCAATAAAGTGATCAGAAATTGGTAATTTGGCCAAATTCACACAATGTTCGAAATATTCCAATTTCAAATAAGGCCCAGAATAAACAATGCAGGCATTCTTGGCACCAAAATAACATTTCCTCTGTTTATTAGTTATGTTTCCAGGTTTTACAGATGAATTTCATTTTGATTTTTTTATCTACATAAAGAATTTTTACTCCACCAAAAAATTAGAAGATTTACTGTTATGCAGTATTGTAATAATTATATAAATAATGTTAGCACATTCGTGAATGTATATTAGACCCACCAGTTTACATATTGGATGAGTAATGTCATTTGTTTACTCTTGAACATCAGCAAAAATCAAACATTTCTGCTACTTTGAGTTAAATTTCAGGCTATTTTCAGTACTAAAACCAGTCAAAATTATCTCTGTTTCTGGAACATATCTTCTATTCTATCAAATGAGACCAAGAAACCATGAATACAGCTGTAAAAACCATACAAAAATACACCACATTCGGTGTTTCAATCCAAAAACACTGTCTCATTTTTTCTCATGTGTGCTGCAGGATTTGTTTTATATGGTGCACACTTACCACATAGATGCATTCTCTCATATCTAGGCCCAAATTTACCACTCGCAGGCTTAGGTGAGTGATCTGACCCTCAAAGGGTCAGCTCACTCAGATAAGCTGTTGCTAAAACCTCTTCAACTTACTTTCACAAGATGTCCTGTTGTCTTTCAGACTGCTCTATACTGCATCCCTGAACAGGATTCGGTCAAATTTCTCTGGCTCCTATTTGATCACCAAGTGTCCAGTAAGCCTTGCATAACCTCCCTGAAAGTTGCATGTCACAGCCACCTGAATCTCCTGTAAACTCCAGCTCACCTTTCTTGGGGAGGGAGGGCTGATTGATGCGCCCTTCTTTGCCTTCATTCTGCTCTCGTGTTGCCTAAACTTGACTACAGTGACCACATTATTCTTTCTTAACTTGATCCCATTCATCATCATGGGTTACATTTTTGTCATGGAGCGTTTTGTTCTTCCCTGGTTAAGAGCCTCTATGCAGTCAAACGTTCCTTTGCAAGATCAGCTTGATGCCCAATGTCGTGGCTGTCTTGTCCATTTTCATAAAGGACTTTTCGTTTTCGTATTCACTCTCTCTTGGCATTTCTTAATTTACCTCCCCTTTACGTTAACCCTGCATCTTACTTTTCTCTCCCTCCTTGGGGAATCGTGACAATTCATGTTTGCTCTTCCCAACTTCCATGTATGAATGCTTATTTTCTTTCTATAACTTCACACTCACTCTTTACTGATTACAGTGAACCCCCGCCTTACGAATGCATCGCATTTCGTTAAATCCGCCATACGAAGCATTTGAACGCAAAAATTTTGCCTCGCCTCACAATAAAAAACTCACCTTACATGATACGTCTGGGACGCGTCCCACGTGTGGCCTCAACACCAGCGTTTGCAAGCCAGCCAGTGCGGTCACATCTACGCATACATTCGGTACATTTCACATTATCCCAGTGTTTTTAGTGCTTGTAACTGCAAAATAAGTCACCATGGACCCCAAGAAAGCTTCTAGTGCCATCCCTGTGGTAAAAAGGGCGAGAATTAGTATGGAATTGAAAAAAGATAATAAGGAAATGTGTGCAAAGTGGGTTGAACTGCAAACCTTTATGGATGAAAATCACCCTGACACAGCTACTGCAAGTTATGTTGGCAACCTGTACAATGACAATGTTATGACCCATTTTAGGAAAGTCTTAAAGGAATGGGAGGTACAGAGCTCTATGGACAGATTTGTTGTGCGACAGAGGTCCAGTGACTCAAGCTGGTCCTAGTGGCATTAAAAGAAGAAGGGAAGTAACCCCAGAAAAGGACTTGCTACCTCAGGTCCTAATGGAAGGGGATTCCCCTTCTAAACAATAACTTCTACACTCTCCCCTCCTCCCATCCCATCAATCATCACCAGATTTTCAATAAAGGTAAGTGTCATGTATTCTATTCTTAGTAGAGTAGTAATTGTGTATGTCTTCTTCAGTTTGTGTGTATTAAAATTAATATTTCATGTGGTAAAAAAATTTTTTTTTCATACTTTGGGGTGTCAGGAACGGATTAATTTGATTTCCATTATTTCTTATGGGGAAAATTAATTCGGCTAACGATAATTTCAGCTTACGTTGAGCTCTCAGGAACGGATTAATATCGTAAGGCGGGGGTCCACTGTATACTTCCTTTCTCATACTCATACATTGGACAAATAATAAACCTTATTTCTTGGGTAGAATATTTAGTTAGTGGGATGTCGTAAGGACCTGTCTAGTTGGACCAGCGGACCTACTGCAGTGTTCCTCTTTTCTTATGAGTCCGGTATTGTCACACGTCAGGTGTTTCTTTGTTATGGGAGTTGACTGTGAGGTGTGGTCCTCGCCCTTTAATTGCCTTCCTTTGATGTATTACTTTCATAGTTCCTTGACAATGTGAGTAGTCACGAAACTACTTGGAATTTCACTACCTTTCACAGTGGTGGTTTTGCATACTCATACTAATGTAGTGTACACTGATGGTTCTAAATCCCCTTCTACCCCTGCACTATCCACTGCCCTGCTGCATTCCATGACCTAATAATAATAATCCCTTTCCCTCTTGCTACCTAATACCCCTGCATCCTTCCCTGCCCAGCTGGACTGTATGACCCTTGTAGGTTTAGTGCTTCTTTTTTATTGTAATAATAATCTAAATCCCCTGGTGGTACTGGATATGCAGCAGTTTTTCCTGGCAAAATCATCTGAGGTCATTTATTAGACTCGGCCAGTGTTTTCACAGCAGAGTTATATGCAGTTCTCATGGCTATCATGCACACTACATCTGCGTTTCCTTTGTCATTTGTAATAGTGTTGAACTCTTACAGTGCATTACAGGCTATCCAGAAAATTGACTTCCCTTATCCTGTTGTTTCTCGCATTCAACTTGGGTTATGCAGCATTTCTAGTACAGTGGACCCCTGGATATCGTAGTCATCAGATTTCATAATACAGGTCTCCTTAACATTCGCATTTTCAACTTTCAGGGGCTTCACACATTCGCAAATTCCCATCTGCCAAATCATATTTAAGTTTCCCTACTACCCTCCCTCCAACCCCCACAACTGGCAGCCAGCCCACCTGCCACTCACTCAGTGTGGTGAGTGTTATGAGTAAGTTTATTCAGGTATACACAAATACAGTTACATAGATTATCATTCATAGCAGCATATGTGTAGAGTACTTAGGATAGCCCAAAAAAGTCAGTCAGTGACTTATTTCCATTGGGGTCCTTTAATACCTTATTATTATACAATGTAGGAGATCTCTTATTATTATACTATAAAGGATACATAATAGGAATAATGTAAATAGAGTTTGTTCATTATTTGCTATTAAACTACAGTATAAATAATGTCAACCCATTCATGACTGCATATTGGAATGGCCATTTGCACAAGTATTGGACGGTGACATCATTTCTGCTACTGCTACTGCTAATAATAATAATACAATAGAATCGAAAAAGGAAATTGTACAAAAATACGAGGGCTGAAGCAGTGGTGGAGGCAGTGGTTGAGGCAGTGGTGGAGGCAGTGGTTGAGGCATTGTGAGTCAGTGTGGCTTTGTTTATACTGGAGTGAGCATTAGCCTCTGCGCTCTTCCAAACATTTCACAATAATTCATCATGTTTGGTGCTTGTAGATTGAGTGCGACTGCTACATAATTAACCATGGGCCCAAAGAACCTTACTAGTGCCAGCCCTTTGGTAAAGAAATTGAGAAACACGGTAGAACTGAATAAAAAAATTGTACAAAAACACGAGGCAGTGCACCGCAGTGGTTGAGGCAGTGGTTGGGGCAGTCATTGAGGCAGTGGTATTTAATAACACACATGTTATTAAACCATAACATGTATGTATATAGTACAGTATTTTATGATGTTTTCATGTATTTTATGATTGTTCATGGTTCAATAGGTTAAGGAAGCAGTATTGTATTATACAGTGGACCCTCGACCAATGATGGCATAGTATAACGTTAAATCCGACTAGCAATACATTTTAATGCAAAATTTTTGCCTCGACTAGCACTAAAAAACTCGACCAACACGATTCGTTCCGTTGGAGACGCGTCCACTTGTGGCCTGAGCGCGCCTCACTTGTCCTGTGGGTGCCAGTGTTTACAAGCCAGCCAGCCACCGCGGTCCCATCCAAACATACAATCGGAACATTTCATATTATCACAGCGTTTTTAGTGATTGCACCTGCAAAATAAGTCACCATGGGCCCCAAGAAAGCTTCTAGTGCCAACCCTACAGCAAAAAGGGTGAGAATTACTATGGATATAAAGAAAGAGATCATTGCTAAGTATGAAAGTGGAGTGCGTGTCTCCGAGCTGGCCAGGTTGTACACAAAACCCCAATCAACCATCGCTACTATTCTGGCCAAGAAAACGGCAATCAAGGAAGCTGTTCTTGCCAAAGGTGCAACTATGTTTTCAAAACTGAGATCACAAGTGATAGAAGATGTTGAGAGACAGCTACTGCAAGCCATGTTGGCAACCTGTACACTGACAATGTTGTGAAACACTTTAAGAATGTCATAAAGAAACGGGAGGTACAGGCCTCTATGGACAGATATGTTGTGCGACAGAGGTCCAGTGACTCTCAAGCCGGTCCTAGTGGCATTAAAAGAAGAAGGGAAGTAACCCCCGAGAAGGACTTGACACCTCAAGTCCTAATGGAAGGGGATTCCCCTTCTAAACACTAACACCATCCACACTCTCCCCTCCTCCCATCCCATCAATCATCACCAGATCTTCAGTAAAGGTTAGTGTCATGTAATTGTACATGTCTTCTTCAGTTTGTGTGTATTAAAATTATTTCATGTGGTAAATTTTTTTTTTTCAATACTTTGGGGTGTCAGGAACGGATTAATTTGATTTCCATTATTTGTTATGGGGAAAATTAACTCGACTAACGATAATTTTGACTAACGATGAGCTCTCAGGAATGGATTAATATCGTTGGTCTAGGGTCCACTGTATTTCTCTACAATATATTGGGGCACCAAACATTTGTGATTTTACAACATTCGCGAGGTTCTTGAGCCCCTAACCCTCGCGAATGTTGAGGGAGACCTTTATTTCGTAATCATAACTTTTTTTTGTCAAAATATTGTCTAGGTGATCGTCATTTAGCTCGGTAATAGTTGTTCGTCCCGAACGCATACGAGCGGCCCCACACACCATTCCACACCATTCACAGTTAGTCTGCCATTGTTTATCAGCGAGTGACCATCACCCCCGCCTGTTCATACGATACATTTCATAATATTCCATTCTTTTTAGTGCTTGCAACTGCTAAATAAGCCACCTTGGGCCCAAAGAAACTTCCTGGTGCCAGCCAGCCCTTTGGTAAGGTGCTGAGAGAGAGGGAAGAATGTGCCTTCTTCAGTGATTCTGCGATATGTACGATACTAAAGCAGCAGGAGTTGATACTGGCTATAGTGCCAGCCAGCAATAAAGTAGCATTAACAGTGTAGCAAGTAAGTTAAGTGATTAATCGATAGAAAAAGGACAGCACAAAACTGACTCATCCAGTGTTGTTGGAGCTATATACCCCTCAAGGAAGGTTCCTTGATGTTGGTGAGGGGCTCTTGATTTAGGGAATTGGATCTGTGCTCCAGTTCCCCGAATTTAAGCCTGAATGCCTTCCACATCCCCCCCCCCAGGCGCTGTATAATCCTCCGGGTTTAGTGCTTCCCCCTTGATTATAATAATAATAATAATTGGAGCTATATAGAGTGAGTGACAACACCACCATCTCTGCTGCTGCCATAACCACCACTATGTAAGGCTTATCTTTCAGTGGCCCTCATACACCCAACAACAAACAACACAACACCATTCGTCACATATATAATGACATATTTTATTCATTCTAGAGTATATGTAGAGTATATACCAGAAACAGACCTCTCTGGAAAAATTTTTTGAGTGACTGGTCCAGTGACTCGAGCTGGTCCTAGTGACATAAAAAACAAAGAAGGGAAGTGACCCCGGAAAAGGACTTGGTACCTGAAGTCTTTATGGAAGGGAATTCCCCTTCCAAACAGTACTTTCTCCATCCTCTTCCCTCCTTCCATCTTCAATACACTAAGAAGAGTCTTCAATAAAGGTAAGTGTCATGTTATTATTGTTTTATTCTTCATGTCTCATTGTTTTCTGTGTAGGTAAATGTATATTTCATGTAAAAAAATATTTTTTTTTTTAATACTTTTTTGGGTGTCTGGAACAGATTAATTGGATTTACCTTATTTCTTATGGGAAAATGAATTTGGAAATCGTCAAATTCGGCTTTAGTCACACACTGGAACTGATTAATTACAATAACCGGGATCCACTGTAAACACAAAGATGTCAGTTTTTGCTGGGTTCCTGGACATGTCAGTGTTCAAATTAAGGAACAAGCAGACTCAGCCACTCAATCAGCTGTTTTTGACCTCCCAGTTTCCCATGGGTATTCCTTACTTAGGTTATTTTTCAGCATTCTTTCAACTCGACCGACAGCAATAACGATGGTCCGAGTTGGTCCACTACAAATTGTTTTCTGTCAACCTGGAGTATACCTGGAGAAAGTTTTGGTGATCAACACCCCAGTCTCAGACCAGACCTTGTGGTGGATCAGGGTCTGATCCATCAGGCTGTTACTGCTGGCGACACACAAACTGACATACGAACCACAGCCTGGCTGGTCAGGTACTGACTTTAGTGCCTGTCCAGTGCTTTCTTGAAGACAGCCAGGGGTCTATTGGTAATCCTCCTTATGTATGCTGGGAGACAGTTGAATAGTCTTGGGCCCCTGACACTTATTGTGTTGTCTCTCAGTGTACTTGTGGCACACCTGCTTTTCATAGGGGGAATGTTGCATCTCCTGCCAGGTCTTTTGCTTTCATTGGGAGTGATTTTTGTGTGCAAGTTTGGTACCAATCCCTCTAGGATTTTCCAAGTATATATTATCATGTGTCTTTCTCACCTGCATTCCAGGGAATACAAATCAAGGAACTTCAACTGTTCCCAGTAATTTAGGTACTTTATCATACTTATGTGTGCTGTGAAAGTTCTTTATACACTCTCCAGGTCAGCAATTTCACCTGCCTTGAAGGGGCAGTTAGTGTACAACAGTATTCCAGCCCAGAAAGAACAAACGATTTGAAGAGAATCATCATGGGCTTGATGGCTGTCTTCCCAACACTGTAATGTTTGGGAGATTGCACTCTCCTGCCTATGTATTCACCCCACATGCCTCACTCATGGATACCTCATGGAAAAACATCTGGCATTGCTCTGTGAGTACTTATTAGATTGTCCAGCTTATCAGTGGTCCCACAAAATTCTTCCATCATCTCTGCTGCCCCAACACACTAATTCTCACAGACCTCCTTGCTGAAAGTTTCACCTTTGATCCTGACTTTCTGGTTTTCTTTAAGAAACTGATTACACCAACTGTGATTTTACTTTTTCTCTTACACTCTTCTCAACCCGCACTAACCCCTACTCTTGCACACTCCTGCACTTCACTCCTTCATCACCTTTACCCATTCCTTCATTCACACATTCCTCCCTGCAACGCTGTATGACTCTCTGGGGTTTAGCATTTAATTTGATTATAATATAGCCTCTCTTCGCTTAACGACGGAGTTCCGTTCCTAAGACCACGTTGGTAAACGAATTCATAGCTAAGCAAGGATCATGCTGTAATGGTAGTGGTTTTGTGTCAACCATCTTTTATATTGTTTAAATGTCACCTTTGCACCATTTATAACATTTTTAGTATACATGTATTCTTAAGTGTTTATTCAGTAATGTACTGTATATTGTAATAAACAGAATAGAGGGAATCAGCTCTTATATACATTATTTAGGTATGCATACTGGTCAGAGAGCCCGTCGGAAGTCTGATTTGTCAGTAAACGAG
Organism: Cherax quadricarinatus; assembly: GCF_026875155.1. Classification (NCBI taxonomy): domain Eukaryota; kingdom Metazoa; phylum Arthropoda; class Malacostraca; order Decapoda; family Parastacidae; genus Cherax; species Cherax quadricarinatus. The sequence continues at coordinate 91,705,516 of NC_069404.1, read as the reverse complement.
TACATCGCTAAGTGAGGAAAGGCTGTATTATTCTTCTTCTTTCATCAAACCGGCTGTATCCCATTGAGACAGGGTATCCCAAAAAGAAAATCAAAAGTTTCTCTTTTTTAACTTTAGTAATGTATACAGGAGAAGGGGTTACTAGCTCCTTGCTCCCAGCATATTTGTCGCCTCTTACAACACTCATGGCTTATAGAGGAACAATTCTGTTCCACTTTCCCATGGAGATAAGAGGAAATAAACAAGAGGGGAATGTATGAGAGTATAGTTTTACCAACGCTCTTATATGGGTGTGAAGCGTGGGTGATGAATGTTGCAGCGAGGAGAAGGCTGGAGGCAGTGGAGATGTCATGTCTGAGGGCAATGTGTGGTGTGAATATAATGCAGAGAATTCGTAGTTTGGAAGTTAGGAGGAGGTGCGGGATTACCAAAACTGTTGTCCAGAGGGCTGAGGAAGGGTTGTTGAGGTGGTTCGGACATGTAGAGAGAATGGAGCGAAACAGAATGACTTCAAGAGTGTATCAGTCTGTAGTGGAAGGAAGGCGGGGTAGGGGTCGGCCTAGGAAGGGTTGGAGGGAGGGGGTAAAGGAGGTTTTGTGTGCGAGGGGCTTGGACTTCCAGCAGGCATGCGTGAGCGTGTTTGATAGGAGTGAATGGAGACAAATGGTTTTTAATACTTGACGTGCTGTTGGAGTGTGAGCAAAGTAACATTTATGAAGGGATTCAGGGAAACCGGCAGGCCGGACTTGAGTCCTGGAGATGGGAAGTACAGTGCCTGCACTCTGAAGGAGGGGTGTTAATGTTGCAGTTTAAAAACTGTAGTGTAAAGCACCCTTCTGGCAAGACAGTGATGGAGTGAATGATGGTGAAAGTTTTTCTTTTTCGGGCCACCCTGCCTTGGTGGGAATCGGCCGGTGTGATAATAAGAACAAGAACTAGTAAAAAAATAAAAGAAAACCCAGAGGTGTGTGTATATATATATATGCTTGTACATGCATGTATAGTGTGACCTATGTGTAAGTAGAAGTAGCAAGATGTACCTGAAATCTTGCATGTTTATGAGACAGAAAAAAGACACCAGCAATCCTACCTTTATGTAAAACAATTACAGGTTTCCGTTTTTCACTCACTTGGCAGGGCGGTTGCTGTCTACCTACCTACTGCCTTGGTATATTATTATTATTATTATGCTGACTTGTGTGCAGTAACACATCAGATGATTTTAAGTATAAGCCTATGCTTATTTATTGGGCGAAGTATCCCTGTGCTTTAAAAGTAAAAGCACTTCCATATCATTTGGAGGTCTAGCCAGACAGCATGGACGAGTGAAGCTTGTTTATTGAATGGTTCAAGCATTGTTTTATTCTTTTGGTCATGATGTACCCTCACAGAAAGAATCTTGCAGTCAAGATTCTCCTTGCCCTTGAATAATTCCCAGTCATCCTGAACTCTTGCAGGATGTGGACCAGTACAAAATCTGTGATACGTCCACTGGATCGAGGCATTGTTAAGATATTCACGTGCAACTGTACATGCAGGGTAGTGTAGAAGCTCTTAATAGCAATGGATGTCAACCTGGACTTTAGAGTACCAGAGTTGTGGCATAAATTGTACATTGCAGATGCAATCCAGTATCAAAATTGCATGGGATGAAGGGCCCCAGTCAACAATAAATGCAGGCTGGAGTAAATTATGGCATAGTGTAGTAAATTAATTTATAGGTTCTTCCCCCTCAGTAGAAAGTCAGATTCGGAAAATTTTGGATCTTGCAAGAAGAGTGCCAGGTAAGGGCACTCTGTGCTGGCCTGGAGTTTTACAACTCTTGCTGCGAGTTCAAGCCCCACCCATACAGTGGTTTTTTTTTAGGCACATATGAACTACAGTATTAGATGATGACAACGAAGAAACTGCAAAAGAAATATTGGAGGAGCTCACTCTCCAGATAGAAAGAAGGCAGATAACAAGAGGATGAGGTGGATCCTGGAAATAGTTATGTGAGCAATTGTTAAATTGCAGACTGTTTTCACTGAAAAGAACCTTTGTACATATAGAAGCATAGCTGTGAAGCCAGCTCTGGAGCAGGAGATTATGCCTTATTATCACTATAAAGTAGTGCTGGGTAAAACAGTTCAGAGATACATTGCAGAATACCTGAGCACTCCATTGCAACCGTCATCTAATGGCAACTCTACATTGACATCAGCTCAAGAATCTCAGCCACCCACCCACCTCGGTCTATGATCCACAGCCACCTCAGCCCAGTAGGTCCAAACTGCGGTGATGCGTTCTATCCCCTAAACCTCAGGTAGGCATTCTCAGGCATGCGTACCTTGGTGGTCTCCTACATGCACCTGAGCAGTGTGTTTAAAATGTGCTGCATGGGGCCTTTATCAATATAATCGTACTGCGGAGCATCTGTTGGATTTCAAGCGGGCAGAGGCAGTTTCTCGCCGCGTCATCCACGACATTAAACGCACTTGTTGGCAAGACTATGTGTCTACCATTAACTTGTCTTCCTCTATGTGCACGATTTGGAAAAAGGTGTGGAAATTGCGTGGTAAGTACACTCCGGACCCAGTTCCCGTTTTGAGGGTTGCTAGAGTTAATGTCATGGAACCCTTAGAAGTTGCCACAGCAATCAGGGGACTATCTTGCCCGTATTCCCGAGGGCTTCACCTCTGTCCCTTATTTCTTGTGTCTAAACCTACCAAAGAGCAGTTACCCTTAGATTTCTCCTCCGATGGGTTGGAGCCATATAACGTATCTTTTGCTCTTCTAGAACTGGAGTCCACGCTTTCCATTTGCTGGCCGTCGGCACCGGGACCTGATGATATCCACATCAGTATGCTTCAGCATCTCCATTCTACCGCCCTTCCCGTTCTTTTACATCTTTTCAGTCTAATTTGGAAGCAAGGGGTCCTCCCTCAACACTGGAAATCGGCTATTGTACTACCGTTTCACAAACCGGGCACCTCGGGACTTGACACCCCTCACTATCATCCCATTGCCCTTACCAGTGTGATCTGCAGGGTGATGGAACGATTGGTGAATAGACATCTGATGTGATTCTTGGAGACACACACTATCCTTTTCCCTCGCCAATATGGCTTTTGCAAAGGCCACTCTACTTTAGACCCCTTGCTCCACTTAGATATGTACGTATATTCAAAATGCCTTTGCTAACAACCACTCTGTCCTAGCGGTCTTTTTTTGATCTAGAGAAGGCATATGACACCACTTGGAGGTATAACATCCTAGCCCAAGCCCACTCCTTAGGCCTCTGCGGTAATCTACCAAACTTCATCACTGCTTTCTTGTCCGATAGACTTTTTTGGGTCATTATTGGCGCCTCGCTCTCCTCGAACTTTGTACAAGCCGAGGGAGTCCCACAAGGTTATGTCCTCAGTATTACTCTTTTTCTCTTAGCTCTAAATGACCTACCATCCGTTCTTCCTTCTCATATTTGGTCGTCACTTTATGTTGATGACTTCGCTATAGCTTACTCGGGCACTGACTGTTGACTAGTAGAAGCCTCCCTTCAGGTTGTGATAGACTGAGTCTCCCATTGGACCACTTTTCACGGCTTTAAATTTTCTGGTGTGAAAATCCGGTTCATTACCTTCACTAGCCGTCCACTTATTCCGGATACTCCCTTGTACTTACACGTTTCAAGTGTCAAGTTTCTGGGCCTGCTCTTTGATCGCCGGCTGACATGGAGACCACACCTTTCTTCTTTAAAGACAACTTGTCATGGTCGGCTAAATCTCCTTAAAGTTCTTACACATCGTTCATGGGAAGCAGATCGTTGCACTCTCCTCTGTTTGCATTCCACCCTAGTCTTGTCCAAGCTGGATTATGGTGACCAGATCTATTCTGCAGCCTCTCCTGCAACTCTGTCAAAGTTAGATCCCATTCATCACCAAGGTCTCCGTCTGTGCCTTGCTGCCTTTCGTTCATACCCTGTTGAGAGCCTCTTTGCAGAAGCGAATATTCCATCCTTGTCCGATCACCATGATACTCATTGCCTTCGCTATTACATGTATGTTCGATCTCATGACCTCCACAATCCTTCCATATATAGGATGGTCACTGATGTTAGTAGATGTTCTTTATCTGTTTGTCACCCCTGTTTACTCCACCCCATTTCTCTTGGTCTCCATTTGCTCGTCTTCTCTTCAGTTACCACCTTTCTAATTCATGTAGCGTCTCGCTTTTCCCTTCCCCCTTGGGAAGTTCCATCTGTTCGTGCTTGTTTTTTCCCACTGCCATACGTGAGAGCTCAACTACCTATGGTAGCTTCCCGCTCTCTTTTTCTTGACCACTTCCGCTCTCATTCTCATGCTATTGCAGTGTACACTGATGGTTCTAAGTCTTCTGACGGCGTCGGATTCACAGCAGTGTTTCCAGACAGTGTCGTGTGAGGACATTCATTATCCTCGGCTAGAATTTTTACAGCTGAATTGTATGCCATTCCTGTAGCACTTATCCATATTGCATCTATGCTTGTGTCACCATTTGTGGTCGTTTCAGACTCCCTTAGTGCTTTACAGGCTATACGAAAATTTGATACACCTCACCCCCTAGTTCTTCGTATCCAACTTTGGTTACACCGTATCTCTAGCAAACACAAAGATATTGCTTTTTTGCTGGGTCCCTGGTCATGTTGACATACAGGGCAATGAACAGGCAGACACTGCTGCACAGTCAGCAGTACATGACCTCCCAGTTTCATATACATTTAATATACCTTTGAAGAGTTTCAAGAGTTTATCCACTGAGCCCGGCCATGAGCCAGGCTCGTCCGGGGCTTGCCTGGTCAACCAGGCTGTTTCTGCTGGAGGCCTGCTGCCCCACATATCCATCACAGCCTGGTTGATCTGGCACTTGGTGAAGATACTTGTCCAGTTTCCTCTTGAAGGTTTCTACACCTGTTCCAGCCATGTTTCTGATATCTTCTGGCAAGATGTTGAATAGTCTGGGACCCCGGATGTTGATATAGTGTTCCCTTATTGTCCCCACCGCACCCCTGCTCCTCACTGGGTTTAGTTTACACTTCCTCCCATATCTCTCACTCCAATATGTTGTTATGACAGTGTGCAGATTTGGGACCAGGCCCTCGAGTATTTTCCAGGTATATATTATCACGTATCTCTCTCCCCTCCGCTCCAATGAATACATGTTGAAGACTTGCTGCAAATGATCTCTGTATTTGTTCCAGCTCTGATATTTCTCCTGCTTTGAATGGGGCTGTCATCACTGAGCAATATTCTAAGTGAGGAAGCACTAGCGATTTGAAGAGTGTCACCATCGGCATTATTTCCCTTTTTTTGAAAGTTCTCAATACCCACCCTGTCATCTTCCTGGCTGGTGATCTTTGTCTTGTTATGGTCTTTAAAAGAATGATCCACGACATAATTATTCCCAGGTCTTTTACATGTTCCTAACATTCTATTTGGTGACCCTCTTGAGTTTTGTATATAGTGTTCTTTTTGAGTTCTTCATTCTTTCCATACCTAAGCAGCTGGAACTTGTCACCACTGAATGTCATGTTGTTCTCCACTGCCCACTGGAAAACCCTGTTTATGTCTTCCTGTACTTTTTCAGTGTCCTCTACCATAATGACTTTCATGCTTATTTTAGAGGTGTTCCATTCACTGACTATTTTGCTGAAATTGCTACCCACCTTCGCACCCGTTGGCAACAATGTTGGTCTGATCTGCACCATAACAAACTTCATTCTGTTAAACCGAGTATAGACTTCTGGTCATCATTGTTGAGGTTGGGAGACTACTTTCTCCCATCTTTACATCGGCCACACTTGTCTTACTCGTGGGTTTCTCATGGAGAGGCGCCCTGTTCCTCTCTGTGAGAATTGTTAAGTTCCAGTATCTGTTAGCCACATTCTGTTGGACTGTCCACTCTATCAACGAGCACACAGAATTTACCTTCAACATCGTCTCCACTCTGCTGCCCTTTCTTTATCTTCCCTTCTTGCTGACAGACCCTCCTTGAATCCAGACTTTCTCATTGACTTTTTGACAGCAACTGATTTACTCCACAAACTCTGATGATGATGCCTCTAGCACTCTCCTGTCCTTTCTAGGTACCCTCTAACCCTGCACTATCCACTGCCCTACTGCACTCCATACCCTAATATTCATCCCTCTCCCTCTTGCCACCCATTTCCCCTGCATCCTTCCCTGCCCTGCTGTGCTGTATAACCCTTGCGGTTTAGTGCTTCTTTTTGATTATAATAATAATTTTACCACCCGTTAAATTTGAGTGTACTATGAATTATGCATAGATTTATGTGATGTAGGTCTATATTACTGGCATTGAAAGGGTTATTTAACCCTTTGACTATTTCGGTTGTATATATAGGTCTTACGAGCCACCATTTTTTACGTATATATACTCATAAATTCTAGCGGCTTCAAATCAAGCAGGAGAAAGCTGGTAGGCCCACATGTGAGACAATGGGTCAGTGTGCACCATATAAAAAAAAAATCCTGCAGCACACAGTGCATAATGAGAAAAAAAAACTGACCTTTGTTTTTTTTTTTATTAAAATGCCGACTTTGTGGTCTATTTTCATATAGTATTTATGGTTGTATTCTCGTTTTCTTGGTCTCATTTGATAGAATGGAGAACATATTATAGAAATAGTGGTGATTTTGATTGGTTTTACTATGAAAAGAACCTTGAAATGGAGCTCAAATTAGGGGAAATGTTTGATTTTTGCCGATGTTCAAAAGTAAACAAATGATGTCATTTTCCAATAAATGTCAAAGTAGCCATTCTGATATGCAGTCATGAATGGGTTGACATTATTTATATAATTATTACAATATTGCAGTAGTCTGCATAACAGTAAATCTTTTTTTTTTTTTTTTTTTTTTGAATAAAAATTCAAAATAGAAATCAAGAGTAATATCACAGGGGCCTGGAGACGTGACTGATCAACAAATAAAATGTTATTTTAGAGCCAGGAATGTCTGCATTGTTCATTCTGGACCCTATTTTGAAATTGTCATATTTTTTTAATTATTGTAAAATTGGCCAAATTGCAAATTTCTGACCATGTTATTGGGTAGTTGAAATTGGTAAATGGGCAGTTTCTTGTACTCAATCGATAGAAAAAATGGAGTTCTAAATAAATAGCTATGAGTTTGGTCAACTGGAACAATGGAATTAGCTGAAAATAGGGCTCAAAGTGGGCGAAATCGCCAATTCGTAAATATTGCCGAGGTTGCTAACTTCACAAGAGTGTAATTTCCTCAGTTTGCCATCAATTTTTTTTTCTTTTCATGTCATTACAATCGGGAAAAGATCTCTATTGTTTCATAAGAAAAAATAATTTTTTTTTTTTTTTTTTTTTTTTTTTTTTTTTTTTTTTTTTTTTTCAGAAATTTTGCGACACCAGGAGAAACCTCAGGATTTGGGGTTGCGACAGTCAAGGGGTTAAAGGTCATCGATATGTACGAGTATTCAGGATTTTAACTAATTTAACCTTTTTAGAAAGCTGTATGCATTGCATCTTAATTATGTACAGCTCACTACATCTAACTACAATTACATATTTTTGGAATTGTGAAAACTAAAAAAAAAAAAAAATGTTTAGCTTTTCCTAAAGTGTCAGGAAGATAACGGTATTTTTCAATATGTTGTTCAGTTCATGTACCACGCAGATTTTAGAAATGTAACTTCCATGATATTCAGTGGTCTATCATAATATAATCATGTAAATTTAAATGAGTGACTTGGAAATGGGGCAATTGATCAGTTTTTTAATAGAAATAATTAAATCATTATACATATTTTCATTTTCATTCAAAATTTATGTAATTTTATTTGATTGTGAAAGGCTCTTGAACCAAAGAATTGGGGCTGCCCACATTTTCCTTGGGTCACATCTACTGCTTCCCACTTCCCCAAGAGGTTTACATTTTCCCTGTGTGTAATAATTACTACAAGCTTAATTTCTTGCTTGATTTCCGTATACAGTGGAACCCCAGATTTTGGCCGTAATCCTTTCCAGAAGGTCGGCCTAAATCCGAAAAGGCCGAAAACCAAAGCAATATTTCCCATAAGAATTAATCCATTCCAGACACCCAAAAATATTAACAAAAAAAATACATTTTTTAAAGATTATCTCTAGTTTTACATACAGAAAACAATGAGAAATAAATATAAAGCACAAATTGTATTGATAAATGAACATTACATACCTTTATTGAAGACTTGTTGGCACACTGAATAAGGCGAGAAGAGGAGAGGGAGTTGGGGTTATTGTTTGGAAGAGTGAGCCCCCTCCATAAGGAATTCAGGTATCAAGTCCCTATCTGGGGTTACTTCCCTTCTTTGTCTTTTACCGGCACTAGGACCAGCTTGAAAGTCACTGCACCCTTGTCGCACAAAAAAACTGTCCAGAAAGGTCTGTTTCTGGCATCTCTTCAAGATTTGCCTGAAGTGGGACAAGGTTTTGTCACTGAACATGTTGCAGATATGGCTTATTTGAGCTTGGTCAGGGTGATAATTCTCCACAAAAGTTTGCAGCTCACTCTACTTTGCACACAAGTCTTTAATTTATTTTATTTATTTATTTATTTATTAATTTGAACATGATACAGTGAAGTACAAAAAAATATCGTTAAATGCAGCATGCCAAAGCCACTTGAATGCATAGCATTATGGGCAGCTTAAAATTAACTTAAGATTAACTAAGCAATGATATATTCAATGGTACAAAAATTATTGTAAAACGGATAACAATTTAGTACAAATGAGTATTACAAAGACAGGTTATATGGTCATTTACTGTGTTGCTGTGTAATCACTAGAATGGAGTATTCTGTTAGGTAATGAAGTTATATAGTAACAAAGTTTGATTGGGTCACAGGTTGACAAATATGAGATACAATAATGAGATACATATATGAGATACAATTTATGAGATACAATTATTCAGTATTTATTTAGTTGTGGGTGAGTAAGTGATTTTTGAGAAGAGACTTGAATTTATAAACAGATAGTGTTTCTTTTATATTCACAGGTAATGAATTGCAGATTTTAGGGCCTTTTATGTGCATTGAGTTTTTGCATAGCGTGCGATGGACACGAGGAACATCAAAGTGTGATCTGTGTCTTGTGTTATGGTCATGTGTTCTGTTGAGGTTGGTAAGGAGATGTTTGAGGGGAGGGTTTATGTCAGAGTTAAGTGTTCTATGTATGTAGTAGGTGCAGTAATAAGTATGGATGTTTTGTATTGTGAGTAGGTTTAGAGTTTTGAATATTTGTGGAGTGTGCTGTCTGTAATGGGAATTTATTATCATTCTGACTGCAGCCTTTTGTTGGGTGATTAGTGGTCTGAGATGGTTTATTGTTGTTGAGCCCCATGCACAAACTCCATAGGTGAGATAGGGGTAAATAAGTAAGTGATATAGGGCCAGGAGGGCTGACTGTGGAACATAGTACCATATCTTCGAGTATGCCTACGGTCTTGGAAATTTTTTTGGAAATTTGTTGTATATGTGTTTGAAATTTGAGTCTATTATCAAGGTGGATTCCTAGGAATTTTCCCTCTGTGAGTTTTGTGATGGGTGATCCATTTATCATTATGTTAAGAGGCACATCTGCAGCTCTGTTACCAAACTGAATGTAGTAGGTTTTGCCAATGTTTAGAGTAAGTTTGTTGGTCCTCATCCAGGTTGATATTTTCTGTAATTCGGTATTTACAGTATTGGCTAGCATGACTGGGCTCGGGTGGGAGTAGACGTATGTAGTGTCATTTGCAAATAGTGTGGGTTTGAGTAGTTGCGATGCATTTAGTAGGTCATTTATGTATATGAGAAAGAGAAGAGGGCCTAGGACACTTCCCTGTGGGACACCAGCTGTAATTGGCTGTGCAGAAGAGTTTGCCCCATTTGTGTACACATATTGGCTTCTGTTGCTGAGGTATGACTTTAGGTAGTTGAGGGAGTGCCCTCTTATACCATAGTGCAGACAATTTTATGTGGAGCAAGTCGTGGTCAACTGTATCGAAAGCTTTACGTAAGTCAATGAAGATCCCCAATGGGACTTCTTTTTTCTCTATTGCTGTATAAATATGTTCTAACATGTGGATAATAGCATCATTAGTATTTTTATTAGGCCTGAACCCAAATTGACAGGAGTTGAGTATGTTGTGGGAGATGAGGTAGGAATAGATACATTTATGGATTAATTTTTCAAAGATTTTAGAGAGAGGGTGTAAGTTGGATATTGGCCTATAGTTGAATATTCAAGTCTGTGTGGTCTCCTCCTTTATGGATCGGGGTGACCCTTGCTATTTTGAGAACTGTAGGAAAGGTAGAGGATTCAATGGATTTGTTAGAGTGTTGCAATGATTGGTGATAGCACCTGTGACACTTTTTTGTATATACATGTAATGGGTGGTAAGGTATTTAAATCTCCTGTCTTGTTTTTTAGTTTGTTGATAAGGGAGACTTCAGTTGGGTTAGTCAGAGCTAGGAATAGTGTGTTCGGGTAGTTGCCAGTGAGGTAGTCATTGGGTGGGGTAGTCATATGGCAAGGTTTTTTCCTATAGCTGGAGGTTACCTGGAGGTTATTCCGGGGATCAACGCCCCCGCGGCCCGGTCCATGACCAGGCCTCCCGATGGATCAGGGCCTGATCAACTAGGCTGTTACTGCTGGCCGCACGCAGTCTGACGTACGAGCCACAGCCCGGCTGATCCGGCACCAACTTTAGGTATCTGTCCAGCTCTCTCTTGAAGGCAGCCAGGGGTTTATTGGCAATTCCCCTAATCCTTGATGGGAGGCTGTTGAACAGTTTTGGGCCCCGGACACTTATGGTATTTTCTCTTAGTGTACCAATGGCGCCCCTACTTTTTATTGGCGGCATTTTGCATCGCCTGCCTATAGTGGAGAAGAAATCATTGAGTCTGTTTGCTGTTTCAGTAGGTGGGAATTGGTGTTCATCTGGTTTTGTTAATTCAATTTCGCTATTTCGTTTTATCTTTTTTGTTCCTAGTATTTCTGATAGGGTTTTCCAGGTCTTTTTTATGTCACCTCGTAAGTTGGATAATCTGTTCTCATAATACAATTTTTTAGCCCTTCTTATTAGGCTGGTTAGGACTGACTAGTAACGTTTTGTTTGGTCTCTGGTTATGTGGCCCATTCTGTACTGTTTTTCGTATAGGAGCTTTGTATTTATGGATTTGAGGATACTGGGTGTTAGCCAGGGACTGTTCAGTCTCTTTGCAGTCATCTGTTTAGTTTTTTTAGGGCAGTGCTTGTGAAGAAGGCACATTCTCCCCTCTCTCTTCCTCCTCCTCTGAACCAATTTCCTCAGCTGTGGTCTGTTGCTGTTCCAGATGAAGGTCTTGCAGCTCTTCAGTGGCTAGCACTTCCCTGTGATCCTCCACCAACTCTTCCACATCCTCACCACTCACCTCCAACCCCATGGACTTTCCCAAAGACACAATAGATTCCACAACAGGCAGAGGGTTGACAGGGTCAGCTCAGCCTCAAACCCTTCATAATCCTTGGCGAGGATACATTCTGGCCAGAATTTTTTCCAAGCAGAGTTCAAAGTCCTGGAAGTCACTCCCTGCCAAGCCTTACCTATAAGGCTTATGCAGTGGAGAATACTGAAGTGATTCCTCCAAAGCTCTCTTAGGATCAAGTCAGTGTCTGAGGTCACTTCAAAGCACCTTTGAAACATTGCTTTTATGTACAGTTTTTTGAAGTTAGAAATGACTTCCTGTTCCATGGGCTGGATGAGAGGAGTGGTTTTAAGAGGCAAGAACTTCACTGTTATAAAACTTAACCCCATAGACAATTGTTCTACCAAGTTTAGAGGATGAGCAGGAGCATTGTCTGGTATCAGGAGGCACTTGCGTGGCAATTTATTTTCCTGGAGGTATTTTTTCACACTCCGGCCAAACACTTCATTGACCCACTCAGTGAAAATTTGCCTTGTGAAACAATTTACTCTTGACAACATTGTTTTCCTTGAACACACTTGGATTTTCAGAGTGATACACCGGTAAAGGCTTCACTTTGAAATCCCCACAAGTGTTACCACAGGACAAAACAGTAAGCCTATCCTTCATAGGCTTGTGTCCTGACAGTGCCTTTTCCTCCTGCATGATGTAGGTCCTCTTGGGCATTTTCTTCTAAAAGAGGCCTGTTTTGTCATTGAACACTTGTTGGGGGATGAATCCTTCAGCCTCTACGTACTCCTTGAATTCATGCACGAATTCTTCAGCCGCACATTTGTCTGAACTTGCAGCCTTTCATGCCTGGCAACACTGTGTATGCCACTACGCTTTTTAAATCTGTCAAACCAGCCTTTGCTGGCCTTAAATTCACTAACAGCAGCACTCATTCCAGGCATTTTATTCACGAGATCCGCATGCAACTGCCTTGCCTTTTCACAGATGATCGACTCCACAACACTATCTCCTGCTAACTGTTTCTCGATCCACACCAACAATAACTTCTCCACATCTTCAATTATTGGTGATCTTCGTTTCGTTAGCATATTTACCCCCTTTCATGGCAGGCAGATGCATCCAATACGGTCGATTTCCAAGTTACTGGCTGAAATCCAGGATAGAATTTTGGCCAAAAAAGCAGCTGACATCTGATCTAACCAATATCCGCACTGGCCGATATCCGGGGGTCCACTGTACTGTACAGTGGACCCTTGTTTTTCATACGCTGAGGTCAGTGGTCACCTGCGGTCATACCTGTTCTAAGCTCTGGGAGTTAGCATGGGGTGTTACCAAGCACCATGGCTTGTAGTATTTTAGAATCTCAGGGTAAAGTGTTGAAGAAGAAGGTTCTACTTCAGGAGGAAAATAGGAGGCTGAAGCTTTGCCTAGATGAGTTTGGGAGTGAGTATGAGAAGGATTTAGCTGGTAAGGAGGAAATGGTCACCAGCAGTGATAGTGGCAGCTGCTTTAAGTGGCAAGTGGTTCACAGTTCAGGAAGAAAGAAGATAAGGAGGGTTAACAGGACGAGTGCACTTCAGTGGTTAGTGAGGTTGAAGGTACCACTGATCCTCCTGCTAATCAAGGTAAGAATATTTTAATAGTAGGAGATTCTCAGGTAAGATATATGGACCGTGCTTTTTGTAACAGAGACAGAATGGTCAGACAGAGGGTGTGCCTTCCAGGAGCTGGTGTTGGTGACATAGTCAGCAAGTTGGATAATATTATGTCAGGTAATGGGAACAAGCCCATTATCTTAGTGCTAGGAGGTAATGACATTGGGAAGGGCAGGAGACAGGAGCTACTGGATAAGTACAGGTCAGCCATAGTAGTAGTTAGGTCTAAGGGAGGGATCCCAGTCATATGTAGCATCTTGCCTAGAAAGGGAGTGGGCAATGAATGGATGTCTAGGGTAATTGGTATAAATTGCTGGCTCGACAGGTACTGCAAGGAACTTGCAGTCCCATTCATTGATAACTGGGACCTATTCTTTGGCAAACGTGATATGTATGCAAGGGATGGGATTCATCTCTCTGGGGATGGAGTGGTTGGATTAGCCAATTCGATTGAGAGGGTAATTGATGACTTGTCTAGGAATTTAAACTGATTATAGAGGTTTGGGTGTTTGTGGGAAACAATCAGGCTGCAGTATTAAGGTTAAAAACAGCAGTTATTACCGGGATACCTTAGGGATATGTTTAAAAGACATTCAAAATAAAGTTGCTAGTAATGGCAAATCAATTGATCAACAAATAGAGAGAGATAGCAGAGGGCAACGAGTGACTAGCTCCCTTAAGGTTTACTATACAAATAGTAGGAGTCTAAGAAATAAGATAGATGAGCTAAGATTACTTGCAAGTGTAGGTAATATAGATATTATTGGTATAACAGAGACCTGGTTCAACCTGAAAGATAGAGAAATGCAACATACAGGGTTATAAACTATTCCACACTGATTGGGCCAACAGGAAGGGTGGTGGAGTGGCGAAGTGATCACAAATCACTTAGTTTCAATATATCATGGAATCACCCAGATAACTACAATCAAATATCTCTCCCAGATTTTCGCTTGGCGGACTTCATGGGACTGTAAAATTATCTGGGTGGGCTAAATTGGGATGTCTTGACTATGGGTCAGGTAGGTGATCTTGTTGCCAATATGACGTTTTTCAGAGCATAGTTCTAGCTTCCCAGACAACTTTTGTTCCGAGTAGGGAAATTAGATCTAACAAAAATGATCCCAAATGATGAACAATTCAATTCAATTCAATTCAAGTTTATTCTTTATAAGGGTTACCATGTGGGGTTTACAGGTTTTGGGTACTGTGTGGTTTACATGTTATAAAATACTAATTACAGAGGGGGCCACTAGGACACCTAGCATGGCTAGGCATTTCGAGCAGACTTAGATTAATTCTTAACATTAAATCCTTACAGAATATGGTATTAAGGCTAAGTGACTACATCATAATTTGTGAGTTTAGCAATGTGAATGCTTTTGTTTTGGCACAATACAAAGTGTCTAAATTGGAGTATCATAGGCAAACTTATGACTAGTTAGGATTTATTATTTTAAGATTAAGATTAGTATTTCTGGGTTTGTAGTCAGTGGGTGAGTGTAATTGTGAACCACCAGGTGGTTATCATGTAGTTAGTTGTCGGGGTGGATCAGGGAGATAAGATGTTTTCTAACTGTAGTTTTGAAAGTGATGAATGTGTCTGCAGTTCTAGAGTTTTCAGGTAGGGTGTTCCAGATTTTAGGTCCTTTGAAATACATTGAATTTTTGTAAAGGTTTAGTCGAACACGGGGAATATCATAGAGATGTTTGTGTCTGGTGTTATGCCTGTGGATCCTGTCACAACTATCAAGAAAGCATTTTAGGTCAAGGTTAATATTGGAATTTAAGGTCCTGTAGATATAGATTGCACAGTAGTAAGTGTGGATGTTCTGAACAGGGAGTAAGTTTAGATCTATGAAGAGTGGGGGGGGGATGTTGCCAGGGATGGGATTTAGTGATTATTCTTACTGTGGCTTTTTGTTGGGTTATTATTGGCTTTAGGTGTGTTGCTGCAGTTGAACCCCAAGCACAGATAGCATAGGTGAGGTATGGATATATAAGTGAATGGTATAGTGTGAGAAGGGCAGTTTGCGGCACATAGTATCGTATCTTGGAGAGGATCCCCACCGTTTTGGATACTTTTTTGTTATGTGTTGGATATGGGTGCTGAAATTTAGGTTTTTGTCGAGGTATAGGCCAAGGAATTTGCCCTCATTATGTCTGGCAATTAGAGTGTTGTTGATCTTAATGTTAAGTTGCGCAACACCTGCTCTGCTACCAAACATAATATAGTAGGTTTTGCCAGTGTTAAGTGTAAGTTTATTGGCTGTCATCCAAGTCAAAAGAGAGGCATATATAGGCATATCAAAAGAGGGGATGGGCAGTTAAGAAATCAATATATTCAATTAAAGAGAGAAATAAAGAAAGGAATAAGAAAAGCAAAAAGGAATTATGAGGCTAAGGTCGCAAGGGATTCAAAGACTAACCCAAAAGGGTTCTTTCAGGTATACAGAAGTAAGATTAGGGAGTAACTCTGGTCAGATCATTGACAGTGATAAGGGTATGTGTGAAATTTTCAGTACCTACTTCCTCTCAGTTTTCACCCAGGAAAATACTAGCGATATTCCTGAAATAATAGATTATGTAGAACAGGACAATAATAAACTATGCAAGATTGCAGTAACTAGTGACATGGTCCTCAGACAAATAGAGAAACTAAAACCTAACAAAACCCCAGGCCCTGATGAACTGTTTGCAAGGGTGTTAAAGGAATGTAAAGAGGAACTTAGCATACCTTTGGCTAATCTTTTTAACATATCACTACAAACTGACATAGTGCCTGATAAGTGGAAAATGGCAAATATAATACCTATTTACAAGCCAGGTGACAGATCCTTAGCTTCGAACTATAGACCAATAAACCTTACCTCCATAGTGGGAAAATTTATGGAATCAATAATTGCTGAAGCAATTCGTAGCCATCTTGATAGGCATAGATTGATTAATGAATCTCAACACAGTTTTCCAAAGGGGCATTCCTGTCTTACTAATTTACTAACATTTTTCACTAAGGTGTTTGAGGAGGTAGGTCATGGTTATGAATATGATATTGTGTATATAGACTTCAGTAAGGCTTTCAATAGAGTTCCACATCAGAGGCTATTGAGGAAACTTAAGGCACACGGAATAGGAGAAATTTTTTCCTGGGTAGAGGCATGGCTGACAAATAGGCAGCAGAGAGTTTGCATAAATGGTGAGAAATCAGAATGGGGACACGTCACAAGCGGTGCTCCTCAGGGGTCAGTGTTGGGCCCATTGTTGTTCACAATTTACATAAACGACATAGATGAGGGAATAAATAGCAACATAAGCAAATTTGCTGATGACACCAAAATAGGCCGTCCAATTCATTCTAATGAGGACACTAGAGCACTCCAGGATGATTTGAATAGACTGATGCAGTGGTCGGAGAAGTGGCAGATGCAGTTTAATATAGACAAATTGGTCTTATCCTCCCCTTTCTTGGACAACCTGATTGCCTCCCGTTCCTCAGCAGCTATATTACCCCTGCAAGTTTTACACTTCCATATTATAATAATAAATACAGTAATAATAGTCACTATGTCTTCTGTGACCTTTGTGTTTAGCAAGACTGTTTTCTCTTGTGTGTTTATTTTCTTTTGTGAGTCCATGCACTTTGTGATATTCTCTTTTGTGTCACCATGATCTTTTGTGAGATCATTGTCTTCTATGGATAACTCCGTAGAAGTTTCGTCCATGGGATAGAACGGGAGTTCCAACAATCTTGATATAGCCATCTCGGGTGTAAGTTTCTCCCTGGCACTCGCAAATCTGTTTAAAATTTACCTTTATCACTTTTTTTTTTTTTACCTTTATTAGACTTTCATTTATTTTGGCTATTATTTTTTTCTTTCCATCAGAAAACAGTATGGTTGATTGACAATTATTGCTGACAAACACAGTACGATTTTTGCCCAGTGTTGAGCTTAAAGTTACGATGGTTTGATAATACGTACTTTACATAGCGCAAAACTATCAGAAGAAAGACTTGCTCTACTATATCTACCAGAAAATAGTACTTCTAGCTAGACTGTAAAATTTTTATGAGTTAACAGCCCCGTTTAAAGTAGATGCAAGCAGTGTGCAGTGATTTTCACTACCTTCAGTAATTCAGACTGTGAAGTTTGTAGTGGAGGCAAGATAGATTATAAATTGTTTGTAAAGTACTGCTGGAAAAGAACAGTCGAGTGTAAAATATCCTATTATAAGACAGTGGTACACTAAATTCACCTAAGATATAATGAGCATTGAAGGTCGAGATTTTCGGCACCCTTCAAATATACAGGAAATTACCAACAGACCTCGCCCTCAAAAGGGGATTATAATCATTTGGACATACTAAACCCTTACAGGTTGTGATGCTTGCTGTATAGCCCTTGTGGCTTAGCGCTTCTTTTTGATAATAATAATGTATGATGCTTGGGGAATGGAAAGTAATCAGTTTTGATCCAAGGAAGGGGAGTGCAGCTCCAATTCCTTGAAAGGTCTTTTAAAGGGAAATTTAAAGAGTTCATCCAGACCTTTCCTAAACAGCCAGTCTGTTGCTTATGTTGGATACACTGCCTCATGACTTGACAAAGGTAGTGTGAGATCAAACCATGGAGGCAGTGTAAAGTAAAAGGACACAAGTGCAACTAATGTGACATTTTATTGTGGCAACGTTTCGCTCTCCAGGAGCTTTGTCAAGCCGTTACTTAACGGCTTGACAAAGCTTCTGGAGAGCGAAACGTTACCACAATAAAATGTCACATTAGTTGCACTTGTGTCCTTTTACTTTACATATTGTCGGTAATTCTACCAACTTTATTACAATCCATGGAGGCAGTGATTGCAAAAAACACCAACCAATTAAAAATTATGTAAATCAGTTTTCTTCAAGTATACAAGATGGCGAAGGATATAAATGAAAGACATTTTAATATCATTTGCTTTATTTTACACCTTAAAAATGGTAGTGTTGATACAGTGTGTAGTGAGAACACTTAAAAAGCTGCCGACGAAGCCCAGGGCTATCGACACGACTGTACAGCGGCGGGGCTGAGGTGCCCTCCCGCGGCCCTGGGGAACCCTGGGACTTGACCCATGGGATGATGGCCCTTTGGAACCCCTGAAACCCAGCCTATGGGATGGTGACCCTGGAACACAAACCATGGGATGGTGGTCCTGGAACTCAACCCATGGGATGATGGCCCATGGAATCAAACCATGGGATGGTCTTGGGGGATACCTTGGAACTCACCCAATGGGAAGGGACAGGCTGGGGAAAATGTTAGACACTTCCACCCACCCTGGGCATCACTTGCCTGGGGGCAATGTGAACCAGGGCACCTGTCGACTCTCACAAGGCAAAAAAGGTCATCCCAACATAACTTGAGCCATTCACTTAAATAAGTCTCCCCACTGGCTGCTAAGAGTTTGTAATGTTGTAAGGTAATGCAGCCAGCAAAAAGACGGACCACCAAGCTAAGTGGGTGAGGACAGGTCACTGCCGCAGACGCCTACAGCCACCGCCACACTTTGTACTAACAGAAGCCAACTCTCTGGGTACGTGGGGACCAACACGCGGACAACACGCTGCTCACAGCACTAGTTCACGCCAGGGGCTAACGGGAAAGGGAAGGGGGCCAGGGACTGCTGCTGGAGTCTGGGAGGTGAAGGACAACTGAAATTTAGATAGAATGGGGCAGCATTCACCCATCCCTAGCAAGAAGGCAGGGACATAAGTATGGGAAAGAGCTTAGCTAACCCTGGAAAGGTAGATTATAACTGGGAAGCGCTAAACCCGCAGGGTTATACAGCACCTGGGAAAATGAGAGGCAATTGATGTAGAATTAGGAGAAGGGGACAGGAAATTACCATACATCTCATGGAAAGGGGCTACTACTGGGAAAACTTGGCAGACCAGGGTGAGGGAGGGGCAGGCACAGGCTCCCTTGTAAAGGAAGAAACTATCGTGTGAAGTGATGGGTAGAGGAAAGTGAGGACAATAGGGTCTCTCTACTTCTCAGAGGCCAGAACGTATTACACTCAAAATGGGTATTACAAAAAAGGAATGATTTAGTATACAACCAAAATGATATGTAAAACTATTCAGTAAAAATGACAATTTAGCGAAAAAAGGTTGGTCCGCTGTTAATAGACATAACATAGCTGAATATTAATACACATTAAAACACAACACCACAACTGAACTTACATTACACCTTAGTGATTTCCCTGTCTCATATATCAAAACATTTAACTTATATAACAATTTAACAACACTTGAAAAATATTAAGTATTCAATAAATAAATAATCCTTAAAAAGAGAGAGTCTATGTTACAGAGGGGGCGCACAGAGTCCTCTCATTCTGACCCTGACTGATGCCAGTCACACTCAGAGATCCTGTCTTTGTCACACCCTTATGCTTGTCACTTGTTGGTCTTGTGTTAACAGCAAGCAGTAGCTACATATTGGACAACTTGTTTTTATAGATGAAAAATATAGAGTACAAATTTAAAAGTATTAAATATATTCAAAATATATGATATGGCTTTCTTTTCTCTTACAAAGAATTGGAACATCATCAAATTGAGCACCAATTACTGTGGACAACCTATTTCCTCGTGCCCAATTTTTTGCACAACACTTTATCACTAATATCACCTTGGCATCAGGTTAGTAGCTTTAAGGCCAATCACAAACATGTCAAAATTTAGGATAAAATGGCATCGGAGTCTTGTGTTTGGTAAAGAAGCAGAGCGCAACGGACTGTCAAAGCTGCAAGGCACTGACCATTAACACCTCCCATGGAGAGTCCGCAACAAACAAGAACTCAATCCAATTGAGCGCCATTTACAAGAAACTGGGGAAACTATGGACTTAAGGACTCAGACCCTAGTCTGGAAAGCACCACTTGAGCCAGTAGTTAATACTTTCCTTGCTGCTGATGGGTGGCAACAATATAGTGACTGAGTGACGAAACTTTCCTATCCACACTCCCTACAGACAAACATACATATTCAGTGCTGGTCTCTGGGTAGGTGTTATCAATGGTATGGTGTTTCATGACTGGATACACTGATTCTGGACTGTTTACCACTACTGATATAGCAATTCATAGCACAACTGATTACAGACTTTGTTTATATCACTGGTTTCTATGATGCCCATTTGTAGACCAAACAGCCTTCTAGTTTTCTAAAAAATAAATCCACCGAGCTCAAGAGGTGCTTGAGGACTTGGGCGTGACTACGAGTGTCGTTCACTACAACCTACACTGAGAAGCCCAGTACAGTGTATCAGTATCTGTGGGCTACCTGGTATCACATTCTGGATGGGTAGGAGGAGGTGGGGGCCTCGGTGTTCGACACGTGTCTTGCCACTTACTTCATCTAGAGGCGCATGTAATAAAATAATTATAATTAATCTTATCTATACAGTTTTCTATTTACAGACTCACAGTGAGTGACAGTCATTACAATGTGGAGATTAGAGGCAATATATACAGAAATAGGCAATTAGGAAGCTCACATTAGAGTTCCCTTTCATAATATATTACACATTCTTGAAAAAAATATCAAGTTATTGTCAGAAGGAACCCTTTACGCACATTGACGTAAATGGTTTTACAGGTTGTGCAGCAAGTGCACAACAAGTTCCGTATCACTGCATCAGCAGCAGCTGCCTGTGAGTGGGGACCAGACTGGAGGCGAGGTTCTTCCTCGCCGGGATGCCACCATAAAGGCAGCTGGACTCGGATGCTCCTGGAGAGCTAGTGAGAATCCTTGTGTAGACCAGAAGACATCCACACAGAGAAATAGACTAATGCCCTTATGCACCTGTGCAGTCGATTTCAACAATGTCTTTTGGAACATCCACGAACTGGTAAACAAGCCGCTGGCCATCAACTTTAGCCAAAATTCCACGCTGGTAGTAGTACCTGTTGAAAAATATAAGATATTGAATATTTTGTTGCACCAAAACATTATTATAATTTAAATATATTAACCAGCCAAAAGTAAGCTTTATAAAGAATAAAATTATTTCAGTATGAAATGTGAATATTTTGGATATTGAATAACTAATACCATGGAGTTTCATATGAGCAGTCTCATAAAATATTCATCAAGTAATGCTGTACTCATTGCAGAACCTCCAAACTTGTATCTAATACAGTGACTGGGGCATTAATGACAAATATAACCTTTTACATTAGCCACAAGAGTTCTTTAATATTACTGTTGTCCTAGGGTTCAACAAAGTGAGGAGGGGCAACCAACCTGAGAGCACGACCCATGGTCTCATAGTTCATGTCTGGCTTGTTCTTGTGTAGTCCCCACAATCTGGACACGGCCTTGGAGTCGACCAGCTTGAAGACACCTTTCTCCCGGTTGGTCCACTTAATGTACTTGGGGCAACACTCCTTGTCTTGTAACAACTTCAGAAGGAACTCCCATAAGTATGTTGTTGAGCCTGAAAATTAAACCATATATGTTTAGAGAAATTTTCTCATTTCTCTCGACAAAAAAAAAAAAATGAAATTCTGAACAATTTAAATTTTCGGTGGAACTATTCTTACACTATACTTCATATACCCTAACTTTGTTTACTCTTTGCACTGCAAATTGCTAAATAAACACGAGCGCTTTAGGAAAATTTTTTTTTTATCCATTGGTGCCTCTGTAACCTATCATCTACTTATCGCTCACAGGATAGTTATACTGTGCACAGTTCAAATCAAAATGTTAAAACAAATGTTGACATTAATCATTTCTGTTTCACTGTTAGTGGTTCAGCTGATGAAATTATCACTATTATTTTCATTAAATTTTCCATTACTAATTTTGTTACCGAGTCCACTATTTTTGCAAACATCTTACTGCTGTGACCATCTTAATCAAGAGAATATTGAATTCTTTTCTGTGGATCTATTATGCGCGTCAAAATACGTATATATATATAATATATATATATATATATATATATATATATATATATATATATATATATATATATATAATATATATATATATATATATTCCATAACTATGATGGAAAAAAATTGAAGAAAACCCAAAGGAGACAAAGATGAAATGTAAGCTGCATATATCGATCTCCATCTGCTAAAATGGATCTCGGCTGGAGACAGAAGCATACAGTTTCTCATATTCTATTATGTCTCCTCCAGGTTTCCTCAACCATTGCATAACTTATATTTCACTATTTTCCTTGAGGGATGGGGAGTTGAAACTTCAGGTGACAGGCAACAAGTTGCCCTATAAACACAACAGGCAGCTCACCTTCTCTACTCTTCCTCTTCATGCCGGGTTGTTGCTGACCGTTAGCATCAATAGGCTTGGGCTTGCGTCCCTTCTTCTTCATCCTGGGAGGGAAGCCCATGTCACCCAGGAAGAAATCCTCGGCGGAGGAAGAGGAGGAAGGGGAGGCGGTGGAAGGCGCGGCGCCCATGCCGGACGTGACCATGTGGTTCATGTGTGAGGAGGAGGGTCCAAGAAGGGGCGAGGCCAGCCCTGAGGGGTGGCCGGTGTAGTGAGGAGAAGCGACACCGTAGGCCGCTGTCACACCTCCCGGAGACCCGGTATCCATGTACCCTGAAACACCTACACTGTAGCCACCCATCACTTGAGAATCTGTAGAAGAAAAACGGACCAAGGTTACATCATTTAAACGTTAGAATCATTTAATCTAACCTTGAAAATGAAAGTGTTTATCTTAAACACAGAAACAAAAGTAGTTGTCTAAACAGATATGACTGTATGCCAGCAGTTGACGGTAGCCTTGAGGCACAAGAGTAACCCATTAACCCATTGTTTCACCAAGTTACGGGAAGTCTGGGGCGACGGTTAACCCTTTTCCTCCTACTCAACACTTTCCCACGAGGGTGCATCGCAGCTCCAGAGGGCAAGACTCCCCACCCTCCACTCCCACCCGGAACTTTTAAATGTCTACTTTAATAATTTTTAAACTTTTCAACATGTCAGGGTAGAGCACATGTATTAATCAGTTGTGTGAGAGAGAAATACGGCAAGCTCCGACACCATTCTTGTCGCTAGGTAGTCAGGCGGAAGTTGAGCCCAATATTAAACTCGCCCTCCTCCCCACACCGACGACTACAAGACAAAGAACCAATTATACCATCTTCATAGTTATCGCTGGCCTGATCCTGTGCGCGAACGTAGCCCAAATCACCCAAACCTCAAGGTAGGTTCTATGATGCTGGTGAGGGAAGGTTCTTGATCCAACGAACTGGACTTATCTTGCCTTTCTTGGATCGAACCCTATTGCCTCTCATTCCCCAGGTGCAGTATGACCTCTTCGGGTACAGCACTTCCTCCTAAATGTAATAAAAATCTAGTCATCTAAAACGCCATTTGCGAGTGTATGAAGTTTGAGGAGTGAAAAATATTAGGAAATAGCGAGTCATAGATGACGCAAATGTGCCACAGGGCCGGAAATACTTCTTTAGCCTCAATGTGGCCAGGAAGTGAGATGCCGTAGACAATGTGGAAACAAACACAATACACAGTTGGATTGATAGGTACGCCAGGGCCCAAGGTGCACTAATAAAGGCCAGGTACAAAAGCTTGATCCCAACCATCACTACCGCAACTTGATGCATATACACAAAAGAGTACCTGAAGTCTACCTGCCTGGAGGGTATTCCGGGGATCAACACCCCCGCAGCCCAGTTCATGACCAGGCCTCCCAGTAGATTAGGGCCTGATCAACCAGGCTGTCACTGCTGGCCGCACGTAGTCCAACGTGCGAACCCCAGCCCCGACTTTAAATATCTTTCCAGCTCCCTCTTGAAGGTGGCCAGGAGCCTATTGGTAATTCCCCCTTATGCCTGGTTGGAGGCTGTTGAACAGTCTTGGGCCCCGGACATTTATGGTGTTTTCTCTTAGTGTACCAATAGCGCCCCTACTTTTCATTGGGGATATTTTGCATCGTAGGGAGTGATTTGTGTGTGCAGATTCGGGACCATTCCTAGGATTTTCCAAGTGTAGATTATGATACATCTCTCGCCTGCGCTCCAGCGAGTACAAGTCAAGTGCTTCCAAGCGTTCCCAGTAGTTGAGGTGTTTGATAGAGCTTATATGTGCAGTAAAGGTTCTGTGTACATTCTAGATCTGCAATTTCACCTGCTTTGAACGGAGATGTTAATGTGCAGCAATTTTCCAGCCTAGAGAGAACAAGTGATTGATTTGAAAAGCATCATTTGCTTGGCATCTCTTGTTTTGAACGTTCTCATTATCCATCCTGTCATTTTCTTTGCAGTTGTGATCGTGGCACTATTGTGATCCTTGAAAGTAAGATCCTCAGACATTATCACTCCCAGGTCCCTCACATTATTTTTCCGCTCTATTGTATGATCAGAGTTTGTAGTGTATTCAGTTCTAGTTATTATTTCCTCCAGTTTTCCATAACGGAGTAGTTGAAATTTGTCTTCATTGAACATTATATTGTTCTCCGTTGCCCATTGGAAAACTTGGTTTATATCTCCTTGGAATTTAACAGTGTCCTCTGTAGATGACAGTCTCATGCAGATCCTAGTATCGTCTGCAAAGGATGATACGGTGCTGTGGATTACATCTCTATGTCTGATATGAAGATGAACAAAATGGGGGCGAGTAATGTGCCTTGCTGAACAGAGCTCTTCACTATGGCAGCTTCCGATTTAACTCTGTCGACCAGTACTCTTTGTGTTCGGTTGGTTAGAAAGTTGAAGATCCATCTCCCCACTTCGCCAGTTATTCCTTTAGCACGCATTTTGTACACTATTATGCCATGATCGCACTTGTCAAAGGCTTTTGCAAAGTCTGCGTATTTTACTTCTGCATTCTGTTTTTCTTTCAGTGCATCCAAGACTATATGACTAATGTAAATTATATACATATGTGAGTCGCAGGTATAGTAAATATTTAGACAAGTAACGGAAAAGCATAAGATGCGTTGCTCGATAGCTGGCATACTCAGCTCACACACTGAAGTCCGTGGTTCGATCCCCGGTACGGGTGCAAACAATAGAAAGTGTTTCTTTAAGACATCTGTTGTCCCTGTTCACCTATCAGTAAAATAGGTACATGGGTGTTAGCCAACTGGTGTGGGTAGCATCCTGGGAACAAAACTAAATTTACCCGAAATGCTCTGCATAACATTGATGTCAGCTGGGCCTGTATACCTTGTACTTGTAGTAATAATAATAGTAATATTAATAATATTATTAACTTATCAGTCGGCGTACAACCAAAGCAACTAGTTGCCCCTGTTTACTTAGCAATATGTGTTGAATGGTTTGAAAAACCGACAAGTTGAAGATTGAGACACTTATGCAGCATATGGGAATCTTTATTCAGGAAACGTTTCGCCACACAGTGGCTT
Organism: Cherax quadricarinatus; assembly: GCF_026875155.1. NCBI lineage: Eukaryota > Metazoa > Arthropoda > Malacostraca > Decapoda > Parastacidae > Cherax > Cherax quadricarinatus. The sequence goes on along the minus strand of NC_069404.1, from coordinate 91,679,995 downwards.
CATCAGTCCAATACAAAGAGGAAGGCGTAAGGAGAGGAGGAGTATGAGGTAATCAGTCCCTCAACCTGGAGTCGATGTGTTCAGTCCATCAATCTTGAATAAAGATTCCCATATGCTGCATAAGTGTCTCAATCTTCAACTTAGCAATATATAGGTATGTAGGTGTTAATGCTGTTATGGGTCGCAGTCTGAGGATAAAGTTAAAAGAACATAATTTCCATCACACGTGCGCAATATATATATATATATATATATACATACATATATATATATATATATATATATATATATATATATATATATATATATATATATATATATAATATTAGATACACGCAGACAAGAGCAGCAGCAGCCTTGGAGTGACGTGTAACATCGCGCATCAATAACCACAACTCGAACCATTTTATAACTTTCATCTCCTTAAATGTTAACATTCATAAAGTTTACTTTATTATAAACGCAAAGTTGCAAATCAATATTATAAGGGAAATATTTATATAACGGAAATACTTTTATAAAATATAAATAGCGTAGTTGTAGACTACGTGCGTGCGCAGCATTGATCTCTACAAGGTTACTGTGGAAATACGTCTGAAAATATGTGAACACTGTGAATAAAGTCAGTCTTTTAAGCATCCCCTAAAGAACTGATTTCCTGAACCTTACCTACAAGTTCCCGCCAAAAGTGTGTTGGCAGCAGGTTCAAGCACAGTTGCCACATCAACAGCACATTACGACATTCCTTCAGCATCTACTTCAACATCAGTGCTAAATTGTATCGTAACCATTCCTATCCGCTCCAAAAACACTCAACATATATACAAAGAGCAGGTAGTGAAAGTAAGAGAGGTGGAGCGAGGGCAATAAATGTGGTGGTGGTGGTAGCATGTGCTTCGGTGAGCAGGTGGCGGGAAAACGGTGTCAACGTGCTGCCTCAAGGTCGCTCACTGCCTCCTCTACTGTCTTGCCTCTCTTGTGCCCTTCATGCTCTCACGTAGTGTTTTGTGCCCTTCATGCTCTCACGTAGTGTTTTGTGCCCTTCATGCTCTCATGTAGTGTTTTGTGCCCTTCATGCTCTCATGTAGTGTCTTGTGCCCTTCATGCTCTCATGTAGTGTGTCTTGTGCCCTTCATGCTCTCATGTAGTGTCTTGTGCCCTTCATGCTCTCATGTACTATGTCTTGTGCCCTTCATGCTCTCATGTAGTGTGTCTTGTGCCCTTCATGCTCTCACGTAGTGTTTTGTGCCCTTCATGCTCTCACGTAGTGTTTTGTGCCCTTCATGCTCTCACGTAGTGTTTTGTGCCCTTCATGCTCTCATGTAGTGTCTTGTGCCCTTCATGCTCTCATGTAGTGTCTTGTGCCCTTCATGCTCTCATGTAGTATCTTGTGCCCTTCATGCTCTCATGTAGTGTGTCTTGTGCCCTTCATGCTCTCATGTAGTGTCTTGTGCCCTTCATGCTCTCATGTACTATGTCTTGTGCCCTTCATGCTCTCATGTAGTGTCTTGTGCCCTTCATGCTCTCATGTACTATGTCTTGTGCCCTTCATGCTCTCACGTAGTCTTGTGCCCTTCATGCTCTCATGTAGTGTGTCTTGTGCCCTTCATGCTCTCATGTAGTGTCTTGTGCCCTTCATGCTCTCATGTACTATGTCTTGTGCCCTTCATGCTCTCATGTAGTGTCTTGTGCCCTTCATGCTCTAATGTAGTGTCTTGTGCCCTTCATGCTCTCATGTACTGTCTTGTGCCCTTCATGCTCTCACGTAGTCTTGTGCCCTTCATGCTCTCATGTAGTGTCTTGTGCCCTTCATGCTCTAATGTAGTGTCTTGTGCCCTTCATGCTCTAATGTAGTGTCTTGTGCCCTTCATGCTCTCACGTAGTGTCTTGTGCCCTTCATGCTCTCATGTAGTGTCTTGTGCCCTTCATGCTCTAATTTAGTGTCTTGTGCCCTTCATGCTCTCATTTAGTGTCTTGTGCCCTTCATGCTCTCATGTAGTCTTGTGCCCTTCATGCTCTCATGTAGTGTCTCGTGCCCTTCATGCTCTCATGTAGTGTCTTGTGCCTTTCATGCTCTCACGTAGTGTCTTGTGCCCTTCATGCTCTCATGTAGTCTTGTGCCCTTCATGCTCTCATGTAGTGTCTTGTGCCCTTCATGCTCTCATTTAGTGTCTTGTGCCCTTCATGCTCACGTAGTGTCTTGTGCCCTTCATGCTCTCATGTAGTGTGTCTTGTGCCCTTCATGCTCTCACGTAGTGTGTCTTGTATTCCTTATGCACTCCTTCATAGACAATAAGAGGCGGTACCAAGAGTTACAGTTCACTCCTTCCTTGTACATTAAAATGAGTAATTGTGCACATTTTTTACGATCTCTTTCGTTTATGAGAACATGACACAATTGCGATCTTTTTCGTTTATGAGAACTTGACACAGTCAACAGGTAGACTACATGTAGTGTGTGCATGGCGGGGAGGTGTTACCCTCTGGTTGATGGCCTGGTCAGTCCGGCCGCTGGTGCTAGCTGCTCGAATTTTAATTCAGGCAACAACGCTTGCCTGATCAGGAATATTTTCGAGGAACTTGTCAAATTGGCAGGGTGTTTAATAACTTTGAACCTTTTATGGATTACTGCTTTTCACCGAGGCTTTTGAAGCATCTACCGCGTCTCTTGCTCTCGTAACGGGTTATTTCAGTGTGCAGGTTTGGAAACAATCCCTCGGGTAAATTATGAAATATTCTGCGCTCTAGGGAGTACAGTTTGAGGGATTTTAGGGGTTTACTACAGTTTATGCATTTATAGTAAGGGCAGTGAAAGTTTTTTATACCTTCTGCAATCTGTAGCAGTAGTGACAGCAATTCATTCGGCTCACAACCGAAAGGACCAGAGGCGAATGTGAAATGTATGTATGGGCAAGTCTCCTAAAACCTACTTTCCATGTCACTCAGCAGGAAAATGATATTTAAGAATTAGTCGACTGTACAGGGTCTCATCCGGGGAAGGGAGGGCGGGGGGGGGGGGGGGGGTAGGACTTAAGTCTTAATAGACAGTTTGTATGTCCTGGCTGTGAACTAGTTGCTGGGACTTCCTCTACTATCCTAGTGTTGGGCACCGCTGAGTGACCCCCACATACGATTACCATTTATTAAAAAAAAAAAAAAATCAATGTTTGCAAAAGTCCTTCATTTATACCAACTTCATACACAGAACATAATTCTCTGGATGTTACAAAAAAAAAAAAAAACGTAAATACAAAGAATTCATTAAAAGCAAAGTGCAGCCTCATAACAAGGCTTCGCGAAAGGCTTCACTATTGACGGAACGAGGCTGCCAAAAATGACAAGCATTTCCTGAGAATACATCAATAACCTGAACACTTTTACGAGTATCTTGGTACAACGACCACCAAAATATATTAATATATATAACTATAATCAGCGTCTGGGGAAATGAAAGGTAATCAGGTGCAATCCAAGGATGGGCAGCTTTCAGGTCCTTACATCAAATTTTTTTTTGCCAAAATTAAATTAACTTCTTTGAAGGGAGAGCAGAAATTAAAATAATTCTTCATAATTACAAAGAATTTTTTTCCCCAATTTTCATGGTAGAACACTTCATCGAGGATAGATATATTTTGAGCCATAATTAAACAGTATACTAGTCTATTTTTAAATATATTTGAATATAGGCATATACTTACATAAACATATAGCAAAGGATTAGGGATGTTTCCACGTGACCTTGGGATTGGTCAGTCAACCCTCCCTCACCCTTTGTTCCTTGGCCGGACCGACCAGCTCTCCGCCAATCAGAGTACAGGTACCAGACTTTCCACCAATCTCGGCCAAGGTTCTAGGACTTCTGCCAATCAGAGTCCAGGTACCATGCATTCTACCAATCACGGCTCAGGTACCAAGACCTCTGCCAATCAGAACCCAGGTACCAAGAGCGCAACAAATCAGATCCCAGGTACCTGGTCCTCAGTCAATCACAAGCCGTATATCCTGCCTATGCACTGTGGCCTGGTTGACATCATGTACCCAAACGGCCTAACTTAACACTGTAAACATCACAGAGGAGGGGAGAGGAGGGAGCGGACAAGGATTGCAGCGGGTCACTGGGTATACCGTGTGCAGTATTTAAGAATAGAGTAGCACTACAGTAGACCTACAGGTCTAGGTTAGGCAACACCTACTCACACCCTATTTTTCCCACTCATCTGACCGATTTTAAATGACTCTCAAAGTGCAAAAGAACACATGTTTTTTTATGCTGGCATCGATAACCCGGCTCTCGCGGTTGTTACAATATAACTAGCTGCCAGACCTATTATAAACACCCTAGCTGTCGTTTTCATTGTCAGAATTTAAAGGAAATGACAGCTATATTTTACTGTTTGGTATTTAAATACTGTGGGCTGTAGAGGTGTGGTTGGCAAAGGTCCAAGGAGGAAGTACCTGTGGGGTCACACTGGGTCGCAAGCGTGACCTCACTACCTATCAAGTAATTATTACTTTCTTTCGTCATCAGCTCCGCATTTCACTGGAATACTAACATCAAGAATGTGTAATATCTATGACCACATCTTTAGTCTCTCAAATATGAATTAAACTTAATGAATAAACACAGAGGTACACACTTCTCTGAGCAAATGCAAACACACACACACACACCTTTGAGTGTATACACATACACATGTATTTCAAGTGATCAGGATCCAAGGACCGAAACGTCTTCAATAAAAGTATCCTGAGTAAATACATTCGTATCCATTTCCTTCATGTAAACACAAACGAACCTCTGAGTATATACTCATATATATGTATACACACACACACCTCTGTACATACATAAATACATTCATACATACATACATACCTCTCATACATAAACCACGAGAGATGCACAATTTAAAACCACAATTCATCACCTGTCTTACCACGAACTGTATAAAAGTGTTGGGAGCTTGACAGGTAACTAGCCTAGTCGACACGACAGTAAACTTAACCTTCAGTTACAACACCAAACAAGGAAGACTAAAAAAGATCTTGATGAAACAATTTTAAAAGCGGAGCCCGGTATGACGGTGACATAGTGAATATAGACACATCTGATGTTGAAAGATACTTTTACTTGGACTATGATGTAAAATGGTGATAATAACAGTGGTAATGGTGACAATAGCGATAGTAATGGTAGTGGTGGTGCTGGTGATAGCTGTGTTGCTAACAGTTGTGGTTGCTGATAGTTTGGTTGCTATGCTGGTGATTGATGCAGCTGCTTGAGTGGTGATGATCGTGTGATGACTGTGGTAGTAGTGCGGGTGATGATCGTGTGATGAGGGTGGTAGTGGTGATCGTGTAATGATGATGATGGTTGTGGTGGTGGTCGTGTAGTGGTGGTGGTGATGGTGATGGTGGGGAGCAGTGACTTGGTGACTTTGAGCGCCGCAACAAGGTCATCTCCACCACCACCACAACCACTATCCCCCCATCACCATTCCCCACCTCTCCCCCAATCTGCCACTGTACCTATCACCCAGAACATCACTAAAAAGAATTAAAAGAGATGAGCAGCGTCCAAGAGATCCTGGACTCTGGTGGAATGTCAAGATGGTGTTACTGCTCCTGGTGACCTGCCAGGCATCCACACCAACACTGGTTCACCCCCTCTAGTGACCTGTAGTAGCAGCAGCAGTGTTGATCTGCAGTAGCAGTAGCAGTGCTGACCTGCAGGAGCAATACTGATCTGCAGCAGCAATGTTGATCTACAGCAGTAACAGGGGTGGTGTGCTGCAGCAAGGGGTGGTGGCCTGCAACAAGGGACGGTGGCCTGCAACAAGGGATGGTGGCCTGAAATAAGGGGTGGTGGGCTGCAGCAGTATCAGGAAGGAGGCGCACCCCTGCCACCCAGCAGCGCCCCCTGCACACCCTGCCCCACACAGACGTTACGCTCACACCCGGCCCACGGATGGAAGGCATTTCCGTTATCGTGGGCTGGCAGTTGACGCCGTCGCACCCATCCTTTCCGCCTCCTTCAGAGGATCTGACCTTTACTTCTGGCACTTGTGACATCAGACATCTTGGTACGAAGCTACGAGTTCAGTGATAATTCTAAGCAGCATCAGTACAGATGTTTACTTCACTGGGCCCAGGTGACCGCAAGAACTATCTTAACGGTTCTCTGGCTGGTTTCAGTTAGTACCCGGCCACTGCTTCATCGAGACACAGGAGTCACTTTCCCCCACACTCTTCCTTGCAAGGCGAAACAAGACGCTCATCAAGACTTTGTTCATAGTCACATGTATTCCTGTTAGCCCCTTTTAGAGCCTAGTCTCATCCATATGCTCGCGCGCTACCCCAACACAGGTATGAGGTGCACAATAAACTAGCTACCACCCTCCACAGTAAAGGTATAGGATGCGCGATAAATTAGCTATTACACTCCACAGTACAGATATGAAGTGTGCGATACACAAGCTGCTTGGGCAGAAGTCTCTAAACCTAATGATGTAGGAATAGCTTTACCTGCTTTGGAAGTCGTATTTTTGAACGATTGCTTCATGTTTTTATTCTATCACTAACAAGTAAGTGAGAGGGTATGTTAGCTCCCCCCCCCCCACACACACGTACATAAGTCCCAGATCTAAGAGGAACGACGTATGAAGAAAGACTATGGAAACTAAAGTTTGGAACATAAGAGTGACCCACAAGGGTTTAATATTTTTATAAATTTAATAATAATTCTAATAAAAGTTATAATAATAATAACTAAAACAACAGAGAGGAGACTTAGGAGGAACATGAATACAATGCATAATAAACTCAAATGAATAAGCAGGAAGACTTAAAAATGTTGAAATGTGGAAACAAGGGCCAAAGGGGTCCAGACAGACTTCAGACGCCATTATTACCCGAGTAATAGACAAGAAACGCCACACTGAGTGGTTACCAAGGGAAACACTCTAGACGAAGTAGTGGAAGCAGTCTGCATACAGTTTTAAGAGTAGGTATGACAGGTTACAAGAAGCCAGGAATTTAGTGTGATCATGATAACTATGAGGCGGAGCCTAGACGCGACCCACCATGCCTCCCCCCCCCCCACATCTCAGCAACCACAGCAGTATAGTTGTTATCAATACCAAGTTCCTATACTGTTGCTGGTATATGATAAATGACTGAAGGAGTAACTATTAAAATATAACCTCAGCGAATCAACACAGCCTGGGAGAATAACTCTCGCCTGCATCGCAAACTTAAAGTGTGGCTACAAACATTAGCTAATAAGTAACTAATGGTTATAAAGGGGTGGGCCAGTAAGCCAGCGGAAGGCCTCGGTCAGATGACCAAAAGCTCCAGCTGCGGGTCGTCATATGACAAAGACCCACGTAAGTAAACACTTGCCCTGTTTCCTGACAAACCTTACCTTACCTTACCTAAACATTAGCTAAGACTTGAAACATATGTTAAGTCAGCAAACATGTGGATGTCGTTCATAAGCTACAACGAGGACTATTTTATATCACTTTACGTATACACGAACAATCGTAGT
>NC_069404.1:91534946-91667446 GCF_026875155.1 Cherax quadricarinatus | reverse complement strand
CACTGTGCTAAATGGTGTCACTGGTACTCAGTGTTACCAGCCACGCGTGTCGGGACACCCTTGTGTGGACACCACCTTGCTCTGGCAACAGTCATCACTGACACGCACGCACGTGTGAGTGATGACTACCACTATCTCACCCCACCTACTACTACCACCACCACTACAATCATCACCCCACCTACTACCACCACCACTACTACAATCATCACTTCACCTCACCTACTACCACCACTATCATCACCCTACCTACTGCTACCACCACTACTATCATCACCCACCTACTACTATCACTACCTCACCCCACCTATTACCCCCACATCATCACCCCACCTACTACCACCACCACCACCTCGCCTCACCTACTACCACCACCACCACTATCATCGCCCCACTTACTATTACCACTACCATAACACCTCACCCCACCTACTACCATCACCCCATCACTGCTACTATCGTCATCTCACCCCACCTACTACCATCTCCACCACCACTGCTATCATCACTTCACCCCGTCTATTACCACCACTACTATCATGACCTCGCCCCACCTACCACCAACACCATCACCGTCCCCAATCTGCACACAGAAATCACTCTCTACGAAAGAAAAGATTTGGCAGGCGATGCAACATTTCCCCAATGAAAAGTGTTGCGCCATTACTACACTAAGAGAAAACACAATAAATCTACCTAGAGGGTATTCCGGGGATCAATGCCCCTGCGGCCCGGTCCACGACCAGGCCTCCCGGTGGATCAGGGCCTCATCAACTAAGCTGTTACTGCTGGCCGCACGTAGTCCAACGTACGAACCACAGCCCGGCTGATCCGGTACTGACTTATCTGTCCAGCTCCCCACTGAAAGCAGCCAGGGGTCTATTGGTAATTCCCCTTATGGCTGGTGGGAGGCTGTTGAACAGTCTTGGGCCCGGACACTTACTGTGTTTTGTCTTCGTGTACCAATGGCGCCCCTACTTTTCACTGGGGGTATGTTGCATCGCCTGCCAAGTCTTTTGCTGTCGTATGGAGTGATTTCTGTGTGCAGATTAGGAAACAGTTCCTCCAGGATCTTCCAGGTGTAGATTATGATATCTCTCTCTCGCCTGCACTCCAGTGAGTACAAGTCAAGCGCTTCCAGACGTTCCCAGTAGTTAAGGTGTTTGATGGAACTTACAGATGCAGTAAAGGTTCTCTGTACATTCTCTAGATCTGCAATTTCACCTGCCTTGAATGGGGATGTTAATGTACAGCAGTAGTCCAGCCTAGAGATAACAAGTGATTTAAAAAGGATCTATGGTTTACATTTCTGTCTATGTCTGATATAAGAATAAGGAACAGGATAGGGACGAGTACTGTGCCTTGTGGAACAGAGCTCTTCACTATAGCAGCTTCCAATTTAACTCTGTTTACCACTACTCTTTGTGTTCGATTGGTAGACAGTTGAAGATCCATCTGCCTACTTTACCAGTTATAACTTCAGCACGCATTCTGCGTGTCCGGGGTCCAAGACTGTTCAACAGCCATAAGGAAAATACCAATAGGCCCATGGCTGCCTTCAAGAGGGAGCGGGAGAGATACCTAAAGTCAGTACCGGATCAGCCGGGCTGTGATTCGTACGTTGGACTACGTGCGGCCAGAAGTAACAGCCTGGTTGATCAGGCCCTGATCCACCGGGAGGCCCGGTCATGCACCGGGCCGCGGGGGCGTTGATCCCCGGAATACCCTCCAGGTAGACTCCAGGCAGGTAGACCTCACCCTTCCTACTACCACCACTACCACCAAAATCACATCACCCCTCCTACTACCACCACCACTATAATCACCACACTCCCTACCTATTACCATCACCACCACTATCATCACCCTACCTACCACCACTATCATCACCCTACATACCACTACTATCACCCTACCTACCACTACCATCACCACCACCCAAACCCTCACCCTACCTACTACTACCATCACCCTACCTACTACTACCACCACCCACTACGATCAATCACCTCACCCCCATCTACTACTACCATCACTACCACCACTATCATCACCCTACCTACTACTACCACCACCAATACTATCATCACCATCACCCCCACCTACTAACCACCACCCACCCCTATACCTACTACTCACCACCACCACTACTACCACACCACACTACTACCACCACTACTACTACTACCACCACCACTACTACCACATATACCACCAACACTACCACCACAACTACTACCACCACTACTACTACCACCACTACTACTACCACCACCACTACTACCACCACTACTACTACCACCACTACTACCCACCACCACCACCTATCTACCACCACCCCACTACCACCACTACTACTACCACACCGCCACCCACCTACTACCAACCACCACACACGTACTACCACCACCACCACCACTACCCCACTAACTACTACCACCACCACCACTGCCACCACCCCACCTACTACTACACACCCCACCACTACCACCAACCCACCTACTACTACCCACCACCACCACCACCACCCCACCTACTAACTGCCACCACTACACTATACCACCACCACTAACTACACCCACTACTACCACCACCCCCCACCACTACTGCTACCCCACCACCACTACTAACCACCACACACTACACACCACTCCCTACTACTACCACCACATCACTACCACCACCCCACCTACTACTACCACCACCCCACCACTACTACACCACCACCACCTACTACCTACCACACACCACCACTACACACCACCCCACCCCACTATCTACCACCACACCATCCACCCCACCTACTACACCACCTACTACTACCCTACTACACCACCCCACTACTACCACCACCATCACTACCACCCACCACTACTACACCACCGCTACCACACCCCACTACTACTAACCACCACACTAACCACCACCACTCACCCCACCTACTACTACCACCACCACTACCACCACCCACCTACTACTACACACCACCCCACCTACTACCACCACCCCACCTACTACTACCATCACCACCACTACCACCACCCCACCTACTACTACCACCACCCCACCTACTACTACCACCCCACCTACTACTACCACCACCACCACAACCACCACCCCACCTACTACCACCACCTACTACTACCACCACCACCATACTACCACCCCACCTACTACTACCAACCACCACTACTGCCACCACCACCCCACCTACTACTACTACTACCACCACCACCTACTACTACCACCCCCACTACTGCCCACCACCACCCCACCTACTACTACACCCACCCACCCACCTACTACTACCACCACCACTACTACCACCCCACCCACTACCACCACCACTACCACCACCCCACCTACTACTACCACCACCACTACTACCACCCCACCTACTACTACCATCACCACTACCACCACCCCACCAACTACCACCACACACCACCACCACTACTAAATAACCACAACTACCACCACCCCACCTACAACTACTACTACACCACCCACTATACCCCCACCACCACTACACCACCCCACCTACTACTACTACCACCCACCACAACACCTATACTACCACCACACCACCCACTACTACCACCACCCCACTACCACCACCACTACTACCACCACTACACTCCACACCACTACTACTACACCAACCACCACTACCACACCCTACTACTACCACCACCACCACCACTACTACCACCCCACCAACTACACCACCACTACTACTACCACCACCACTACTACCACCACCACCACAACACCTACACACTACAACCACCAACCACTACTACACCACCACTACCACCACTACTACTACCACACCTACCACAACACCTACTCTACCACACTACCACCCCCACCTACTACTACACACCACCCACCACTACTACCACCACCACTACTACCACCCCCTACTCACCACCACTACACCACCCACCTACTACTACCACCACTACTACCACCACCACTACCACCACCATACTACCACACCACTACCACCACTACTACCACCACCACTACCACCACCACTACTACCACCACCACTACCACCACCACTACTACCACCACCACTAACCACCACTACTACCACCACCACTACACCACCAACTACCACCACCACCACAATCACCACCACTACCACCACCACTACCACCACCACCACTACCACCACACTGCCACCACCACTACCACAACCACTACCACCACTGCCACCACCACTACCACCACCACTACTACTACCACCCCACCTACTACAACCACCACTACTACCACCACACTACCACCACCACTACTACTAACCACCCCACCTACTACCACCACCAACTAAACTACACACCCCACCTACTACCACCACCATACCACCACCACCACTACCACCACCACTACCACCACCACCACTACCACCACCACCGGTACCACCACCACCACTACCACCACCACTACCACCACTACCACCACCACTACTATCGCTACTGATCGAGTTATCTTCCTGCTGATCTGTTATCAAATATAAACAAAACTGTCAAGACGTATCATCCAAAGTTTAAACTACAAGCCAAAGTTTAAACTACAAGCCAAAGTTTAAACTACAAGACAAAGTTTAAACTACAAGACAAAGTTTAAACTACAAGACAAAGTTTAAACTACAAGACAAAGTTTAAACTACAAGACAAAGTTTAAACTACAAGCCAAAGTTTAAACTATAAGCCAAAGTTTAAACTACAAGACAAAGTTTAAACTACAAGCCAAAGTTTAAACTATAAGCCAAAGTTTAAACTACAAGACAAAGTTTAAACTACAAGCCAAAGTTTAAACTACAAGACAAAGTTTAAACTACAAGACAAAGTTTAAACTACAAGCCAAAGTTTAAACTATAAGCCAAAGTTTAAACTACCTGGAGTTTACCTGGAGAAAGTTCCGGGAGTCAACGCCCCCGCGGCCCGGTCTGTGACCAGGCCTCCTGGTGGATCAGAGCCTGATCAACCAGGCTGTTACTGCTGGCTGCACGCAAACCAACGTACGAGCCACAGCCCGGCTGGTCAGGAACCGACTTTAGGTGCTTCGTCCAGTGCCAGCTTAAAGTCTGCCAGGGGTCTGTTGGTAATCCCCCTTATGTATGCTGGGAGGCAGTTGAACAGTCTCGGGCCCCTGACACTTATTGTATGGTCTCTTAATGTGCTAGTGACACCTCTGCTTTTCATTGGGGGATGGTGCATCGTCTGCCAAGTCTTTTGCTTTCGTTGTGAGTGATTTTCGTGTGCAAGTTCGGTACTAGTCCCTCTAGGATTTTCCAGGTGTATATAATCATGTATCTCTCCCGCCTGCGTTCCAGGGAGTACAGGTTCAGGAACCTCAAGCGCTCCCAGTAATTGAGGTGTTTTATCTCCGTTATGCGCGCCGTGAAGGTTCTCTGTACATTTTCTAGGTCAGCAATTTCACCTGCTTGAAAGGTGCTGTTAGTGTGCAGCAATATTCCAGCCTAGATAGAACAAGTGACCTGAAGAGTGTCATCATGGCCTTGGCATCCCTAGTTTTGAAGGTTCTCATTATCCATCCTGTCATTTTTCTAGCAGATGCGATTGATACAATGTTATGGTCCTTGAAGGTGAGATCCTCCGACATGATCACTCCCAGGTCCTTTGACGTTGGTGTTTCGCTCTATTTTGTGGTCAGAATTTGTTTGTACTCTGATGAAGATTTAATTTCCTCGTGTTTACCATATCTGAGTAATTGAAATTTCTCATCGTTGAACTTCATATTGTTTTCTGCAGCCCACTGAAAGATTTGGTTGATGTCCGCCTGGAGCCTTGCAGTGTCTGTAATGGAAGACACTGTCATGCAGATTCGGGTGTCATCTGCAAAGGAAGACACGGTGCTGTGGCTGACATCCTTGTCTATGTCGGATATGAGGATGAGGAACAAGATGGGAGCGAGTACTGTGCCTTGTGGAACAGAGCTTTTCACCGTAGCTGCCTCGGACTTGACTCTGTTGACTACTACTCTCTGTGTTCTGTTAGTGAGGAAATTATAGATCCATCGACCGACTTTTCCTGTTATTCCTTTAGCACGCATTTTGTGCGCCAAGTTTAAACTACAAGCCAAAGTTTAAACTACAAGTATTTTTTAGGTTTCAGAAATAAAACTAGAAGATACTAGATGCCTAATTAACCTCAGTAATATCTGAGCCGTGAGGCTAGAAAATGGATGGGTATTTTTACTGGTTTGAAGTTTTCCCACATTCGCAGTCCGGCCCCGGGGCAGACGCTTTTTTTCTTGCCTGTTCAACCGGGGTTGCTGCTGGCCCGCCCCCTGGCCCACAATCCATTTACCTAGTTGATCTGGCACTTTGGGGCGGTAATGATCCAGTTTCTTTTTAAACTCCATAATTTCGCCCTATTTTTTGTTAGTCGGAAAAAGGGGCAGGGGCTGGGAAACCACGCGTTGAAGTGTTTTTTCTTATTATGCCCCTGCCCCCACTTTTTTCCTTGGGTTTTTTTCACACTTCATAGTCCCCCTCCGGGAATTGTCAAAGCAATGTGCAGATTTAAGACTGACGTTAATTGTTCCCGTTTGGCGGGAAGGGCTTGAAACTAAAATTTGGTGATTTACCCAAAGGAGAAGCGGAGAGAAACCGAGGAAAATGACGTAAAAAAATATACAGAGATGGTGGATACCCCAAGAGCGAGTCAGTACATGTGACAGAGATAAAGCCAAATAGAAGAAATCAGTTACATACACAAACATATCATCTCGAAAACTAAGAGAACTTTAAAGTAAGATGGAATATACTCCAGCAATGTTAGGGGAAAAAAGAGGAAATTTAAAATGAATTACGGGATTTTTAAAAGAGGAGAAGGAAGAGAAAAATGAGGGAAGGGGAGGAAGAAGGGGTACATCCTTGAGGTCGGGGAAGGGGGGGGTGTGAGGCGGCGGGGCTTGCGATGACGATCGTTTTGCATTTGTTTTAGGGGAGACTGGGGGGAAAGGGCGGAGGGCCCTCCTGTCCCGCCCCTGGGGAAGGTGGTCTGGTGTCCTCGACCCCACACTGACCACCCGAGATAAAGGACCAAATTTTTTATTATATTACAAAATCCCAGAGACAGAGAACAAAAATGTGAGGACCTTGACGTCAAGAAAATTGACAAAACCCGAGGGCACTGCACACCAAGTAAGATATAAACGAGTTTTAGGGGGCAGCATCACAGGGATAAACACTTTCTAAGTGACCCATACGTTTAGAAACACATAAATTTTAAAACAAGGAGGTAGACACAAGAAACACAGCACAATCGGGACACAGTAAACACATCAAGGCGGAAAACACAATAACACGCATCCAGGGAGGTTGGGCACAAGTAACACAGTCCAGCAGAGACACAATAACCGCCCACAGGCAGGTAGACACAAGTAACAAGCATCACAGGAGTAGACCAAAAACACAGCATCACAGGGGGTTTAAAAAAAGTAAAACCCCCCCCAGAAGGTAATACCGCTCACAGGCAAATTCCACAGCATCACAAAAATAACACACCATCCAAACATAAAAAACAGCATCCAGGAGGCACAGATCCCCGGAGGGAACCGCATCACTGGCGGTAAACCATCACAGGCAGAAAAAACAGCCACAATCATTAACACAGCATTACAAGAGGGAACACAGCAACACAACAGGTAACACAGCTCACGGTAGGGAAAAACAAAACACAGCCAGGAAAAACCAAAAAACAAAGGGGGGTAACACATCACAGCCGGGTAACACCACACAGCAAGGTAACACAACACACAGCCAGGGAACACTCAAAGGGAGGTACACAGCACACAAAAGGAAAAACAGCATCCATCAGGAACACAGAAACACAGCAGGGAACACAGCTCACAGGCAGGTAACACAGCAAACACAGGCAGGTAACCCCGCTCACGGGGCCCGGTAACACAGTATCACAGGGGGGGACACAGCATCACAGCCAGGTAACACAGCACAACCAGGGAAAACACCACAGGCAAGAAACAGATCACGGCAGGTAAAACAGCATCAAGGTGGTAACACAGTATATAGCCAGGTAACACAAATCACGCCGGGAACACGTTCACAGGGGGTAACACAGCTCAGGCCGGAAACGCATCACGCCAGGGAACACACATCACGGAGGTAACCACGCATCACAAGCAGGTAACACAGCATCAAGGCAGGTAACCAGCATCAAGGAGGTAAACAGCATCACAGGCAGGTAACCCCAAACACAGCCCCGGGAACACAGCACACAGGCAGAACACAGCATCACGGGAGGAACACGCATACGGCAGGGAACACAGCTCACAACAGGGAACCAGATACAGCCCGGTAACCAGCATCCAGGGAGGTAAACAAGCACCAGGGAGTAACAAAACTCCCAAACCCGGTAAAACACATCACAGGAGGTAAACACAGCATCAAGCAGGTAACCACATCACAGCCCGGTAACACAGCCACAGGCAGGTAAACAGCATCAAAGCCAGGGAACACAGCACCCCACCAGGGAGACAGCTCCAGCCCGGGGAACACATCACACCAGGTAAACGCTTTTACGCCGGTAACACAGCATCCAGCCGTAAACAGCATCACAGGCAGGGAACGCATCCAGCAGGAACACGCATCACAGGCAGGTAACACGCTCACAGGGGGAACCAGCTCAAGGCGGTAAAACCCTCACGGCAGGGGAACACGCATACAGCCGTAACACAGATCACCCAGTAACAGCATCCAGCCAGGGAACACGCACACGGGGAGTAAACAGATCCAGCCAGGTAACACAGCACACGCCAGGTAACACAGCACACGGCAGGGAAAACAGCATCACAGGCAGGTAAACCCGCATCACAGCCCTAAAAAAGCATCAAGGGGAGGTAACACAGCACACAGGGAGGTAAAACCGCTCACAGCCCGGGGAACACGCATCCAGCCCGGAAAAAAGCATCACAGCCCGTTCCAGCTCACAGGAAGGGAACCGCATCACAGGAAGGTAAAAAAGCTCACGGGAGGAACACGTAACCCAGGGAACACAGCACACAGGGAGGTAACACAGCATCACAGGCAGGTAACAAGCATCACGGAGGGAAACAGATCCGGCAGGTAAAAACAGCCCCACAGGGGAGGAACACAGCATCACGCCAGGGACACGCATCAAGGGAGGTAACACAGCCCCCACCAGGGAAACGCATCCAGGCAGGGTTAAAACCAGCACACAGGGTAACCAGCATCACAGCCAGGTAAAACCCGCACACACCAGGGAACACAAAAAGGCAGGGAACCGCATCAAGCCGGGAACACAGCACACAGGAGGTAAACGCCCCAAAGGAGGAAAAACAGCATCACAGGGAGGTAAAAACGCATCCAGCCCGGGAAACGCATCACAGGCGTAACACGCATCACAGCCAGGTAACACAGCATCCAGGCAGGTAACCAGCATCACAGGCAGGTAACACACATCAAGCCAGGGAAACAGCACACAGGAACACACATCACGCCGGTAAAAACAGCATCACAGGCATAACACAGCATCACAGCCAGGTTAAAACCAGCATCACAGCGGTAACACAGCATCACAGGCAGGAACACAGCATCAAGGGAGGTAACACAGCACACGCCAGGTAAAAAAAAGCAAACCCCCAGGCAGGTTTAAAAACCCGCATCCACCAGGGGAACACAGAATCACAGGGAGGTAAACAGCACACGGAGGTAACACACATCACAGCCCCGGTAAAAACAGCACAAGGGAAAAAGCCTTTCCCGCCCGGTAACCAGCATCACAGGGGAGGTAACACAGATCACGCCCGGGAACACGCATCACAGGGAGGTAAAACAGCATCCAGGCAGGGAAAAAACAGCATCACAGGCAGGTAACACAGCTCCACCAGGTAACAAGCACACAGGCCGGGAAAACAGCCACACCGGAACACAGAAAACCCAGGCAGGTAACAAAAGCATCACAGGGAGGGAAAACAGCATCACAGCCAGGGAACACAGCATCAAGGTAACAAGCTCACACCGGAAACAGCATCACAGGCAGGGAACACCGCACACAGCCAGGTAAACGCACCAGGCAGGGAAACAGCATCACAGGCAGTAACACGCATCACAGGTAAACACATCACAGCGGAAGTGAACAATAAGAGATTTGTTAAAGGTACAAATATCCCTTAAATTTTACAACTGAAAACGGGAATTGGAAGTTTAAGAAAAAAAACTACACATTTCAAAAAAAACAACAACAAAAAATCTGTACAAATTTGTTTGAAAAAAAAAAAGGGGGGGGGGAGGGGGGGGGGGGAGGGGGAGGGGGGGGGGGTGGGGAGGGGCAAAAATGTCAGTCAGGGGATTTTTGGGGTGTACCCCGGGCGGTGTGGTTCAACACAGGTTACCTGGTAGTCCTACCAGGGGGTGAGGGTTTAACACAGGTTTTCCTGGGAGTCCTACCAGGCGGTGAGGTTTTTAACAAGGTTTCCTGGGAACTACCAGCGGTGGGTTTAACACAGGTTACCTGGTAGTCACACCAGGCGGGAGGTTCAACACAGGTTTCCTGGGAGTCATACCCGGTGGTGATGGTCAAACAGGGTTACCTGGGAGTCACTAAACCCGGCGGTGATGGTTTAAAACAGGTTACCCGGTATCACTACCAGGGGGTGATGGCTCAACACAGGGACCGGTAGTCACACCAGGGGGTGATGGCTCAACAAGGTTACCTGGTAGACAAACCCGGTGGGTGGTTCAACCAGGTTACCTGGTAGTCAAAATACCGTGAGGTCAAAAACAGGTTACCTGGTATCCACCAGGTGGGCTCAAAAAGGTTACCTGGTAGTCACTCCAGGTGGTGATGGCTCAACACGGTTACCGGGGTTTCACTACCGGTGGTAAGGTCAACACAGGTTCCGGTAGTCCCCCTACCAGGTGGTGAGCTCAAAAACACGTTACCCCGGTAGTCACACCAGGTGGTTATGGTCACACGGTTACCCGGGAGTAACCCCGTGTAACTACTGTGAAAATTTTAAAAGAAAAAATTTTACTAAATTTTTTAATAAATAAGAAAATTTTGAATGGTGATAAAATAACGAATAAACATTTAAAACAAAAATAAAATAAAATAAATAATAATATAAAAATAAAAATAATCCCCTTAAAAGGTGTGAATACAGTGCTAATGGGGCTACCCCTAGTAGCTACCTGGTCTACCCCTAGTAGCTAACTTTACCACTAGTACTACCTGGCTACCACTAGTAGACCTGGGCTACCACTAGTACTAACTGGTCTACCACTAGTAGCACCTGGCTACCACTAGGGAGTTACCCGGTCCCACGTATACCCGGGCAAAAACTAGAGTTACCTGGGCTCCCTAGAGCTAATGGTCCCACAGTAGCATGGTTTTCCCCATACTACCTGGTCTACCATGTAGTTACCTGGTCCCATAGTAGCTACCCGGGCTCCCCTGTAAACCTGGTCTAACCACTAGTAGCTACCCGGTCTTCCACTATTACTGGTCACCCTAAAGTTACCTGGGCTACCACATGGTTTACCTGGTCTACCACATACTACCCGGGCTACCATAGTAGTCCTGTCTACCACTAGGCACCGGTCTACAAATAGTAATTACTTGGTTACCCTAGTAGCTAACTGGTCTACCACTAGTAGTTACCTTGTTACCACTATACTACTTGGGCTACCCCTAATTTTCCCGTTTACCACTATTTCCACCTGGTCTACCATAGCATTTTCGTGGGGTTTACCACTATAGTTACCTGGTCACCCCAGTACTAAAAGTCTACCACTAGAGTTACCTTGTCACCACTAGTACTACCTGGGTTTCCACTAGCACTACCTGGTCTACCCTATAGTTACCTGGTCGTCACAGTAGTTACCTGGTCTCCACTATATTTCCGGCTAAACCCCAGTAGCTACCGGTTACCCTATAGTTACCTGGTTTATGCAGTAGCACCGGTCACCCCTAGGCATTTTTCACCCTAATAGTTACTGTTTCCATTGAGCCACCTGGTCTCCACTAAGTTACTGGTCTATATAGTAGTTACCTGGTCTACCACTATATAACTTTCTAAAAACTAGAGTTACCTTGTTACCACTAGACTACCCGGTTACCACTATACTACCCGGTCTACCCCTAGTAACCTGGGCTACCACCCAAAGGGTACCTGGTCTACCACTATGGCTACCCCGGTTACCACTAGTAGTTAAATGGTCTGTCCCCCCGTTTTTTCCCTTTATCCCAAAAACTCCAGTTTCCCCCACAAAAAAAAACTTGGAGGTCCCCTTTACCCCCTCCCTTCTTTCCTCTTTCTCCTCCCGGGCAAAGGGGCAAATGGGGGCACCGTCGTACCGGTTTCAATTGGGCTACCTTGCATGTCCCCAGTTGACTGAGGGGGTCATTCTGTGCAGTTTGGGGGGGAAGAGGACCGTTTTAGCAGTGACAATGGGAATTCATAAAAGTTTACAGTGACAAGGTAATGTCAAAGTTGTAGCTGACTAATACGCATAAATTTTTAGCAATGCAAAAGGGAAGTATAATGTTGTCAGTGAAATGGTAAGTATAATGTTGTAGCAGTGACAGAAAAAAATGTCATAATTTGTAGCGTGACAATAAAAGTCATAAAGTTGTAGCAGTGACAGTAAAACTGTCAAACGTTGTAGCAGGACAATGGTAATGTCTAATGTTGTAGCAGTCAGTAATACTGTAAATTTTAGCAGTGACAATGGTAATGTCATAATGTTGTAGCAGTACAGTAATTCTTCATAAATAGCAGGACAATGGTAATGTTTCCCTAAGTAAAGCAGGACAATGGTAATTCATAATGTTTGTGCAGTGGGGCAATGGAAGTCTAATGTTTTTTACAGTTTCAAGGTAATGTGTAAAAGTTATAGCGGACAGTAAACTGCATAAGTTGTAGCATGACAATGGAAAAAGCATAATGTTGTAGCAGTGACAGTAATACGTCATAACGTTGTTTGCAGTGAAAATGGTAATGTGTAAGTTGTGCATGACGTAATACGTCAAAATTTTTGAAAAGACAATGGAATTCATAATGTTGTTAAACAGTCATAATACTGTCATAATGTTGTAGCAGGACAATGGAATGTCTAAAATTAGCAGTACAGAAAAAAGTCTAAGTTGTAGCGGACAAGGAAAGCAAATGTTTAGCAGTGACAATGGAATTCATAAAGTTGTAGTAGTGACATGGTAATGTGTAAATTTTTAGCATGACAGTAATAATGTCATAATTTGACAGTGCAAGGAATGTAAAGTTTTAGCAGTGACAGTAAAACTGTCAAAACTTTTAGCAGTGAAAAGGAAATGTCAAAGTTTAGCGTGACAGTTAAAAAGTCATACGTTGACAGGGCAATGGAAAATTTTAATTTGTAGCATGACGTAAAACGTCAAAATGTTTAGCAGTACAGTAATACTGCAAATGTTGGTGCAGTGACAAATAAATGTCATAATTTGTAGCGTGACAGTAATACTGCATAAAAGTTTTTAGCAGTGACGTAATCTTCATAAATTTTTTAGCGGACAGTAATACGTCTAAAAGTTGTAGCGTGACAGAATACGCATAAATTGTAGCAGTGACAATGGAAAAGTCAAAAAGTTTTAGCAGGACAGTAATACGTCAAATGTGTGCAGTGACAATGGTAATGTTAATGTTGTAGCAGTCACGTAATACTGTTTAAAGTGTGCAGTGAAAAATGGAATGGTGTGTGTGTTTTGTGTGTGGGTATGGCAATGGATCATTAGGGATAGGGTGGCAGATGGGTAGGCCCCAGTCAGGCCATTTTTGCTTTAAAAAAGCAGTCCCTTTTTCAACCCCCCCTCCCCCCCATTCCCCAACCTCCCCCCCCTCAAACCCACGCTTTCCAAAACCAAAACCCCAATATCGTTTTTAACATGGCCTGGTATCCATTAACCTATTTTGTGTGCAATTAATCTTTTTTGTGTCGTCTATTTAAAACCCTTTTGTGTCCCTTTAACTGTTTTGTGTCGTCTTTTAAAGTTCTGTGTGTTTTTAAAAAAGGTGTCTTTCGTTTTATTATGAAATGGGGTTACAATTGGTGTTTTGAAGTGTTCCGAAGATGAGGCGGCGGAAGGTAAACAATGCAAAAAAATTAAGTGGAGGATATATTAAACGACAGAAGACAGGAGAGTGCTGGCCTTTTCCAGCGTCATTTTAGTAGTTCTGGCTCGTGAGGGCCGGGGGGGTGGGGGGGCGTTCACTCAAATGGTCCCCGGACTCGAACTACAAGAAATCACCAAGGGTCCCGAACCCATGAATGGATCAGTTATGAAGTCCTCTACTTAAAAAGATGGTTCAATCAAGAAGTATAGTACTTGATTTATGAGAGGGGGGTAAGTGGCGAGGTCCCCGACTTACGAGAAAGAATGTATTTAAAGTCTGGTCTTTAGACTCGTCATTAATAAGCAATGCAAGAAAAGGGAAGATCGAGAGAAATTGGATAAAAAAAAGGAGTGAAGGAAAGTTAATAAAGAGAACAAGGGAGATAAAAAAGAGAGTTTGAAGGGAGAGGCTGTAGACCTACCTGTGAGGTGTAGTCTGGTCTTGGACTCGTCATTACTGGTGTGTCCGCTGGATGAGTCCACGTCTGATACGCCAGAGTCCGCGGGGGAGGGAGGCAGGGACCCGCCCACTGCAACACACAAAGAGAAAAACATAGGGAAATAAGTACATCAATGGCAGTAAAAAAAAAGAGAGAGAGAAATGCTAGTAGACCATTCTTGTTGCAAGCGTCGTGCCTGTCCACTGCTGCCTTCAACACTGCTACCACTACCCTCGAAATTCTCTCTCTCTCTCTCTCTCTCTCTCACACACACACACACACACATACACAGCGATCAGTGAAGAGTCGGGGCCAGGAGCTATGTTTCGACCTCTGCAACCACAAATAGGCGAGTACAAATAGGCGAGTACACACACCTTTTTAGCCAGCCCTGCCTTCCTCAGGTCGAGATTACAAGAAACTACTGTGATAAATGTCTTCTAAATAACTAGAGAGAGAGAGAG
The DNA here is from genome assembly GCF_026875155.1 of Cherax quadricarinatus. Taxonomy (NCBI): domain Eukaryota; kingdom Metazoa; phylum Arthropoda; class Malacostraca; order Decapoda; family Parastacidae; genus Cherax; species Cherax quadricarinatus. The sequence continues at coordinate 91,652,380 of NC_069404.1, read as the reverse complement.
AGAGAGAGAGAGAGAGAGAGAGAGAGAGAGAGAGAGAGAGAGAGAGAGAGAGAGAGCCTGATAAGCTGGTAAACTATAAATAACCAGCCCTGGTATGAATGACCGATGGCAACCTTCCCTTCACCCCCCTCCCTTCCTCCACATTTTTCGTTGCCTAGGTTACCGCTGGCTCAGGCATCAACCGGAAGTACCTATGAAAATATATAAGACTTGAAAAGAGAAAGTCTTATGAGAAAAACTGAAGCATACCTATGTTGACTTACTTATTCTGTCTTCTGCCATGATAAATAAAAGACAAGTTGAACTTTATAACATTATATATAAGTTTACCCGGGACGCTGCTGGTAAGAAGAGCAAAGGAGTGTTTGATCTGAGTGAACAAGACAATATTGTCAACACCAATGTTGAGAGTCTCACCCACGATATTTGTCTTTCAACTAAAACCGAAGAGCCGTTATCTTCCTTCAGCTCACAATAAAGTTGCTTTATTAGCATGTTAAAGACGAAGATTTTATTTAATGTTCAGTAACGTTTGTAAAAGAGTGCAGGGTGAAGGTGAAGTCACCTGTGAGCCACAACTTTCATCCGACCGGTTCAATTAATAACTCTTGTGCATTTGGCGTGAAACCTTGTTCCCCATGCGAGTCACTCCATGAATGAATGGAAGCCTGTGCTTGCCAGAGTTTTTATTTATAAGCGAGTGAGTTGTCGCCTCCGACAACTTTACCTCTGTTCTTGCAGTTAGCAATTGAGGCGGCCTTTCTGGATCTCGGATGCGCGGTCTCCGCAGTAAAATGGTCATGGGACTGCCACTGAGGAATGTATTCATCCTGGAGATCCACTAGGTAGTGAGGACGCTGCCAGCCTCTGAGAGGATGCCATCTGCCACAAACAGGTGGTGAGGACACAGGATAGCTGGTCAGTTATCCACCTGTCATAACATCGTAAGTTATCATTCATTCCCTCCATCACATTCACTATACTTTGCTACGAGTGTTCATCCGGTAATCTGCTTGTGACTAGGTGCTCACCCACGGCCGCCTCCACACAAGTAACAAATACATTTTGTTCGCGCGCGCACGCACGCACGCTCGCAAGCTCTCTCTCTCTCTCTCTCTCTCTCTCTCTCTCTCTCTCTCTCTCTCTCTCTCTCTCTCTCTCTCTCTCACTACTACTACTGTCATTCCACGGAACTTAATCTACTCTTCCACAAACCACCTCATCCATCCATCTGTCCGTTATCACCCACTCTACCTACATTCCAGCCCAACCACCCTACTCACTACATCACAGCCCAACCACCCTACTCACTACATCACAGCCCAACCACCCTACTCACTACATCACAACCCAACCACCCTACTCACTACATCACAGTCCATCCACCCTACTCACTACATCACAGCCCATCCACCCTACTCACTACATCACAGCCCACCCACCCTTCTCACTACATTCCAGCCCAACCACCCTACTCACTACATCACAGCCCATCCACCCTACTCACTACATCACAGCCCATCCACCCTACTCACTACATCACAACCCAACCACCCTACTCACTACATCACAGCCCAACCACCCTACTCAATACATCACAGCCCAACCACCCTACTCACTACATCACAGCCCATCCACCCTATTCACTGCATCACAGCCTACCCACCCTATTCACTGCATCACAGCCCACCCACCCACTGCACCACCATACCACACCTTGCCCACCCGCAGCGCTTGCTATAGGATACACCACAAACCACCACTCTATCCTGCAGCTACCACACAACCTTATCACAGAAACAAATCACGACACACACACAACACACACACACACACACACACACACACACACACACACACACACACACACACACACACACACACACACACACACACACACACACATACACACACACACACACACACACATAGTACTCGCTCTTATCGTGCTAGTGGCGCAGGGGCGCCACTAGCACGATAAGACATAATAAGGGTCAGGGGCCCCAAGACTGTTCAACTGCCTCCCAGCATACATAAGGGGGATTACCAATAGACCCCTGGCTGTCTTCAAGAAGGCGCAGGACAGGCACCTAAAGTCAGTACTTGATCAGCCGGGCTGTGGTTCATACGTCGGGTTGCGTGCGGCCAACAGTAACAGCCTGGTTGATCAGGCCCTGATCCACCATAAGGCCTGTTTACAGACCGAGCCGCGGGGGCGTTGACCCCCGAAACCCTCTCCAAGTATACTCTAGGTATATATATTATATACAAACACACACACGAGTGGCCAGGAGCTGTGATTAAACCCATACACTCACATATAGGTGAATACACATACATACACACACTTAGTGATCTGTGAGAAGAAGTTACTACTACTGGTACCATAGGTAGTGATAACACTAGTGGTAGAGATTTTGATGATAACTTAGGTAGTAATGTTAGTACCACCACCATCACTAATGGTGTTGGTGACTGTGATGATGATGATGACAGTGGTGGTGGTGGCTGTGATGATGGTAGTGGTGGTGATGGTGGTGGTTGTGGTGGTTGTGGTGGTGGTGGTGGTGGTGGCGGCAGTGGTGGTGATGGTGGCGGCGTCGCAGTGCGGGCGGCGGGAGGGGGGCGGTGGGGGAAGGTAAGGTGGGAGGGTGAAGGGGGAACTCATCTCAGTTCCGGGGGGGGAGGGGTCAGGGTCGTTTAGGGTCGCTCCAAGATCTCTTCCTCTTTTTGGTACAAAGAGTACGAACCCTGGACACAGCAACGGGCTGACAAAGGGGAAAATGAGAAGGAAAACAAAGGGGAGGAGAGGGGAAGGGAGGGGGTAAATATGTTCGAAACGTCATGACCTGTTCGAAACTCGTGATTTGTTCGAAGTTTCCTTTCTTCACGACCCTGAAAATGACCCGGTGGCACTCGAGTGAATACTGGGCGGTGGCACTCTTGTGAGTGAATACTGGGCGGTGGCACTCTTGTGAGTGAATACTGGGCGGTGGCACTCTTGTGAGTGAATACTGGGCTGTAGCACTCTTGTGAGTGAATACTGGGCTGTGGCACTCTTGTGAGTGAATACTGGGCTGTGGCACTCATATGGGACAAACACTTACTGGCACACAGGTGAGTGACACTAATTTAAAGCTTCCTATGATGACGTGTATGGTGAAGCAAAGCTCATGATTGATTGTGTCAGTGTACACGTATCACTATCATGATCTACAAGTATCACTATCATGATCTACAAGTATCACTATCATGATCTACAAGTATCACTACCATGATCTACAAGTATCACTACCATGATCTACAAGTATCACTATCATGACCTACAAGTATCACTATCATGATCTACAAGTATCATTATCATGACCTACAAGTATCACTATCATGATCTACAAGTACCACTATCATGACCTACAAGTATCACTATCATGACCTACAAGTATCACTATCATGATCTACAAGTACCACTATCATGACCTACAAGTATCACTATCATGACCTACAAGTATCACTATCATGACCTACAAGTATCACTATCATGATCTACAAGTATCACTATCATGATCTACAAGTACCACTATCATGACCTACAAGTATCACTATCATGACCTACAAGTATCACTATCATGATCTACAAGTACCACTATCATGACCTACAAGTATCACTATCATGATCTACAAGTATCATTATCATGACCTACAAGTATCACTATCATGATCTACAAGTATCATTATCATGACCTACAAGTATCACTATCATGACCTACAAGTATCACTATCATGACCTACAAGTATCACTATCATGACCTACAAGTATCACTATCATGATCTACAAGTACCACTATCATGACCTACAAGTATCACTATCATGACCTACAAGTATCACTATCATGATCTACAGGTATCACTATCATGATCTACAGGCATCACTATCATGATCTACAGGTATCACTATCATGACCTACAAGTATCACTATCATGACCTACAAGTATCACTATCATGATCTACAGGTATCACTATCATGATCTACAGGCATCACTATCATGATCTACAGGTATCACTATCATGATCTACAAGTATCACTATCATGATCTACAGGTATCACTATCATGATCTACAGGCATCACTATCATGATCTACAGGCATCACTATCATGATCTACAAGTATCACTATCATGATCTACAGGTATCACTATCATGACATATAAGTATCACTATCATGACCTACAGGTATCACTATCATGATCTACAGGCATCACTATCATGATCTACAGGTATCACTATCATGACCTACAAGTACCACTATCATGACCTACAAGTACCACTATCATGACCTACAAGTATCACTATCATGACCTACAGGTATCACTATCATGATCTACAAGTATCACTATCATGATCTACAGGTATCACTATCATGACATATAAGTATCACTATCATGACCTACTGGTATCACTATCATGACCTACAAGTACCACTATCATGACCTACAAGTATCACTATCATGACCTACAGGTATCACTATCATGATCTACAAGTATCACTATCATGACCTACTGGTATCACTATCATGATCTACAGGTATCACTATCATGACATATAAGTATCACTATCATAACCTACAAGTATCACTACCATGACCTACAGGTATCACTATCATGATCTACAGGCATCACTATCATGATCTACAGGTATCACTATCATGACCTACAAGTATCACTATCATGACCTACAGGTATCACTATCATGATCTACAGGCATCACTATCATGATCTACAGGCATCACTATCATGATCTACAGGTATCACTATCATGATCTACAGGTATCACTATCATGATCTACAGGTATCACTATCATGATCTACAGGTATCACTATCATGATCTACAGGTATCACTATCATGATCTACAGGTATCACTATCATGATCTACAGGTATCACTATCATGATCTACAGGTATCACTATCATGATCTACAGGTATCACTATCATGATCTACAGGTATCACTATCATGATCTACAGGTATCACTATCATGATCTACAGGTATCACTATCATGATCTACAGGTATCACTATCATGATCTACAGGTATCACTATCATGATCTACAGGTATCACTATCATGATCTACAGGTATCACTATCATGATCTACAGGTATCACTATCATGATCTACAGGTATCACTATCATGACCTACAAATATCAGTATCTTTACTAATTAACATTATTTAATCGCAGCAAATCCTGCAAATATTAATCAGATGAGTACACAAAGAGAGAGCTCAATAAGTGTAAAGGAACCAAGACTCTTCAAGCTGCTCCCTTCGTGAGTAATAGTAATTACCAGTCAACCCATGGCTGTCTTCAAGAGGTAACTTGGTAAGTTCCTCATCAGCTAGAATGATGATGCATACATTAGACTACGTTAAGTTAGGACCAACAGCTTGGTCGATCCGGGGACGGCAACCAGGAGGTCTAGTCTTGAACCGGGTAGCGGGGGCGGTGACCCCCTGAAATAGACTGCAGGTAACCTTGGTTACAAGGTACTTAAAAGTGCTCGAGGTTGGCTTTACGTGCACACACTCTTACTATGCAACAAACTGAGATATATGTTGAGATACGCTGAGGTGCATGTTGGAGTGAATGTTTATCTTATTCTCCACACACTACAACATTCTTCCACTCAGAAATGTGACTGTTCTACATTCACCCATTCAAATCATTGTGTAAGTGTGGTGATGGTGGTGATACTGTGGTGGAAGTACTGGTGGTGGTGATAGTGTAGTGGAGGTGATGGTGGTGGTGATAGTGTAGTGGTAGAGGTGGTGGTAGTGTGGTGGTGGGGGGCAGCGGGTGGTGGTGGCAGCAGCAACACCGCCCCCGCATAACCTTCACTTCCAGCCTCGGTTCTTCCTCGCGTCTTTAAAAAGTGCGTCACCAGCGGCCAGTGACGTAACTGCCGCTATTTTCGTGTGGATCAATAGGTAACTTTGCGATCAGGCGCCGTGTCCGGATCCGTGGGCGCGGCCGCGGCTCCCGCCCACGCTCGCCTCAACCCCAACATCACCAACTGACCCCTGCAATTGCCCTACTTTAGCAACGTATAATCGGAGCTGCACCGATGAATCCTGTAGGTAAACAGTGTGATATATGAAAAAAAGAGTGTAAATGTGGGTGCAATGCAGCAGTGTGCCAGTGGTTCCAGACGATCGTACCCTTGAGAATCCAGGCTGTTCTATGACGTCACAACCTGGGTTGCCACAAGGTCAATAATTTACCTTAGCTTCGTGTTTGGTATCGCACAACCTGTCTTCCACTGACCTAAACCCGACGCTGATCTGTGATACAGCACAACACATTTCAACCAACACCAAGCCACGGACTGGAAGGCACCAGAGAGCATGTTTTCCCACGGACAACATATGTTGGTGTTAGTGAAGGGCTGTGGTAGATATGAGGTCACATCAGTAGCCATGTTGTGGATTTTCCAGTAAAGTAGCCACTCTCACTGCAGGAAACTTAGTGTCACCCACTGAACGTGATGTAATGACCCACTCACCACCACTGCTGGAACTGTTGCGTGGTACAACCTCCCCCCCCTCCCGTGACACACGCTTAAGTTTAACTAAGCGCTTGGTTAAACTTAGAAGCTTATGCAGTGGCAAAGAACTAGAAATCCTCATCCAAAATTTTAACTTTTCTAAAAACTTGGTGTGAATGGAGCTTATGCAAACTCTACCAATCTTATATATTGCAAAGAACCATTAAATAATAAGAGAATAGCTGTGACTACCATCAACATATCACTACTCCAGTCTTCCTGTGTGACGCCGCCGCCGCCGCCGCAACCTTCAACTCAATCCCAAGAAACACACACGACCAGAAACTCGCACAAGGAATCCCCGAGGGACACCACTTACGTAGTGAAGACTCATGCAGGGATCTTAATGGGACCGAAGTGACTGAGTAGACTCGCCTAGGAACCTCCAAGGATCTAGAGTGGGAAGACTCACACAGGGATCTAGAGTGGGAAGACTCACACAGGGATCTAGAGTGGGAAGACTCACACAGGGATCTAGAGTGGGAAGACTCACACATGGATCTAGAGTGGGAAGACTCACACGGGATCTAGAGTGGGAAGACTCACACAGGGATCTAGAGTGGGAAGACTCACACAGGGATCTAGAGTGGGAAGACTCACACAGGGATCTAGAGTGGGAAGACTCACACAGGGATCTAGAGTGGGAAGACTCACACAGGGATCTAGAGTGGGAAGACTCACACAGGGATCTAGAGTGGGAAGACTCACACAGGGACCTAGAGTGGGAAGACTCACACAGGGATCTAGAGTGGGAAGACTCACACAGGGATCTAGAGTGGGAAGACTCACACAGGGATCATGACCTTCGGAAAGACTCCAAATTCCTAAAAAATTCCTAATTGCTAAATGATGTCTTATCTCTTCGTGAGTGTGTGTGTGGGAGAGAGAGAGAGAGAGAGAGAGAGAGAGAGAGAGAGAGAGAGAGAGAGAGAGAGAGAGAGAGAGAGAGAGAGAGAGAGAGAGAATGAGAATGTGAACAGAAACAAGGTGTACAGAAATTCTGCCACTGGAGAATGAGAAGAATGTGAGTGGACGGTGATATGATGTCACCTGCCTTGAAGGGCTTGCTAGTATATAGCAATACTTCAGCCTAGAAAAATCAAGTGATCTGAAGAATGTCATTATTCGCTCGGCAGCTCTTGTTTTGAAAGTTCTAGTGTTCCCACCTATCGTTTTTCTTGCAGCTTCCGATAAAAAACACTGTTGTGCACCTAGAAGGAGAGATCTTCTAACATCACTTCCAGATCTCTCGCATCTCACTTACGTTCTACTGAGTTTATCTTGAACTTCGATCTTGTTTTTATTTAGTCCTTTCTATAACGTAGTAACCAACATTTGTCCTCACTGAACATTATACTGTTATCAGTAGCTGACTGAAGACTTGGTTTTTATAAACTTGAAGGTTCACCGTGTCTATTATGGATGCCACTCTCAAGCAGAGTGGAATCCATAATAGATGATACAGTTTATATCGCTGTCTATGTCAGATATGAGAACGGGAAAAAGAAGTGAGGTGATGATCATGCCTCAGCAGACACAACTCTTCGCTGTAGCACCTCCTGACAACTGTATTCACTATTAGTCTTTGAGTTTTATTTATTACGAAGTCCAATATCTATCCGCCCACTTTTCCAGTTATTTGTTTTGTACGCATTTTGTACACGGTTACCCTATGATCGACTTATTAATTAAAGGCTTTTGCAAAGTCAGTTATACTACATCCGCATTTTGGTTGTCTAGTGCAAGAGTGAAGAAAAAATGGAGAAGAAGCGGCAGAGAAATGAGATCGAATGTCACACTAACTAGTGAATAACAGCCAAATAACAACACAATTATATATAAAAAATGCATCTATGGGGAGATGCATGACGTGTCTTTATCAGGAAACAGCGCGCACGCGCGCACGCACGCACACACACACACACACACACACACACACACACACACACACACACACACACACACACACAACGCACACACACACACACACACACACACACACACACACACACACACACACACTGAGAGGTAGAGACAAGGTGGACAGAGACAGGATGTTCAAGAGATGGGACGCAGCAACGAAGGGTCACAGTTGGAAGCTGAAGACTCAGATGAACCACAGGGATGTTAGGAAGTATTTCTACAGTCACAAAGTTTTCAGGAAGCGGAATAGTCTGGGTAGAAATGTAGTGAAGGCAGGATCCATACATAGCTTTAAGAAGAGGTATGATAAAGCTCACGGAGCGGGAAGAGTGACCGGGTAGCGGCCAGGTGAAGAGGCGGGGGCAGGAGCTGTGAATCGACCCCCGCAAGCACAACTAGGTGAGTACAACTAGGCGAGTACATACACATACATACACACACACACACGCACACACACTATTCAGCAACTTACTTGAGGTGTTTGGCTGGGACGTTGTGTATGCCGTCCGGTGTCCGGCATGCGCTGCCGGATGGGGCTGGTAGCCCGCGTTGTAGAGACTGGTGTTGTGGTTGAGGTTGGTGGTGTTGTGGTTGTGGGTAGTGGTGGTGGTGGCGGCGCTAGTGGTGATGGGGCTGGTGTTCTGAAGGTGGGGGAGGAGCTGACCGGAGGAGAGGAGGTCGTGGAGGAGCTGTTCTCGTGACCTGCCTCCCACAGTGTTGGCGTGGAGGTGGTGGTGGTGATGGTGGTGATGGTGGTGGGAGTCGTTGTGTAGAGGTGTGACCACTCGCCCGCCATCGTTGTCCACTGCAGAGGAGAAGCAAGATACACTGTACAATGCTGATACGATATATGTAACAGATAAGTATACATGATATAATTTATAATAATGATATCTGGATGGTACAGTTATGCAGGTGAGTCAACACATGATAGCTGCCACTTGCGCCAGACTACTTACAAAGTGCCCTTAACTGCATTATCACTGTGGTTCCTCTAATATCTGATATAACCGAGTTTTCTGAATCTTTTCCAACTGTTTGTATGTTAGGAGGCATTAACACACACACACACACACACAATTTATATATATAATATATATATATATATATATATATATATATATATATATATATATATATATATATGTCGTGCCGAATAGGCAGAACTTGCGATCTTGGCTTAAATAGCAACGTTCATCTTGCCACATAGGACAAGTGAAAATTTGTGTATGCAATAATTTCGCCAAAATCATTCTTAACCTAACGAATAAAATATATTTCACTGGGTTTGTTTAGTATTAAATTATTGTAAACAAATCTAAAATATATTTAGTTGGGTTAGGCTAAAATAAATTGCTCTTGCTATAATAAGGTTAGGTAAGTTTTCTAAGATTCTTTTGGTGCAAAATTAAAAATTTTTACATTAACATTAATGAAAAAAATATATTTTTAAAGGTATAAGAGAAAATTTCAGAAAGGACTAATTATAAATGATTTCTTGCTAATTGACCATTTTTACATATCGGCACGACATAATAATATATATATAATATATATAAAATATTATATATAAATATATAATAATAATATAATATATATATATATATAATAAATGTGTGTGTGTGTATTGGTGTGTGTTGTGTGTTGTGTGGTGTTGTGTGTTGTGTGTGTGTGTGGTGTGTGTGTGTGTGTGGGGTTGTGTGTGTGTGTGTGTGTGTGTGTGTGTGTAACTCACCTAGTTGAGGTTGCAGGAGTCGAGTCCAAGCTCCTGGCCACCGCCTCTTCACTGATCGCTACTAGGTCACTCTCCCTGAGCCGTGAGCTTTATCATCCCTTTCTGCTTAAAGCTATGTATGGATCCTGCCTCCACTACATCGCTTCCCAAACTATTCCACTTTCTGACTACTCTGTGGCTGAAGAAATACTTCCTAACATCCCTGTGATTCATCTGTGTCTTCAACTTCCAACGGTGTCCCCTTGTTACTGTGTCCATCTCTGGAACATCCTGTCTTTGTCCACCTTGTCAATTCCTCTCAGTATTTTGTATGTCGTTATCATGTCCCCCCTATCTCTCCTGTCCTCCAGTGTCGTAAGGTTGATTTCCCTTAACCTCTCCTCGTAGGACATACCTCTTAGCTCTGGGACCAGTCTTGTTGCAAACCTTTGCACTTTCTCTAGTTTCTTTACGTGTGTGTGTGTGGGGGGGGGTGCGTGTGTGGTGCCGAATAGGTAAAACTGGTGAATTAGCAAGAACTCATTTAAAATTAAGTCCTGTCTAATATTTTCTCTTATACGTTCAAAGATATATTTTTTCATTTATGTTAATGTAAAAATTAATAATTTTGTACCAAAAGAACCTTAGAAAACTTACCTAACCTTATTATAACAAGCGCAATTTAATTTAGCCTAATCCAACTAAAATATTTTAGATAAGCTTACAATAATTTAATAATAAATAAACACTGAAATATATTTTTATCGTTGGGTTCAGAATGATTTTTGCGAAATTAGTGCATAAACAAATTTTCGCTTGCCTTAATCGGCAAGAAGAGTGTTGCTATTTAAGCCAAAATAGCAAATCTGATCTATTCGGAACGAAATATAAAATATATATAATAAAAATATAAAATATATATATATATATATTATAATATAACACACAAAACAACAACAAACAATCGCAGACGGGGGATCTTAACTATGCCGGACAACCACGGGAGGGGGGGGGGGGAAATCTTTTAGCTCAAAATACTTCACACTTCTCAGTGCGTCCCTCAGGAGCTGTGCAATGTTGCAAGGGAGCAACCAAAGCAGGGAGAGAGGTCTCAGAGTAGCCTAGGTGTCACCGTCCACGGTTACCCTTAGATTGACCCTTTGCAACATTGCACAGCTCCTGATGACGCACTGAGAAGTGTGAAAGTACTTGAGCTAAAGATTTCCACCTCCCCCCCCGTGGCTTGTCCTGCATACATACATACATAAATACATATATATAATGTGGCTGTGTGCGAGACCTTGAAACAACACATTTTTTTTATTTGCCAAGTTTATGTTATATCGAATTACCCCTAAGTCTGGAACACATACCACTTTTTCCCCCACACCCACACCCACACCCACACACACCCCACCCACACCCACACACACCCACACACACACACACACACACACACACACACACACACACACAGACTCCAAAAGGTAAGATGTGACCTACTTAGATAAATAAGGCTCACTTATTCCGTACCTTTCCATCTACCTACCTGCCTATGTATTTCACAATTTATGTCTGCCCACCTATTTGTCTGCCTCCCTATCTATATATTTGCCTGCCTTCTTACCTATCTTCCATCATCTATATGTCTACCTTCCTGTCTGTCTCCCCGCGTGTGCATTCCCTGGTAATGCTTACGTTGAACGTTGTACGTGGTTCGTCACTTAGTGAACCTTGTCAGCAAGATACTGTATGTGGAGAGATGCGCTCTAAACACAAGCCATATCCTGACGTCTCACCCCCATGTAAACACACAGGTGCTATGATACAAAGTTTTGATATGTAAACATATCAACGGTGTTTTTCTGGGGTGTAAACATGCGATTCACACACACACACACACACACACACACACACACACACACACAGTATAAGGTTATGAAATTCGGGGAAGACGAAAGAAGATCGGATGCGGAATACAAATGAGGTCAACCGTTCCTACAATCAGATGTGAGATAAGACCATCATTGGACACCTCAGTGGTCACTACGATGGTGCAGCATCACCACCACCGCCACCACTGCTAGCACCACCACCGCTGCTAATACCACCACCACTGCTAGCACCACCATCACCACCACCACCACTAATAGCAGCAGCAGCTGTAGAACTAGCAGCAGCAGTAGTAGTACCCATAAAAAGTGGCACAGAGAGGGCAGATAAGGGTTTGCTTCCTTTCAGATAAGTTGTACCACACGACGCGCGCACCTGAACCACGGGAGAGACCTATAGCAAACCCAATGAATAGTAAAGTTGCCATGAACACAATTAGAGAACACTACCATCACTCCCACAGCCGCCACTGCCACCACAACCAACCTACCAACACTCACACAGCCGCCACTGCCACCACAACCAACCTACCACCACTCCCACAGCCGCCACTGCCACCACAACCAACCTACCAACACTCACACAGCCGCCACTGCCACCACAACCAACCTACCACCACTCCCACAGCCGCCACTGCCACCACAACCAACCTACCACCACTCCCACAGCCGCCACTGCCACCACAACCAACCTACCACCACTCCCACAGCCGCCACTGCCACCACAACCAACCTACCACCACCACCAAGACAGTGTGGCTATCCTGGACAAGGTCATAATGCGGGAAGTGATCAGGCAATGGGATTATAGGGAGGAGGGGTGACTGGGAGGATGGGGGGTGAGGGGGTAGACGGGAAGAAGTAAAAGGGGAGTGGTGATTGAAAGGCGAGGGGAGGGACGAGGAGAGGGGAGGGACGAGGAGTAGAGAGGGATGAAGAGAGTAGGACGCATAGAGTGACAGAGGGGAGGTGAGAGGGTGTCATGAGGCAGGCTGGAAGGGGAACATTTTTTTATAATTAACATCACGAAGACCAGAGATACACTAAAATACTTCCAGCAGTAGGTACTTGATTGCTTTACACGGTATATAACATCCAGCAGTAGGTACTGGAGTGTCTTACACGGTATATAACATCCAGCAGTAGGTACTGGAGTGTCTTACACAGTATATAATAGCCAGCAGTAGGTACTGGAGTTACAGTGCTCTCTCCTTGTGCCATGATACGCAAGTTCAGAAGCAGTGACATAGTCACGTTCAGAGAGAGTAAGTGTCCAGTGTTTATAACATACTAGAGTTGGCACTGTCAAGTGACTCTTCTTGTGGTGACATGTAGGTATGTATGTCGACCATGATTATCCTCAACTACCCATGGCACTCTCATTCACCTTACAAGTGATACTCGACCCAACAGCAACTAGGTGTGTGTGTGGTGGTCGATTGTTGTGAGTGGCATCCTGGGGCACTCAGGTGCTCATACTGAAGACGGAACACAACTTAACTCTACACCTGTAATAACCAATGCACTCTCTCTTTCACCAACATAACTCTGCTCTTGTAACCACAACTGGGTAACCTCACGTGACTACATATAGGTCACAGGTTTATATGCACTGTAAATATACTTTAACACTGAGAGATGTTGGTTCATATGACGTACGTACGTGTGTGTGTACTCACCTAACTCACCTAATTGTGGTTGCAGGGGTCGAGACTCAGCTCCTGGCCCCGCCTCGTGTGTGTGTGTGTGTGTGTGTGTGTGTGTGTGTGTGTGTGTGTGTGTGTGGTGTGTGTGTGTGTGTGTGTGTGTGTGTGTGTGTGTGTGTGTGTGTGTAACCTTATTACCTTAGTGAGGGTGGTGGCAGACTTACTTTCACCAGCAGTACGCAACCCAAGACACAAGGCCGTCCCTCCCTTCCTCTTCCCCTCCTCAACCCCCCCTTCTCCCCCTCCTCTCCCAACAACTCTTACCCCATTCCTCCCATCGTCGCCCCTACCCTCCTCCCCAGACCTAATATGCATAATATGTGTGTGTGTGTGTGTGTGTGTGTGTGTGTGTGTGTGTGTGTGTGTGTGTGTGTGTGTGTGTGTGTGTGTGTGTGTGTGTGTGTATTTGTATACACAGTATGTATACCGTTGTGACGACGACTACGCCCCCTCCACCAGCTGTGTATTAACGTTCAGAAAAGCACCTCTCTTCCTCCTGCGTGTGCCTCACCTCTTACATAATGTGTTTGTGTGTGTGTGGGGGGGGGGCTATGTACGTAAATTACCATGGTGTAATTTTATTTTTGTACACGACCAGTGCAGGCAGCTGACCTCTCTGATGCATTAGTGTTCAGTAATGCAGCCTGGCACTCTCAAACCTATCTCAGGTCAGTCCACATAATCTCAGGTTATCTTAGGCCAGCCTACGCTATCTTGCATTAGTCTACATTAACTTGGATCTGTCTACATCATCTTGGGTCAGTTTACATTATCTTGGGTCAGTGTGGTGGTGTGCATGTGGTAGTGTGTGTGTGGTGATAAGGGTGTTTCGTGGGGAAGGAGGGTTGTTGAAGTCCCTGGGGTGGGGGTAGGGTAGGGTGGGGGATGGGGTGGGATGGTGGGGCAGTGATGGTGTTCACAAGGTTTTAGTGACCTCCAAGGAGTGTGTTGACGTCTCAATCCCCCCACACCCCAACACCACAAGAACTAGAGTGCCAGGTCACCCCCACCCCCGCCCCACCTCAACCCCAATCTTACATCCTTCCTTGTCCACCACCACCACCACCAGTACCACCACCACCACCTGCTAGTGAAACACAAGAGGACCTACTAAAGAGTTAGCGGCGCTCCCTCCCGGACACACCCTCCACCACTTTCCCTTCTTCCCCTACTTCTTTTCTTTTCCAACAGAAAGAGAAACTCTTCCAACTGGGGAGAAACTCTTCTAACAAGGAAGAAACTCTTACAACGGGAGAGAAACTTACAGAGAGAGAGAAACTCTCCCAACAGAGATACATAGCTGCCTCTGAGTATCACGCTATCACCGTCACGTTACATACTCTATACAAGATAACTACAGTGAAAGCACTCAAGAGGTACTCTCAGTACTGTCGTCTAAATGAAGTTGATTAGCTAGCGTCTTAGAAGAGGAAGAGGAACAAACGGAGGAAAAGACAGTAGTTCCCCCTAGCCAGTGTTCAACTTTGTAGCAGCACGATACACACACTGGTCGAGTGCTATTATGTAACAGTAATGTAGTGAGAGCCATCACACAGCGTGGATCACTTGCAAGACTTATTAATATGTCAGTCTCAGCTGGTACACTACAATAGTGTCAGTCTGAGCTGCAGTTACTATCACATACACAACAGAGCTGGAGTTACTATCACATACACAACAGAGCTGGAGTTACTATCACATACACAGACGCTGGAGTTGCTATCACACACACAACAGAGCTGGAGTTACTATCATATACACAACAGAGCTGGAGTTACTATCACATACACAACAGAGCTGGAGTTACTATCACATACACAACAGAGCTGGAGTTACTATCACATACACAACAGAGCTGGAGTTACTATCACACATAACAGAGCTGGAGTTACTATCACATACACAACAGAGCTGGAGTTACTATCACATACACAACAGAGCTGGAGTTACTATCACATACACAACAGAGCTGGAGTTACTATCACACATAACAGAGCTGGAGTTACTATCACACATAACAGAGCTGGAGTTACTATCACATACACAGCAGAAGATAATATCTCGATCAGCAGAGAGCGGGACAACAAAAATTATATACAAAGAAGAAGAAAAAGATGGTGGGAAGAAATATGAACTACATTATATATCGGAGAATACCCACACCCACCCACCCACACCCACCCACCCCCACCCACACACCCCACCCACCCACCCACACCCCCCACCCACCACAACCCACCCCCACCCACCCCATCCCACACCCACCCACACACCCACCCACACACTGCACCCACACCACACCACCACACACCCACACACACGCACACACACACAACACACACCACACCCACACACACCAACCACCACACCCAACAACCCCACCCACACACCCGCACACACACACACACACACACACACACACACACACACACACACAACCCACACACCCACACACCCACACACACACACACACACACACACACACACACACACACACTAAATGTAGACTGACTAAAGATACAGCTGGCCAGAGCTAAACAGCATCGCTGAACGTTAATTTATCACACAGGCCAACTCGCTAGACTACTTTGGTAAAAAGAAAAAACGAACACAAAGTTAACTTACAGTTGGAAGGTGAGGCAGTGAGAGGTGTGTTACTGCAGCCACACACTTCCCCAGGCTATGTATTACAGGACCTCCACACACTTCCCCAGGCTATGTATTACAGTACCTCCACACACTTCCCAGGCTATGTGTTACAGTACCTCCACACACTTCCCCAAGGCTATGTATTACAGTACCTCCACACACTTCCCCAGGCTATGTATTACAGTACCTCCACACACTTCCCCAGGCTATGTATTACAGTACCTCCACACACTTCCCCAGGCTATGTAATACAGTACCTCCACACACTTCCCCAGGCTATGTAATACAGTACCTCCACACACTTCCCCAGGCTATGTAATACAGTACCTCCACACACTTCCCCCCGGCTATGTATTACAGTACCTACCACACACTTCCCCAGGCTATGTATTACAGTACCTCCACACACTTCCCCAGGCTATGTATTACAGTACCTCCACACACTTCCCCAGGCTATGTATTACAGTACTCCACACACTCCCCAGGCCATGTATTACAGTACCTCCACACACTTCCCCAGGCCATGTATCAGTACCTCCACACACTTCCCAGGCCATGTATTACGTACCTCCACACACTTCCCCAGGCTATGTATTACAGTACCTCCACACACTTCCCCAGGCCATGTATTACAGTACCTCCACACACTTCCCCAGGCCATGTATTACAGTACCTCCACACACTTCCCCAGGCTATGTATTACAGTACCTCCACACACTTCCCCAGGTTATGTATTACAGTACCTCCACACACTTCCCCAGGCTATGTATTACAGTACCTCCACACACTTCCCCAGGTTATGTATTACAGTACCTCCAAGCACTTCCCCAGGTTATGTATTACAGTACCTCCAAGCACTTCCCCAGGCCATGTATTACAGTACCTCCACACACTTCCCCAGGTCATGTATTACAGTACCTCCAAGCACTTCCCCAGGCCATGTATTACAGTACCTCCACACACTTCCCCAGGCCATGTATTACAGTACCTCCACACACTTCCCCAGGCTATGTATTACAGTACCTCCAAGCACTTTCCCAGGCCATGTATTACAGTACCTCCAAGCACTTCACCAGGCCATGTATTACAGTACCTCCACACACTTCCCCAGGCTATGTATTACAGTACCTCCAAGCACTTCCCCAGGCCATGTATTACAGTACCTCCAAGCACTTCCCCAGGCCATGTATTACAGTACCTCCACACACTTCCCCAGGCTATGTATTACAGTACCTCCAAGCACTTCCCCAGGCTATGTATTACAGTACCTCCACACACTTCCCCAGGCTATGTATTACAGTACCTCCAAGCACTTCCCCAGGCCATGTATTACAGTACCTCCACCACTTCCCACAGGCTATGTATTACAGTACCTCCAAGCACTTCCCCAGGCCATGTATTACAGTACCTCCAAGCACTTCCCCAGGCCATGTATTACAGTACCTCCACACACTTCCCCAGGTTATGTATTACAGTACCTCCACACATTCCCCAGGCTATGTATTACAGTACCTCCAAGCACTTCCCCAGGCCATGTATTACAGTACCTCCACACACACTTCCCCAGGCTATGTATTACAGTACCTCCAAGCACTTCCCCAGGCCATGTATTACAGTACCTCCAAGCACTTCCCCAGGCCATGTATTACAGTACCTCCACACACTTCCCCAGGCCATGTATTACAGTACCTCCAAGCACTTCCCCAGGCCATGTATTACAGTACCTCCAAGCACTTCCCCAGGCCATGTATTACAGTACCTCCAGCACTTCCCAGGCTATGTATTACAGTACCTCCACACACTTCCCCAGGCTATGTATTACAGTACCTCCACACACTTCCCCAGGCTATGTATTACAGTACCTCCACACACTTCCCCAGGCTATGTATTACAGTACCTCCACGCAATTCTCCAGGCTATGTAATACAGTACCTCCACACACTTCCCCAGGCTATGTATTACAGTACCTCCACACACACTTCCCCAGGCTATGTATTACAGTACCTCCAAGCACTTCCCCAGGCCATGTATTACAGTACCTCCAAGCACTTCCCCAGGCCATGTATTACAGTACCTCCACACACTTCCCCAGGCTATGTATTACAGTACCTCCACGCAATTCTCCAGGCTATGTAATACAGTACCTCCACACACTTCCCCAGGCTATGTATTACAGTACCTCCACACACTTCCCCAGGCTATGTATTACAGTACCTCCACACACTTCCCCAGGCTATGTATTACAGTACCTCCACACACTTCCCCAGGCTATGTATTACAGTACCTCCACACACTTCCCCAGGCTATGTATTACAGTACCTCCACACACTTCCCCAGGCCATGTATTACAGTACCTCCAAGCACTTCCCCAGGCCATGTATTACAGTACCTCCAAGCACTTCCCCAGGCCATGTATTACAGTACCTCCAAGCACTTCCCCAGGCCATGTATTACAGTACCTCCAAGCACTTCCCCAGGCCATGTATTACAGTACCTCCACACATTTCCCCAGGCTATGTATTACAGTACCTCCACACACTTCCCCAGGCCATGTATTACAGTACCTCCACACACTTCCCCAGGCTATGTATTACAGTACCTCCACACACTTCCCCAGGCTATGTATTACAGTACCTCCACACACTTCCCCAGGTCATGTATTACAGTACCTCCACACACTTCCCCAGGCTATGTATTACAGTACCTCCACACACTTCCCCAGGTCATGTATTACAGTACCTCCACACACTTCCCCAGGCTATGTAATACAGTACCTCCACACACTTCCCCAGGCTATGTATTACAGTACCTCCACGCACTTCCCTAGGCTATGTATTACAGTACCTCCACACACTTCCCCAGGCTATGTATTACAGTACCTCCACACACTTCCCCAGGCTATGTATTACAGTACCTCCACGCACTTCCCCAGGCTATGTATTACAGTACCTCCACACACTTCCCCAGGCCATGTATTACAGTACCTCCACGTGTGCCATCGTTTACCATCCATTTACTATTCACTAGAGCCAATATAACGTATTAGTTATGCCTCTCACACTTCGCCTTTACCTATTGTTTGCCTGTCTTCCCTCTCACATACCTCGGTGCCTCTCTTCCACCTTGCTGGATATAGTGTAAAACAGACCCAGTGAGAAGTAGGCGAGCCACGGGCACACTAAGTGAACAGTGTATCAGCACCCACCTGCTACCATCAGATACTAGAAATGTTGCTGGAACCAATGTAAAGATTTCAAGAGGAAACCGAATCACCATACAACACAGCGCTGTATTATACTTTGTAAACGATACTGAAGTCTGCGCTAGAGTGGCATCCATATTAAATACAGTGAGCCTCCAATCTGACATGAACCAAGTCTTCCAGTGGGCTACTGGTAACAATGTGATGTTCAATGCAGACAACTTTCACTTACTACGTTAAGGAATGATTGAGGAAATAAAACAAGATAAAAGTACAAGACAAACTCAAATCACTTAGCAGAACGTAAGTCTGATGTGAGAGACCTGGGAGTGATAATATTAGCTCTCATGTTCACAGAGCACTTGGGAGGTAAATGATAGGCTGGATAACTAGAACTTTCAAAACAAAAGTTGCCAAGCCAATGATCATACCCCTCAAGTCACTCGTTCTCTCTACGCTGAAACATTTCTGTGTACTAGCGGACCCCTTTAAGGTTGGTGAAACTGTAGCACTGGAAAATGTACAGTGAACTTTCACAGCTCGTATAAACCAACTCAAACAAGTAAATTAATGAGAGAAACTGTAGTACCTAGACCTATACTCCTTAGAACGTAGGCGAAAAAGATGCATCATAATCGACACAGGTCTGGAAAATACTGGAGGAACTGGTACCAAACCTGCACACTTAAATTACTACGTATGACCACAACAGGCTTGACAGTTGGTGCAGGATACCTCCAGTGAAAAGCAGGACAGCGGTGAATATAGTAAGTGTTAGGAAACCACGACTCTTCAACACCCTCCCTTCATGCATAAATGGGATGACCAACAAACCTCTACCTGTCTGCCAGAGGAACTCAACAGATTCCTCAAAACAGTTCCTGATCAGCAGGGCTGTGGTGCATTCGCTGGATTGCAGGCGGAGGGCACTAATAACTTGATCGATCAGGCCAGCAACTAGGAAGTATGGTCTGGGGCCAGACCGTGGAGGCGGTGACCTCTGGAAGCGACTCCAGGTAAACCATCTCTGTCAAGTGCCAGATCAACCAGGTTGTCATGAATATATGGGTCAGAGGCCTCCAACACAAAAAGAATAGTGGACAGCCTGGCCCCGGGCCGGACTCCTACAATGGGAAAACTCTCGAAACTGGTGACATGCCCTTCCTGTGAACGGCAGTGAAAAGATTAGAAGGGCAGCCCCTACTCATGACAGGTGAAATTGCAGATCTAGAGAATATACAGAGAGCCTTCACTGCACGTACAAGTTAAGTCAAGCACCTTAATTACTGGGAATGTTTGAAGTCTCTTGACTTGTATTCCTTAGAACGCAGGAGAGAAACATACATCATAATCTACACCTGGAAATTCCAAGAGATATTGGTCCCAAATCTGAACACAGAAATCACTCCATACGAAAGCAAGACTGGGCAGACGGTGCAACATACCCCTAATTAAAAGTAGGGGCGCCATGAGTACACTAAGAGAAAACATAGTAAGTGTCCGGGGCCCAAGACTGTTCAATAGTCTCCCACCATGCATAAGGAAGATTACCAATAGACCCCTGACTGCCTTCAAGAAGGAGCTGGACAGATAAGTCAGTGCCCAATCAGCCGGGTTTTGGTTAGTACGTTGGATTGCGTACGACCAGCAGTAACAGCCTAGTTAATAAGAGTCCTGATCCACCGTGAGGGCTAGTCGAGGACCGAGCCTCGGGGGCGTTGATCCCCGGAACACCTTCCAGGTAGGTAGACATAATGTATAAATAGAGTGAACGTCAACATGTGAGAGGTGAGAATGTTAGTGGTAACGAACTAGTAACTAGACACCCTCTCTCTCTCTCTCTCTCTCTCTCTCTCTCTCTGTCTCTCTCTCTCTCTCTCTCTGCTTCGCGTCCGCCTCCTACACTCACTTCCAGTGTATCTATATGTTTCTACTGATTACAAAGAGACCTACACTCCCTCGCTCGCTCACTCTCACCCACTTTCATTCGCTCTCACAGTCACTCTCATTTACAGTCACTCACTTTCATGTACTATCACTCACAGTCAGTCACTTTCATTCACTCAGTCAATTATTCCTAAGACGTCCGTCCTGGCCAGAGTGGGACACAGCATTTCTTTCATTGTTGTGGTCATTGTCAGTAGTTGTGGGGGGGGGGGGGTGGAGTGGGGGGAGGATAAGAGGGAAGGGGAGAGACGAGGAGAGGATGTAGAGTGAAGGAAGGAAGGGGGGAAGGTAAGGTATCAGAAGAGGCTTCAGGAGGATAAGAGGCCAGAAGCTGAAACAAGCACAAGTATGATAGATGAAACAATGGGGATTACCAACCAGCCTCTGGTTGTCTTCAAGAGGAAACTGATAAGTTTCTTAAGTCAGTTCCTGATTACTGGGTTGTGGTGCACATGTTGGGACTGCGGGCACCAACAGCCTAATTGATCAGACCAGCAACCAGGACTGGTCTTGGACCAATCCTCCCCATCACACACACACACATTCATAAATAGGAACTGTTATAGTACATTTGTACTGTAACAGTATAGTACACACACACATGATGGCACTTGACCAATCAGCTGACGACCTTCTTCTCAGGAACCCGGATATGGGCACTGCGGGTCACGTGACCGAGCTTGTGACGTCACGGCATCCCAGAACCGCTTTCACTTTTTATCAGAATGGTTACTTGGCTGAGCCGTCCTTCCGTCCATCCTTTCATCCTTGTGTCCTACCTTCAGTCTATCCTCTCGGCGGGACGAACAAGGTAGTGAACACGACACACACACAAAAGGTGAAGAAACTATTAAGGTAAACTGGATACCCGAGAGGCAATGAGAGCAGACAATAAATCAGCACGGGTTGTAAGAGAGGAAGCTGGAACACTGTCAACCTCTGGATAAAATCTACAAGTTGATGGCTGCAAGGCAACTGCTAGGGCCGAGTGCAACACAGCATCGTTCCTTGGGTCAAGAACCACAAGTAGCATTAAACTAGAGGTCAGCTTCACTGACATGCATACTGTGTAAGACTATGGAGAAAATAATCATAAGAATGGTGGAACACCTGAAGAAAAGTAGGTTGATAAAGAATAAACAGCACTAGTGTAACACACAGTAAATGCTGTCTCATACACCTGCTGATGCTGCACCTTTACCACAAGTAAATACATGTGAGGAGAGAGAGAGAGCATGGGTTACTACATACTCTTGGACTGCAGGGAGGAATTTGAGATTATAATGGACAAGAGACTTGGCCACAAACTCGAGTAGCAAGAGCAGGGATAATACAAAAGGCAATAAAAGAAATCAGCGAATATCACTACCCTTGAAGAGGCATCAGTAATGGGCATGTGCGATGAGTGGGCTTCCTCAAGCATCAGTGCTAGCAGCAGTATTGTTTCTGGTATGTATGAACGACATACCGGAGAAGATAAGAGTTCACCTGATGAATTTCCGATCGCAGAGCACTTGACAGTGTGAGCACTTGACAGTGTGAGCACTTGACAGTGTGAGCACTTGACAGTGTGAGCACCTGACAGTGTGAGCAGAGCACTTGACAGAGTGAGCAAAGACTGAGAGGCAGGAAGCTGCTACATGAGGTCACATTAGGAAGTCGAAGACGCGGTCACAGAGAAGTCAGATTATATTTCTTTAGCGTTAGGGTCAGGAAGTGGAGAGGCTCGGATGAGGAAGTGATGGAGGCAGGTTCTATACATAGTTATACGTATAGATATGATAAAACCCAGGAGACAGAGTGAGAGAGCTTCGTAACGACTTGTTAAGAGGCAGGAACAGGAGCTGAGACTCGACTTTTGGAATCACAAATGAAGATAGACAGATAGACATAGATACACACACCAACACACACACACAACACACACCACACACACACACACACACACACACACACACCAGTTATTCTGGTGATGATAGATGAAGAGTGCTATGGTGTGTGTGTGTGTGTGTGTGGTGTGTGTGTGTGTGTTGTGTGTGTGTGGTTGTTGTAGGGGTGTGTTGTTTGTGTTGTGGGTCCCTTTATTTAATGGCTGAGAAGTGGAAGAGTGGTGTGGGTGAACCATGAGAAGACACCATTACAGCAGCACCACCAGTAAACATTGACTGGCACCCACACGTCTCTAACTGTGTCAGTAGGTCAGGCGAAAGTGGTGATGGTGGTGTTGGGGGTGCTGAGGATAGTGTTGAGGATGGTGGTGTTGAGGATGGTGCTGAGGATAGTGTTGAGGGTGGTGGTGTTGAGGATGGTGCTGAGGATAGTGTTGAGGATGGTGGTGTTAAGGATGGTGCTGAGGACAGTGTTGAGGGTGGTGGTGTTGAGGATGGTGGTGTTGATGGTGTGGTGTTGAGGGATGGTGGTGTTGAGGATGGTGGTGTTGAGGATGGTGGTGTTGAGGATGGTGGTGTTGAGGTGGTGGTGTTGAGGATGGGGTGTTTATGATGGTGTTGAGGATGGTGGTGTTGAGGATGGTGGTGTTGAGGATGGTGCTGAGGACAGTGTTGAGGGTGGTGGTGTTGAGATGGTGGTGTTGATGGTGGTGGTGTTGAGAATGGTGTTGAGGATGGTGGTGTTGAGGATGGTGGTGTTGAGGATGGTGGTGTTGAGGATGGTGGTGTTGAGGATGGTGGTGTTGAGGATGGTGGTGTTGAGGATGGTTTGGGGTTGAGGATGGTGGTGTTGAGGATGGTGTTGAGGATGGTGTTTGGGATGGTGGTTGAGGAAGGGGTGTTGAGGATGGTGGTGTTGAGGATGGTGGTGTTGAGGATGGTGGTGTTGAGGATGGTGGTGTTGAAGGGTGGTGGTGTTGAGGTTTGGGGGTGTTGAGGATGGTGGTTGAGGTGGTGGTGTTGAGGGTGGTAGTGTTGAGGATGGTGGTTTTTGGGTGGTGGTGTTGGGGTGGTTGGTGGGGGTTTGAGGGTGGTGGTTTAGGGTGGTGGTGTTGAGGGTGGTGTTTTTGAGGATGGTGGTGTTGAGGGGGGTGGTTTAGGGTGGTGGTGTTGAGGGTGGTGGTTTTTAGGAGTGGTGTTGAGGTGTTGTTGGGGTGGGGGGTGGGGTGGTGGTGTTGAGGGTGGTGTTGTTGAGGATGGTGGTGTTGAGGGTGGTGTTGTTGGGATGGTGTGTTGAGGTGGGGGTGTTGGGTGGTGGTGTTGGGGTGTGGGTTGAGGATGGTGGGGTTGAGGATGGTAGTGTTGAGGATGGTGGTGTTGTGGTGGTGGTGAGGGTGGTGGTGTTGAGGGTGGTGGTGTTGAGGATGGTGGTGTTGAGGGGGGTGGTGTTGAGGATGGTGGTGTTGAGGTGGTGGTGTTGAGGATGGTGGTGTTGAGGGATGGTGGTGTTGAGGATGGTGGTGTTGAGGATGGTGGTGTTGAGGATGGTGGTGTTGAGTGGTGGTGTGAGGGTGGTGTGTTGAGGGTGGTGGTGTTGAGGATGGTGGTGTGAGGGTGGTGGTGTGAGGGTGGTGGTGTTGAGGATGGTGGTGTTGAGGGTGGTGGTGTTGAGGATGGTGGTGTTGAGGTGGTGGTGTTGAGGGTGGTGGTGTTGATGGTGGTGGTGTTGAGGGTGGTGGTGTTGAGGGTGGTGGTGTTGAGGGTGGTGGTGTTGGGGTGGTGGTGTTGAGGATGGTGGTGTTGAGGATGGTGGTGTTGAGGGTGGTGGTGTTGAGGGATGGTGGTGTTGAGGTGGTGGTGTTGAGGATGGTGTTTGAGGGTGGTGGTGTTGAGGATGGTGGTGTTGAGGTGGGTGGTGTTGAGGATGGTGGTGTTGAGGGTGGTGGTGTTGAGGATGGTGGGGTTGAGGGTGGTGGTGGTTGTTGAGTGGTGTTGAGGGTGGTGGTGTTGAGGGTGGTGGTGTTGAGGATGGTGGTGTTGAGGTGGTGGTGTTGAGGATGGTGTAGGTGTTGAGGTTGGTGGTGTTGAGGTGGTGTTGAGGGTGGTGGTGTTGAGAGGTGGTGGTTGAGGTGGTGGTGTGAGGATGGTGGTGTGAGGGTGGTGGTGTTGAGGGTGAGTGGTTGTTGAGGTGTGAGTTGCGGGTGAGAGGGTGATAGGTGAGTGGGTGGTGAGATGTGATGGGTGGTGTGTGAGGAGTGGGGGTGGGATCGTGGAGGGTGTGGTGTTGAGGGGGTGGTGTGAGTGAAGTGGGGTGGGGTGCTTGCAGGGTGGTGGTGGTGGGTGTGAGTGGGTGTGGGGGTGGTAGGGGTGGTGTGAAATGGTGGGGTGTTGGGAGTGAGTGGGGGGTGGTGGTGGTGAGATGGTGGTGAGTGAGGGTGGGGTGGTGTGTGAGGGGTGTGGTGGGGTGCAGAGGGGTGGTGGTGGGTGACGTGGGGTGGTGTGGAGTGAGGGGTGGTGGTGGAGTGAGTAGGGTGGTGTGGGAGTGGTGGGGTGGGTGGGTGGTGGGTGGGGTGGAGGAGTGGGGTGGGGTGGAGTGACAGTGGGGTGGTGGTGGTGACGTGGGTGGTGTGGAGTGAGTAGGGGGTGTGAGGAGTGGGGTGGGTGGTGGTGTGACGTAGGGTGGTGTGGAGGGTGGGTGGTGGTTGAGTGAATAGGTGGTGTGAGGATGGTGGTGTTGAGGGTGGTGGTGTTGAGAAGGTGGTGGTGTTGAGATGGGTGGTGTGGGGTGGTGGTGTGAGGATGGTGTTAGAGGATGGTGGGTGTTGAGGATGGTGTGATTAGGGTGGTGGCTGTGGGGATGTGTGAGTGAATGTGGTTGCTTCGAGGATGGTGGTAGTGAAATAGTACGGGTGGGAGCGGTGCTGTGACAGTAGGGGTGGTGGTGGCAGTGACAGTAGGGGTGGTGGTGGAAGTGACAGTAGGGGTGGTGGTGGAAGTGACAGTAGGGGTGGTGGTGGAAGTGACAGTAGGGGTGGTGGCAGTGACAGTAGGGGTGATACTCTTCTCAAGATCATTAACATTCTTATAACTATTTTACAATAATAAAAAGATTACAGTGCACCACTGAAGAATCCCCTGTGGGAGCCGTCAACCACTGAAGAATCCCCAGTGGGAGCCGTCAACCACTGAAGAATCCCCAGTGGGAGCCGTCAACCACTGAAGAATCCCAGTGGGAGCCGTCAACCACTGAAGAATCCCCAGTGGGAGCCGTCAACCACTGAAGAATCCCCAGTGGAGCGTCAACCACTGAAGAATCCCCAGTGGGAGCCGTCAACCACTGAAGAATCCCCAGTGGGAGCCGTCAACCACTGAAGAATCCCCAGTGGGAGCCGTCAACCACTGAAGAATCCCCAGTGGGAGCCGTCAACCACTGAAGAATCCCCAGTGGGAGCCGTCAACCACTGAAGAATCCCCAGTGGGAACCGTCAACCACTCTCTCCACCTAAACAATGCAATAAACACAGACTAACAGGAACGAGTCATTACACAAGACGGGTGAAGGTGTAACAAGCTATACCACCAGTGATGTCAGTCAGGGTTCAAGAACAGTGAGTGTGATGAGTGATGAGCAACAGAGGCCAATACCATCAACACTAGTTGCAACCACCCTATCAACACTAGTTGCAACCACCCCATCAACACTAGTTGCAACCACCCCATCATTAATTGCAACCACCCCATCAACACTAGTTGCAACCACCCCATCATTAATTGCAACCACCCCATCAACACTAGTTGCAACCACCCCATCAACACTAGTTGCAACCACCCCATCATTAATTGCAACCACCCCATCAACACTAGTTGCAACCACCCCACTTCCAACACGCACTAGTAGCAACCCTTCCCTCCCAACTATCAACACTAGTAACCCCCACCACCATCTAGTAGCAACCCCCCTCCCCCCCAACTATCAACACTAGTAACCCCCACCACCATCAGTACTAAACGCCGGACTGTCTTCCATACCTGGTAATTACAAAACAGTTCCTCTGTACACCTTCTCTGACCCCATAAAACTTTCACAAATTCCATCATCAGTCACGGAGACAGGAAGCGCGCCATTTCCGCATGATTTAAAAGCACGCGGGAGAAAAAGGCGCGAAGCAGGAGTAAGGGCGCCAACTTTCCCTCTCGCTCAGTGCTACACAACTCGAGGACGCAACCCCATTGGCTCTCCCGCCTTTGACGTCATGTGCTGTTGCTATATATTTTTTAGCGAATTATCGTCTCTGCGAAGGGAAAAAAGTATATACATGTATATAACAGTGAAACGCATCCACTGCTTGTAGAAAGCACTTACGTACACAACCTCTGGACGACTGTCAGTGTACAAAAATATACTAAGAGTTTATTAAGAGAAACTTGGGTAAAATGCAAATGAGGCGAACAAGGTCACTGATTGTGTTGTGAGCCATTAAGATGTACGTACGTACGTAGGTACGCGTGTGTGTGTGTGGGGGGGGGTTACCTGTAATTAACTACTATTACAAATACGCAGATATTCTCGCAGTGCCCCGCCTTCACTGCCATGCAAGTAGAACAGTTTGGTTGGTAAGCACATCCTTCACGCCCCAGGGAGATACCTCGTCTGGTCCCACTCCAATATGCATACGTTAATACTCAGCACTAACGTCTTTGATTCAGTGGAATGCAACTCAAATGTGCTTGTTGACGGCTTTCATGTGCACCTGGGAGTGAGCTGTCTCCTGTCAATACTCTCTACACCTTTATACTCTTACAAATTTCTTCTTCTGATTCGGAGATTATATCATCCCCCTTCAGTCTTACTCTCACTCACATTTACTCGACTTGTATAAAAAAAAAAAAAAAGAGCGGGAGCTTCAGTGTCTTCTGATTTAAAGTCTGACTATCTGGTGAGTTTCTGGGATGTGAGGATTTGTTGGAAGACATGTTCACCAACACCTGCTGGTGAACCTGCTGGTGGCTCCCAGTACCTGCTGGTGAACCTGTTGGTGGCTCCCAGAACCTGCTGGTGAAGTGGGGCTCCAGTACTGCTGGTGAACCTGTGGTGGCTCCCAGTATCTGGTGACCTGCTGTGGTCAGTACTCTGGTGAACCTGTTGGTGGCTCCCAGTACCTGCTGGTGAACCTGCTGGTGGCTCCCAGTACCTGCTGGTGAACCTGTTGGTGGCTCCCAGTACCTGCTGGTGAACCTGCTGGTGGCTCCCAGTACCTGCTGGTGAACCTGTTGGTGGCTCCCAGTACCTGCTGGTGAACCTGCTGGTGGCTCCCAGTACCTGCTGGTGAACCTGTGGTGGCTCCCAGTACCTGCTGGTGAACCTGTTGGTGGCTCCCAGAACCTGCTGGTGAACCTGTTGGTGGCTCCCAGTACCTGCTGAGCCTGTTGGTGGCTCCCAGTACCTGTTGGTGAACCTGTTGATGGCTCCCAGTACCTGCTGGTGGCTTCCAGTACCTGGTGAACCTGTCTTTGTTGTTTCTCGTTCAAGCTATCAACTGTTGCATTTCTATGTTCAGAAATATTGAAGAAGTTTTCATTCAGGTTACTCTCTGAGTCTTGTGCTGTTAAGGTGTGGCTGTTCCAAAATGTTATCTTGCAACAGCATAACTGTTTTATAATCTAGTCAATGTTGTGTGTGTTCTGCAAGACACCCAACTTTGCTCTCTCCCCCCCCCCCAGAGTACACCTGTCATCTGCTGCGTCTGAGTAGGCAGCAGCGAAAAGTGATACACCTGCCGTGTGTGGTCAAAGAGGGTACCTGAGATACACCTGTCGCCTGCCACCTGCCACTGGCAATAAGGCTGGCCCACGTGCAACATAGCTGGGGAGTGTGGCACGCGCCTCTACCAGCTTCCTGGGTACACACACACACCACCCAGTAATATGAACTAGTGTACCATCTCAAAACCTGTGTCATTAACTTCCCTTCCCTGGATCAAACCATCACTTTACATTGCTCAGGCTTTCTCGTGAATATAACGTGAGGTTTTACTACCCTCTAATTATACACGAGATAGAGGCTAGTAGACTGTAACAATACATATTGTCTATCCCTTACCTTACTCAGATACTACACCCATCTATCCTCGTTCATCTAGGAGAGGGGAAGGGGAAGCATAGGAGAGGGAAGGAAAAGAATGGAGAGGAAAGGTGGAGGGGAAATATAAATGAGAGGGGGGGGGTAGGGAAATGTAGGAAGAAAGGTGGAGGGGAAGTATAGGAAGGAGAGAGGGAGGGAAGTATAGGGTAGGAGAGGGGGAGGGGAAGTATAGGGTAGGAGAAGGGGAGAGTAAGTATTGGGTAGGAGAGGGGAAGAGGAAGTATAGGGTAGGAGAGGGGAGGGGGAGAATAGGATAGGAGAGGGGGAGGGGAAGTATATGGTAGGAGAGGTGGAGGGGAAAGATAGGGTAGGAGAAGGGGGAAGTATAGGGTAGGAGAAGGGGAGAGGAAGTATTGGGTAGGAGAGGGGAAGAAGAAGTATAGGGTAGGAGAGGGGGGGGAGAATAGGATAGGAGTGGCGGAGGGGAAGTATAGGGTAGGAAAGGGGAGGGGTAGAATAGGATAGGAGAGGGGGAGAATAGGATAGGAGAGGGGGAGGGGAAGTATATGGTAGGAGAGGGGGAGGGGAAAGATAGGGTAGGAGAAGGGGGAAGTATAGGGTAGGAGAAGGGGAGAGGAAGTATTGGGTACGAGAGGGGGAGGGGAAAGATAGGGTAGGAGAAGGGGGAAATATAGGGTAGGAGAAGGGGAGGGGAAGTATAGGGTAGGGGGAAGGGAGGGGAAGTATCGGGTAGGAGAGAGGGAGGTATAGGAGAGGTGTGTGGGGACGGGGCTCGTGACTGACTTACCCACCAGGCACCTGGCACTGTGCCTGGCTTACCAGTGATGACTGTGACTCAGGGTTGCTGGCACCCTGGCTACATACTTCTGATGCACACCATACCTCACACTACCATGAAAAGTAATCCAACCACCCTAGACCATAAGACTGCTGGGTAAACACTGGGCACCCCATTAACTACCTGGTTGATGGTTATTACCATCACCATCCCTGCCACCACACTCACACCACCCCTGACACCACATTCACACCACCCCTGCCACCATACTCACACCACCCTGCCACCACACTCACACACCCCTGCCACCACACTCACACCACCCTGCCACCACACTCACACCACCCTGACACCACCCTCACACCACCCCTGACACCACACACCACCCCTGCCACCACACTCACACCACTCTTGCCCACCCTCACACCACCCCTGACACCACACACCACCCTGCCACCACACTCACACCACTCTTGCCACCACACTCACACACCCCTGACACCACACACCACCCCTGCCACCACCTCACACCACCCTGACACCACCCTCACACCACCCCTGACCCACACACCACCCCTGCCACCACACTCACACCACTCTTGCCACCACCCTCACACCACCCCTGACACCACACACCACCCCTGCCACCACACTCACACCACTCTTGCCACCACACTCACACCACCCCTGACACCACACACCATCCCTGCCACTACACTCACACCACCCCTGCCACCACATTCACACCACCCCTGCCACCACATTCACACCACCCCTGCCACCACACTCACACTACCCCTGCCACCACACTCACACCACCCCTGCCACCACACTCATACCACTCTTGCCACCACACTCACACCATCCCTGCCACCACACTCACACCACCCCTGCCACCACATTCACACCACCCCTGCCACCACATTCACACCACCCTGCCACCACACTCACATTACCCCTGCCACCACACTCGCACCACCCCTGCCACCACATTCACACCACCCCTACCACCACATTCACACCATCCCTGACACCACACCACACCCTGCCACCACACTCACACCACTCTTGCCACCACATTCACACCACCACCTGCCACCACATTCACACCACCCCTGCCACCACATTCACACCACCCCTGCCACCACACTCACACCACCCCTGCCACCACATTCACACCACCCCTGCCACCACATTCACACCACCCCTGACACCACACACCACCCCTGCCACCACATTCACACCACCTCTGCCACCACATTCACACACCACCCATGACACCACACACCACCCCTGCCACCACATTCACACCACCCCTGCCACCACATTCACACCACCCCTGACACCACACACCACCCCTGCCACCACATTCACACCACCCCTGTCACCACACACCACCCCTGCCACCACATTCACATCACCCCTGCCACCACATTCACACCACCCCTGACACCACACACCTCCCCTGCCACCACATTCACACCACCCCTGCCACCACTCACACCACCCCTGCCACCATTCACACCACCCCTGTCACCACACTCACACCACCCCTGCCACCACATTCACACCACCCCTGCCACCACACTCGCACCACCCCTGCCACCACACTCACACCACCCCTGCCACCACACTCACACCACCCCTGCCACCACACTCACACCACCCCTGCCACCACACTCACACCACCCCTGCACCACATTCACACCACCCCTGCCACACCACATCTCACCACCCCTGCCACCACACTCACATCACTCCTGCCACCACACTCAGATCACCCCTGCCACCACACTCACACCACTCCTGTCACCACACTCACACCACCCCTGCCACCACACTCACACCATCCCTGCCACCACACTCACACCACCCCTGCTACCACATTCACACCACCCCTGCCACCACATTCACACCACCCCTGCCACCACACTCACACCACCCCTGCCACCACACTCACACCTTACATGATAAGTTTAGGATAAGTGTAGACGAGAAGTCGGTAATATTTGCCTGCCATCTTGCATGTGTTGTTCTGCAAGTCCAGCAATCCTGGTAGAGTGCAAAACTTTTACCACTAAGAGATAGTGCTAGGTACTGCCAGTCACACATCACCGCCCACGGCAACAATTTACCTGTGACTCCATATCGGGTCACGGAACTGGCACGGCGCTCCCCCTCCCCATCTAGTCTCACCCCCACCCGACCATCCCCCCTTCACCTATTTTTAATCCTGTGGTATTTTTTGAGGGGGGGGGGGAAGACGCACGTCACTTGTAGTGTAAATATAAATGTTGTTATTAAAGTTCTTTATACACAGACTTATACAGAGTGCAAATAACGCATGTGATATTTTTACTTAAAACTTGAAGAAGACACGTATTAAGCTCATCTCTCGTCTCAACACTGCTGCACAAGACGGAATTTCAATGACCTATACTGAGAGTGAAATATAGGGTAGGGGAGGGAAGGACCGGGGGGAGGAAAAGGTAGGTGACGGGGGTAGCACCGTACCTCTGGCATGACCGCTTTGTTTACTAGTCGCCCGTTTTCTGTGGTGTGGGTGCCAGAAGGGTGCCAAGCCGGAAGCGTATTGTTGGCACCCATACCTGGCCTCACCTGACTACCTCGCCTTGGTACGCCAGACACACACACACACACACACACACACACACACACACACACACACACACACACACACACACACACTGAGGAACGAGTGAAGCTGGTCGAGGAAGTCATGTTATGCCTATCTTTAGATATCAAGACTGAGACATAAATATACACTTACACTCTAGACTTGGAACACGCGTATCAAGAAGCAATCTTGTTCAAGTCTAGTGCGCGCGCGCGCGTAACACACACACACACACACACACACACACACACACACACACACACACACACACACACACACACACACACACACACACACACACACACACACACACAGGAACTTCTATTAAATGAAACTAACTATAAATTATACAGACAAAAGAAACTTTGAAAGTGAACATAGTCCTCTCTCTCTCTCTCTCTCTCTCTCTCTCTCTCTCTCATCTCTCTTCTCTTCTCCATCATAAAATAGGAAGGAAAGTGTTGACTATGTCGGGAGTGTTTATATTTACACTGAAGGGATTATTTTGAGCGTAGTTTCCTTATACACCCACCAGGGGGATGGGAAGGCGTGGTGGGGGGAGGGGGAGGGGGAGGAGGGGGAAGAGAAAGAGAGGGGGATGAAGGGGAGGGGAAGGTCCATTGATTCACTTCACGTATTTACCTCACATTTATACCATGACATGTTACTACACAACAACATAAGACGACTTTATCTTCTTCACAGTGAATTGTTGTGGTACACTGTATTACAACACTGTATTACAACACTATTACAACACTGTATTACAACACTGTATTACAACACTGTATTACAACACACTGTATTACAACACTGTATTACAACACTGTATTACAACACTGGATTACAACACACTGTATTACAACACTGTATTACAACACTATTACAACACTGTATTACAACACACTGTATTACAACACTGTATTACAACACTGTATTACAACACTATTACAACACTGTATTACAACACACTGTATTACAACACACAGTATTACAACACACTGTATTACAACACACTGTATTACAACACTGTATTACAACACTGTATTACAACACTATTACAACACTGTATTACAACACACTGTATTACAACACTGTATTACAACACTGTATTACAACACTATTACAACACTGTATTACAACACACTGTATTACAACACACAGTATTACAACACACTGTATTACAACACACTGTATTACAACACACTGTATTACAACACACTAGTATTACAACACACTGTATTACAACACACTGTATTACAAACACAGTATACACACACTGTATTACAATTTACAACACATGTATTACAACACTGTATTACAACACACTGTATTACAACACACTGTATTACAACACTGTATTACAACACTGTATTATAACACTGTATTACAACACACTGATACTGTAAATGTAACATTCTTGTGTGTTAAACACTGTATATACACACACTGAAGGAGGGAGTGATACTGAAGATGATGAGACTTATCAGTGCTGAAGGTTAGTTACGAGAGAGAGAGAGAGAGAGAGAGAGAGAGAGAGAGAGAGAGAGAGAGAGAGAGAGAGAGAGAGAGAGAGAGAGAGAGAGAGAGAGAGAGAGAGAAAGGGGAGAGAGAAAAAGAGAGAGAGAGAGAAAGAAAAGAAAGAGAGAAAGGGGGAAGGGGGGGGGTTAACCATGTCAACGTACCAGTTCAAGGTTAAGACACGCACCCACCACCTCCCTCACACACGACTGCTGCCTCAGTTCAGCCATACTCACGAACTCTCCTCCCTTATTTCCTTCTCACCTCCCACCCTCTATCCCACCTGTCTTACCCCTTCTTTCTCCATCCCCCCCACATACACAAAGATGGGCGTGAGTGCACAAGAAATCAGAATACAGCCGGTGACACCTGTGTGCCTGGACCCGCCCATACTCCCACACAGATGCCTGGACCCGCCCACACTCCCACACAGGTACCTGGACCCGCCCACACTCCCACACAGGTGCCTGGACCCGCCCACACTCCCACACAGGTGCCTGGACCCGCCCACACTCCCACACAGGTGCCTGGACCCGCCCACACCCACACAGGTGCCTGGACCCGCCCACACTCCCACACAGGTGCCTGGACCCGCCCACACTCCCACACAGGTGCCTGGACCCGCCCACACCCACACAGGTGCCTGGACCCGCCCACACTCCCACACAGGTGCCTGGACCCGCCCACACAGATGCCTGGACCCACCTACACAGGTGCCTGGACTCGCCCACATTCCCACACAGGTGCCTGGACTCTCCCACACAGGTGCCTGGACTCGCCCACGCTCCCACACAGGTGCCTGGGCTCACATTACCTCTCACTTCCTTGTTCACACCTTACTTCCTCTCACCCCACGCTCTACTCCCACTCACCCTGTATCTTTCACCCCACCCATGGTAGTAAACACCCACGATAGTCACCAAGGAACACCTTATTTCCTCGTGCTAGAGGGCCCACCGTGTAACCCTAGAAATTGGAGGAAGACAGAGTGAGTCGGACGTCAACACCAGTAAATTAGGGAACTTCTGAGCATAGGTTACACAGTACCCATTTCTCCCCCTCCCCCATTATCCAAACACTTCACTCATCATGCTCCCCATCTCTCATGACCAGCAACATCTCTTCCTCACTCTCTCACAACCACGACCACCACTCTCCCTAACTACGACCTGCCCATGCTCCAGTAACCCTGAGTGTATCCCTCCACTCTGCAGAAGCTGTGACCAAGCACCAGCTGTACCCCTCCCTTCTGCAGTTGTAACCAAACATTCTGCAGGAGCTGTGACCAAGCACCAGCTGTACCCCTCCATTCTGCAGTTGTAACCAAACATTCTGCAGGAGCTGTGGCCAAGCACCAGCTGCATCCCTCCATTCTGCAGTTGTAACCAAACATTCTGCAGGAGCTGTGACCAAGCACCAGCTGTATCACTCCACTCTGAAGCAACTGTAAGTAAACACCAGCTGTTATATTAGCAATATCTAGATACATGTGCGCGTGCTAAGCAACAACGTCATTCCCCATGAGGAGGAGAATGAGGAAGAGGAGGAGGAGAAGAGAGAAGACGGAGGAAGAAGAGATGCGAGGTAACGGCAGAGTGAGACCGACGGGAGAAGCGGGACAAGACACCAGCTGTAGACTCCTCTGCAGTTGTAAAAAAATTCTGAGAGCTTGACAAGCACCACTGTGTACCTGGATTCTGCAGTTGTAACCAACATTCGCAGTGCTGTGGCAAAACACCAGTGCACCATCCATTTGGAATTGTAACCAAACATTCCTGTGGAGCTGGACATAACAGCTGTATCACTCCATCTGTAAGCAATGTAATTACATGACACCAGCCTGTTTATGGCAATATCAGATGACACATGCGCGTGTAAGCAAAAACGTCATCACCATGGGATGGAATATAAAGGAACAGAGGGAGGAAGAAAGTGAAACATGGTGAGGAATATAGAGTGAAGAATTGGGATGGAAGAGAAAGTGAAGGAGACGAGGAGAATAAGAGGAGGACAGCATCGTGTGAGGACGATACGAGGACGAGTGAGGAACGTACGAGGAAGAACAGGAGGAAAAGAAAATTATAGCAAAACCCATCCTGTGTGATGGGATATGACAGTGACACACCATCCTGTGTAATGGAATATAACAGTGACACACCATCCTGTGTGATGGAATATAACAGTGACACACCATCCTGTGTGATGGAATATAACAGTGACACACCATCCTGTGTGATGGAATATAACAGTGAAACACCATCCTGTGTGATGGAATATGACAAGGAATCAGGGGTGACTCTACTCTTAAAACAGAATATGGCAGCCACACACCGTGAGTGTGCTCACCATGTAACTCAAGAGTGTAGCAGCAGAATGTGTGTGTTGCTACAATGTAACTATCAGTGTAGCAACACAACCTAAGAATAAACCTCGGTGGAAAAATGGGGCACACATTAGCACTAGAGAGATACCTAAAGACGGTGCCGGATCAGCCGGGCTGTGGTTCGTGCGTTGGATTACGTGCGGCTAGCAGTAACAGCCTCGTTGATCAGGCCCTGATCCACCGGGAGGCCTGGTCGTGGACCGGACCGCGGGGACGTTGGTCCCCGGAATGCCCTCCAGGTAGACTCCAGGTAGGTAAACGACGAAAGGTTTATAGGAAACCACAAGCATAACAAAACGGGATTCTCTCAAACACACACATACACAGTATTTACATTAGTAAGTACCAGCTTCTGAGACCCAGAGACAAAAGATCACCGCTGAAGGGACAAGCTCTTAGGTAATCCTCTCTGATGCACTGCTAAGATCTACTCTCTCTCTCTCTCCCCATTATGTAAGTTCCTTTCTCTCCGCTCTACGCTCTCCTCACTCGCCCCACTGCCCTAGTTTTGATGTCTACAGTGAATCCTCACCCCCCCCAATCCACTAACCTGTACCCAACACAAAACAACACACACACACAATACACCACACACACACACACACACACACACACACACACACACACACACACACACACACACACACACACACACACCCCGCTGGAGGTCTATGTAACCAGGACAACAACAGGGAAGCAGCCTTGGTCAACACATGAATAACCTTCACGAAGCTCAACAAGGACTTCTTCAAGATGAAATACAACGACACCAGCACTCAATACGTACGTCATCAACCCTAAAAAAACATGACCGAGGTCACATGATTTGCTGGAAGGCAAATCACTGAAATTCAGAACCTGAATTACTAGAAGGGACTTGAAGAGCTGGACCTCTCAACATAGCAGGCACACACATAAGAGACATGGTCACAATGTTCAAGATATTGAGAAATATTGACAAGATAGAAAGAGACAGGCTGTAAGAAGTGTTTGTGTGAAGACAGTGAGCAAGTGAAGTGCAGAGCGGGAGGAATTACTCAATTTTAACTACATACAGAGCAGACATATTCCAAGGGTAGGGCAGCATTAATTCCTTGAATCAAGAGCCCTTCACCAGCATCAAGGCGACCCGCTTAAAGGGGCATCTTAAGCCTTCCCTGACAACGTTATAAATAACGGAGGCAACGAGCACACAAGTGCTAATTAGTCACCCGTTGTTGCCAATGATGCAGATCTGACCTCAGGTAACCGCCAGCAATGCTACTTATTACTGGTTGTAAATATATGAATGTCCCAATAGGTGCTACCCTGACTGAGAGGTGCAGGGCTTAGCAGCTGTGGGTCTACCAACACAGGTAAGTTCACAAATGACCTACGGACCCAGGTCCGTAAGTCACCTAGCAGGGTACCTATGTGGCAGACTCTCACGATCAAGGTGGAGGCCCCGGGGAGAACACCGCAGTTGTCCATGCCAGAAAATGAAGCTACTGAAGGAGGGAGACTAGTGTTTATTTACACACCTGTGTACATCTGCAGTGACTACACTACACTAGTGTGTGGGAGAGTGCGCTAGGTATAATTATTTAAAAATCAAAGAAAGTGTAATTAATGTACAATTCTTATGGATTACATCACAGATAAATTACTCCTTCGTGAAGATAAGTTAGCCAAAGTGCTCTAAATAATAATGCAGAATATTACTTTGGAACATCTGTGTCTAGCATTAGGAATAATAAAAGGAGAGAAGTAAATAAAGAAAATGAATGTTATATGAATGCAGTCAGAAGCCTGAGTAGATCTTTCACTACGATAACATAAACGTAGATAAGCATATTTACGGAACATCTTCCAATGTGACTGATATTGTAGTAGCCAGAATTAGGCTTAGTTACAAGTACTTCTGGTAGTTTGGCACACACATATATGATGATCACACTAAATGTGATCCACTTTATGTTCACTTTCTTCAACATTATGCTTGCAACACATAAGTCAACTGTAGATATAAATCCCAATGGACGCCTATAGGCCTTTTGTGTAGCCATATTGTCTAGCGCTACCGTCCTCGGGATGGACATGCACGCACAGTAACCTTATTCACTTCGCCGGCAAAGTTTAAAATACTTCCCCGTGTCTTATTATTTATTGGTATTTATCGAAATACGATAATGTAGATTTTTAGTAAACATTGTGTGTGTGTGTGTGTGTGTGTGTGTGTGTGTGTGTGTGTGTGTGTGTGTGTGTGTGTGTGTGTGTGTGTGTGTGTGTGTGTGTGTGTTGTGTTGTGTTGTGTGTGTGGTGTGTGTGTGTGTGTGTGTGTGTGTGTTGTGTGTGTGGTTGTGTTTTTTAGCAGGAGGAGGAAGAGGGAGGAGACATGGATGAAGGTGGACGGTGGGAAACAATAGTCTCTACCTGTGCCCAGCAGACCTACTTTTGTTATCTCAGTTAACCACTAGAGTAGCCACTGTGAACATCAGACAACCACAGGTGAACCACCAACCCCTACCCTCTTTCCTTTTCTCCCCCTCTCCCTCCCCTTCCCCTTCCTACCACCCCACCCCTTCTGCTCCCTCACTAACCCCTAACAGAGATGAGAGTAACCACTAATTCAAGTGACACACACGCATAGGCACGCACATACATGCACACACCTTTGATAAGCTTCGAGTTTGTACTCCCAGATCCCGGCCGTGGGCCAGGCTCGTCTGGTGCTTGTCTGGTCAATCAGGCTGTTGCTGCTGGCCGCCCGCTGGCCCACATATACATCACAGCCTGGTTGATCAGTTAACTCGTGAAAATACTTATCCAATTGTCCACACGCACGCACACACACACACTAGCGATCAGCGAAGAGGCGGGGCCAGGAGCTGTGAATCGACCCCTGCAACCACAATTAGCTGAGTGTACACACACCCACGTGAAGCAGTATCATTAAGCAGTGTTCCCAGGATTTAGCGCTCTAGTGGCTGTTTTAAGATATCAACGGTCATCGTACGTGAGTGAATCAGTGAACATACCTACAAGAGTGTAACAACTTTCAAGAGTGTGAATAGTGTGATAAGATCAAGAATTTTACAATTTAAATTTGAATGCGGGTGTTTTTATGGGTCACCATCTGTAAAAGACCCGGGTCGGGGGTAGACCAGCGAACCTACTACAGTTACTGGTCAGGCTGCCAGCGGCACTGTTGACACAAATAATAATAATAAAAAAAAACATATTTAATGGGTCAAGGTTGTGACCTTAGATAAAAATAAATGCAAATATCTGGTCGGTTATGGCAGCAGTGCAGTGATGTCATAAATGAGTGATACAGTAAATAGTGAAAGAAAAAAAAATAAGTCAAAATCCCCAGCAGTTGTTGTGACTACAGTTAATATCATCAGGTTATGATTATGACCACAATACTAAAGAAAAAAGAGTGAATATCAGGTTATAAAAAAAAACTTGAATGCATAATAAAAGCTACGGAGGAAATTACAAACTGACGGAGTTCATAGAAGACACCACCAGGAGGAGCCTCCATTGCTGTGCAGAAACACTTACCTATGTGTGGCAGCAATTTCGGTAGGTGTCTAAAGTCTCATAGTGTCTCGCCCTCCTGGCTGTATGCTATACCATCACTATCTCTGCCAGGAGATAGATAGGGGTAGCCCTGATAATATTTAGCAAATTATTTAAAATTTTCAGAAGTTGTGTAGCCTAGTGGACCCCCCCTCCCCGTCTCAAAGAACGACAAGCTCGTAAATGCGCATGCACGCACGCGCGCACACACTCTCTCACACACAAACACACGTGTACACCACTAAGTATCATAGCAAATATTAGTATATATTAATAAGGAATAGGGTGAGAAATAATTCCACAATCTTCATAGTGTAGCCTAGCGTGATAAAATGACCCCTCCCTTTTTTCAAAGAGACAAGCACGTAAACGCGCGCACACACACACACACACACACACACACACACACACACACACACACACACACAACACACACACACACGTGTACACATAAACCTATTCTAACACATTAGCACTTTGAAACCCCCACACATACATACAAGATAAAAAAAAAAAAGGGATCTCAAGAGGGAGGACATAAAGGCAAGGGAACCGAGGATAGCTGGGTAGAAAGGCTCAAAAACAAAATGGATCAAGAATGAGAAAAGAGGTTAAATGAGCTTTGCAATAACATGTTAGAGAAGCTATCTGCAGAGAGCAATAAATGGAAATCACGAGCTGTAGCTGCTGAGGCAAAGATAGAGAGACTGGAGGAAGAAATGGATTTGTTGAAGGATATGAGGTCTAAATGGAGCAAGGTGACTGAAATGGGAACATCAGCAGGCAGTGATAGAACTAAAGGTGGGGACAGAGCTAAAATGTCCCTTTCAGAAGTAATATCAGACCATCAGGGTGTCCAGATAATAAGGGTAACAACAAAGGAGATGCTTAAATCAGATCCAGAGATATGGAGGGAAAGGAAATGGGAAGAGAGAGAGGTCAATAATTATTTCTGGGCTTCGGGAGGCTGAAGGGAAGACCTATGATGAAAGAAAGCATTGGGAAGTAAAATATATTAAGAGCAATGCAATAACAGGAGAGGAGGACATGTCTCAGGTAGAAAATTTTCACAGACTTGGGGGTATTCAAGGGAAAAAATCGACCAATCAAATTGACATTCAAGACAGAAGTGACACAGAACAGGATACTACAACACAAGCCACTGTTAAAGGATTTTCAAGAATATCAACAAGTGTACCTCAGTCGAGACAGAACACGAAAAAGGGAACAACTGAGAGTGAGAGTAAGACGAAACCTGTGGAAGGTAAGACAGGAAAGGTAACGACAGACAGGAAAGCGCAGCCTCCAGGGGAACTTCAAACACAGATTATAGAAACCTCTCAACCAATGTCACCCCATATCAACCAAACACAATAACCAGAAACAAACCACACTTCATAGCCCTTACCCCCCCCCCCCAGAACTAATTTCACAATCACTGCAGCCTCCCATAATATTCTGCCCTGCCTCCCACACCCCCAGCCTGCACCATCCTTTTCCACCTCCCAAATACAGTACTGGAAAGGAAGCTAAAAGTATGGTACACCAATGCAGATAGAATAACAAATAAAAGTGGCAAGAACAAATCATCGATGCATCCCCTGACATCATAGCAATAACAGAGACAAAACTTACAGGGATGATAACAGATACAATCTTTCCCATTGGATATCAGATCCTCAGGAAATATAGAGAGAACAGAGGAGGGGGAGGAGTGGCACTGCTCAGCAAAAACCAGTGGAGTTTAGAGGAAATGGGAGGAACGGACAGAGGGGAAACAGACGACTTCATTGTAGGAACACTTCAGACTGGGGGGTCCAAAGGTGATGATAGCAGTGATGTATAACCCACCAATGAACAGCAGGAGGCCAAGACAAGAGTATGTTGAGCGCAATAGAGCAATGGTGGATAGACTAGCTGAAGTGGCCAGGAGGGCTCATATGGGAAGGACAAAAATACTCATAATGAGGGATTTCAATCATATATTGACTGGGAAACCCTAGAACCACATGGGAGACCAGAAATGTGGAGGGCTCAGATGTTGGAGACAGTATTGGAGAACTTCATGGACCAACATGTTAGGGATACAACCAGAGAGAGATGTTGCAGCAAGGCTGGATCTCACATTCACATTGAATAGTTCAGACAAGGGATATCACACACGAAAGACCCCTTGGTGCTAGTGATCACAATGTCCTGAGTTTTAAATACTTTGTAGAGATAACAGTGGAGAATGCAGCAGAACGAGAAGGATGAGAGAAGCCAAACCTCAAGAAAGGGGACTACACAGGCATGAGAAGATTCCTGCATGGAGTGCAGTGGGAAAGGGAACTAGAGGAAAAGACAGTAAATGAAATGATGGAACTAGTAACCACTAAGTGCAGGGAGGCAGAAGAGAAGTTCATATCAAAGGATAACAGAAAAAATGGTAAGACCAGAGTGAGCCAATGGTTTAACTGGAGGTGTAAAGAGGCCAAAGCCAAGTGTGCTAGAGCATGGAAAAAGTACAGAAAGCAAAGGACTCAAGAAAAAAAAACAGTTTAGCAGAAGAACCAGAAACGAGTATGCAGGGATAAGGAGAGAGGCTCAGAAGCAATACAAGAACGACATAGCATCAAAAGCCAAATCTCAACCAAAGCTGTTATACAGTCACATTAGGAGAAAACCAAGTCAGGGACCAGATAATCAGGCTAAGGAAATAAGGAGGGGAGCTCACAAAGAGTGACCAGGACATATGTGATAAACTTAACACAAGATTTAGAGAAGTATTCACAATAGAGACAGAAATGCTTCCAGCAAACCATGGAGGTAGAGTGCACCTGCAGTTACCGGACACAATATACATAACCACGGAGGAGGTGAAGAAACTGCTAGGTGAAATAGATACCTCTAAGGCGGAGGGACAAGAAGACTGCAGACGGAGTACAGGTTAGGGGATCAAAGGCTGCAAACATCACTTAAAGAAAAGGATCTTGAGCTAAGCATTATAACCAACATGTCCCCTGAAGCACACATCAGTCAAATAACTGCTGCAGCATATGGGCGCTTGGCAAACCTGAGAATAGTATTTCGACATCTGAGTAAGGAATCATTCACGACACTGTACACCATGAACGTCAGGCCCATACTGGAGTATGCAGCACCAGTATGGAACCCACGCTTAGTCAAACACGTCAAGAATTTTGAGAAAGTAGAAAAGTTTGCAACAAGATTAGTCCCGGAACTGAAGGGTATGTCCAGGAGAGATTAAGGGAACTCAACCTGATGACACTAGAGGATAGGAGGGACATGATAACGACGTATAAAATACTGAGAGGAATTGACAAGGCGGACTGGGCTCGAATGTTTCAGAGATGGGATACTGGAACAAGGGGCCACAATTGGAAGTTGAAAACCCAGATGAGTCATAAGGGATTTTAGGAAGTATTTCTTTAGCCTTAGAGTTGTCAGGAAGTGGAATAATCTGAAGAGTGAAGTAGTGGAGCCAAATTCCATACATAGCTTTAAGAAGAGGTATGATAAAGCTCATGGAGCAGGGAGAGTGACTTAGTATCGACCAGTGAAGAGGCGGGGCCAGGAGCTATGAATAGACCCCTGCAACCACATACAGGTGAGTACACACACACACACACACACACACACACACACACACACACACACACACACACACACACACACACACACACACACACCTTGTAGCTATGACCTGCCTCCTCACTTATCCTCACTGACCTAAATCTTCTACAAGGCTAAGTTCCGCAATTTTTAGGATTCAGAAGACACATGGAAGGGTGATGGGGAGGGAAGGATGGGGAGAGGAGTGATGAGGAGGGAAGGGTGATGGGGAGGGAGGATGATGGAGAGAAGGGATGATGTTGAGGGAGGAATGGAGAGGAGAGATGACTGGGAGGGAGGAAAAGGAAGTGAAGGATGATGGGGAGGAAGGGAGGGACGATGGGGAGGGAGGAGGTGATGGGAAGGAGGGGTGATGGGCAGTCAGGGAGACATGGATTCAAATGGGGTACTGAAGAACAAGACAACGTTCACGGTGTGTGTGTGTGGAGCTGGATCAT
The DNA here is from genome assembly GCF_026875155.1 of Cherax quadricarinatus. Lineage (NCBI taxonomy): Eukaryota > Metazoa > Arthropoda > Malacostraca > Decapoda > Parastacidae > Cherax > Cherax quadricarinatus. The sequence goes on along the minus strand of NC_069404.1, from coordinate 91,607,797 downwards.
ACCATCACCTGATAAAGCTCAGGAAAACGTTCAACCACTTAAAGCTTGTTGTACAAGATGTGTCTTTTCTTAACACTGGTAAAGAAGCAGCTTCCCCCTCACACTCACCACATCCGACTCATTACACCACAACTAACTCACAAATTGGAAATGGACGTTTCAGTCAGTCGTGGTTCCTGACAATAACCCAAGACGGACCCAAACGTCGCCTCTCAGTTTGCCCGAGCTGAGAAGACCTTCAGTCGTGGCTTAGGAACCAAATATGAAACAATTGTTATCAGTGCTGCTGGGATGAACGGGATGCTGGTGATCAGCAGCAGTGACTGAGCCAGCATTACACAACGAGTGCTGCACACCAGTGTTACACCTTACATTACTCAAGCCATCCATTGTAACCTCCACCTACGCTCGCCACCAGCACACACTGTCACCTACACCAGCTATATGACACTCCACACCATAATGGCGAGGAGAGGTGTGGAGTGGGAGATGTGTGGAGTGGGAGATGTGAGGTGAGGTGGGAGATGTGGTAAGAGTGTGGGGTGAGAGGTGGGAGAGGAGGGGGGGGGGAGGAGAGGTTATGATGGTGTGGTGATGGGGAAGTGTGCCGGGGAAGACGGGGTTATGTGAGAGGCATGCAAATGTGAGGGAGTAGGGGAGACGAGGCATAAGTATGAGTGAGGGGGCGAGGGGAAGAGATGAGGCATGAGGGGGAGGGGAAGAGATGAGGCATGAGTATCACGAGTGAAGATAAGATATGGGGCATGAGTATCATAAGTGAAGGGGAGGGGAAGAGATGAGGCATGAGGGGGAGGGGAAGAGATGAGGCATGAGGGGGAAGGGAAGAGATGAGGCGTATCACGAGTGATGGGGAGGGGAAGAGATGGGGCATGAGTATCATGAGTGAAGGGGAGAGGAAGAGATGGGGCATGATTATCACGATTGTGGACAGGAAAGGAGAGAGTGAAACTAGGAAGTGAGAGGCTGAAACAACGGTTGATGAAGAAGCAAGGTGAAGCTGTAGTACACACACTACCGGGAGCTGTAACTCGACCCTTGCAACCACATAAAGGTGACTACACCTAACCCTTCCATCTACTCACATTACCTATACGCTCTACCAAGAAAACAGATGAAATCACAAAACATCAGAAACAAACCCCCTACAATATCGACAAAGAATCACAAGAACAACAAGGAAAAAGTAGTCCCCTGGTGCAGAAGTAAAAGTAAAGGGTATCCAGCGCATGTTGTAACTCTGTTTTGGCACCCGGCGATTCCGGCAGTGGAGCGAAGTGGCACAAGGTCGTGTGGGAGGTGCCTGCCTCTCCCCCTCCTTCCCCTTCCAGCCCTGTGTGGGAGGTGCTGCCTCCCTCCCTTCCCCTCCCAGCACTGTGTAGGAGGTGCTGCCTCCCTCCCTCCCCCTCCCAGGACCGTGAGGGAGGTGTCTTCCCCCCCCCCCTGCCAGCCTGGCTCACTAACGATGGTTGCTGGATGTCATCTGATGCTACCACTTCCTCGACACAGCCATCACGCGGCTTGATAGATGACCTAGCAATCACCAGCGGATAACTTAAGACACCCAGTAACCTTCATTCAGGAAGTCTATCAATGGCTTTACACTCGTAAACTTGTTTAATCTCCTTGTGGTCAACAAAGATATCGAACGCGTACATTATTACGTGGAATAACCCAGGATAACCCAATAAAGCCAGTGTCACTTATATCCACTGAGGTCCTTATAACCTATAATCTAACCTTCAACACAACATACAAACCTACATCAAGACAGGAACACTGCTCTGTATTTCGACCTTCAAGTGTGGCTCTTATCTTCTGAAGAGGACCTCACTCAGATGCAAAACGTAATATACCGCTGGCATGATTTCACTTTTTTTTTTTTTGTCTCCACGTGGGGTTGTGTTATACTGATCAGTGTTCATTACACTATTATCCTCATATTAACCTCAAAGCTCTTGCCTCACCTCAGGTGAACCACCGACGGTGTTCAACGTCAGCTTTTGTGTGGGAGACAGTGGGTGACCTACCCCGCTGCCTCCCCTCCTCCCACATCTAGAGGAAACACAAGGGTGATCAACCAATCGCAACGCCACCACAAGCAGCACCATCAACTCGTCATATCAATCACCTAACCCCACCGTAAGCAGCACCACCCTCAACTCACTACATCAATCACCAAACACCACCACAAGCAGCATCGCTATTAATTAACTACGTCAATGGCCCCACACACCACCGCAAGCAACACCACCACCAACTCACCTCTCAAGGCCACTCTACACTCTAACCTTAACTTGTTTTGACTAAAGGCTTTTGGGTAATTTGCAGACACATCACATCCCAGTGTTTTCTTAGACCGCCGATGACAAAACTCCATTGCTACCCGTCCCCCCATCCCCCAGGCCGCTGCCTGCTCCCCCTCCCCTCACCTTAGCAACTGCACCTTGCGCCCCCACCCCAATAAGGCAATACCTAACCTCTTTCACTTTCTAGGGGCGCTGGTGTGGAGGCTGGCCAGGGGAGTTATAGCTCTACCCCTTCCTGTAGTAGCCCATGAAGGAGGTGACCTCCTCATATTAAAATACTCCATGATCCTAGCCTAAATAAACTAGCTTAGCCTTAATAAATTCGCCAATCCAGCCTTAAAAACTAGCCTAACCTGAACAAAGTAAGCCTTGCCTAGTATATATAAATTAGCCTAGACTAGATAAACTAGCCTAGTCTTGATAAACTAGACTAACCTTATTAAATATTTTACTTTTTTTCAGGAAGATACAACAGGAAAAGTGTTGACGCAGACGGGCTATGATAAGGTTTAGGAATTTTAGGAAGAGTGACCCGCATCTGCCACAGCAGCAACACTTACGAAACACGGTCCGCAGAACAGAAACCTGCTTAATTAAGTCCACTGGAGAGATTCTACACCAATCTTATTAATGATTGACGAGGATTACGCACGACGCCGTACTAACTGTTATTTAGGAAGAAGAGGGAGCGTGCGTAGGCGGGGAGGGAGGGGCAGGTTGACACTGCAGTTATGAATGGATAAGAGTGTGGAAGATGTAGGAATATATTAAGACAGGTGTGGTATATGTATACACACTAGTGTAGCAATGTGTATGAAGAAACAGGCATGATAGTAATTGTACAAATAGGTGCTAGTGGAATAAAGACAGGTGTTTTGACGTGTATATAAACAGACAGATGTGGTGTTGCGTGAATAAGACGGGTGATGATGCGGGTATAAACTGATAGGTGCGGTTGAGTGAGCAGACAGGTGTGGTGATGCGAGTAAACAGACAGGTGTTGTATGAGATGAATAAGTGAATGAACAAGTCTAAGCTCGGAGTACTACAGCCTCCACAACCTGACTAACACTTACACACATGCCTCTAGTGTGGAATATCAGCGTGAGAATGAGAGAAACTTACAAGTTGCGGATGTCAACGAGGGCGTGAGTGGACAGGTGCAAGTGGGGAATTTAAGACTGCAGCATGGGGCTGAGTATAAGGTGTTGATCTAAGACACAGGAAGCACTGCCTCAAAAATACTTACGGTAACGCTTCATCATTGCCTTCTTGTAGGCTTTAGCCGGGTTAGGGTGATGATGAGAGTGTCTTTGACTATCTGAATCATCTGAGTCATGGGGACTACTGGTGTCCCGGTAGTCCCTATAGTCGGGACTGAGGGACTCACGATAGTAGTCAGGACTCCTGGGTGGAGACGGGCAGCGAGTCCTGTTGGAGATGCTGAGGTCGAGGGGAGCCTCATCGTACTCCAGGATCTGGGACGAGGCCAGGCGGGGGTTCTGAAGCACCATGACTATTGTTATTGTTGCTGGTGGTGGTCCAGAGGGTAACCCACCACTCACTCGCAGCAACAAGTGTGCGACTCCAGCTGTTTGCTAGTAGTAGTAGTAGTAATAGTAGTACTAGTGGAAGTGGTAAACTATACCACACTCATTCACTTTCTGCCATGCTGGCTACACTCACCCAGCCACAAGTTATCACTCGTATTTAAGCACTAATCCTTGTCAACACGAAGGAAAGTAAAGGTGGTGAGGTGTGTGCCTCACCTACTCACAAGTCTCCACTCAGGAACTGCCAACAGCTTTATGAGTAAACTGCTATCATACACCTGATGAAGGGGGTAAACAAACAAGATATTCCCAGAGCAGGCACTCCTGGGTTGGCTGCACGAGCACTTAATCCCAAGTCTGCAGAGGTATCCTGTGGTGTGATGAACAGCAGCAGCAGCAGCAGCAGCAGCAGGTGGTAGACTGGGGCAGAGAGCGTACACTACTACTGCTCACACCACGAGAGTCACATCCACACTGACTCACTCTCGCCACTCACACCGTCCTCCACCACCATCATCCCCACCACCTCTGACGTTGGTGCGTGTGTATGTACGTTATGTCCTGCGTCTGCACACGCACATACACACACACACAGGAAATAATTTACTTTGTTACTCTAGCCAAACAATCTACTTAAGACATAAGCATGCTACTTGTCAGAGGTTATATATTAAACTAGCTGGATCTAGACTTGGGTGACGTACATGAGATACAATGTGCACTAGTAGAGAGCGTGTGTGCGTGTGTACATGCCAAGGCCATCCAGCCAGACTATCGTGAGCATGTGCGTGTGTGTGCGCGTATGTAGAGAGGCGAAGGCCGGGGGGAGGGGGAAGCAGCAACCTGTGTTCCTGTGTAAGTTCTTCCCCCTCATCCCACTAGGGGAACTCCGCCCCCCCCTTCCAATGTACTCTTTCTGGCAGTGGGGGAGGGAAATCCCCTCTTACAGCTCCCTTCCAGAACCCCTTTACCCCCACTCCAGAAGCAGCACGACCTCCTCCTTCACTCCACTAACACCGCGGATGAGGATGAGATGCAGTTCTATGGTTCTTCTTCTTCCGTAGTCACTACCCACACACTGCTACCCAGGCACCACCACTGCTATTATCATCAGTATTACCCCTAGAACCTACAATACCATCCCAATACAGCCTACTATACATTACTCTCCACCCTGTAACATCGAATATCATGAAAGTCTTGGAAAGGATGAGACGCCAAATTACCGTTTCTTACATACTACTGTAGATAAAACATAATTACCACTGATACGGTATCATCATTTGTGGATAATACCAAAATAAGTATGAAAATCTCCTCGGTAGGAGACATGAAAAAATGCAAGAAGGTATATATATATATATATATATATATATATATATATATATATATATATATATATATATATATTTTTATATATATATATATATATATATATATATATATATATATATATATATATATATATATATATATATATATATATATATATATATATATATATATATATTCGTTAAGTGGGCAGTGGAAAATAACATGACATTCAATGTCCACACGTTTCAACGGCTTACATACATATAAAAAGAATGAAGAACTCAAAACGGACAGTGTATAAAGCACAAAGTCACCATATTATAAAATGAAAGTAACACGTGAAGGTGTTGAAACCCGAGACAGAAGAAGGTTACCTGGAGTCGCTTCCGGAGGTCACCGCCCCCGCGGCCCGGCCCCAGATCAGGCCTCTTTGGTTGCTGGCCTGATCGATCAGGTAGTTAGTGCTTACTGCCTGCAGTCCAACGTATGATCAGGAGCTGATTCGGGGATTTTGTCAAGTTCTCTTTTGATGACAGCCATAGGTCTGTTAATCCACTTTTATGCATGAAGGGTGTTGACGAGTCGTGTCCTTGAATGTCTGTCAAGCCTCTTGTGTTTATTATATATAGTGATTTCGGTGTGCATGTTTGGGATAAATCCCTCCAGTATCTACCACGCATCTTTCTCGTTTGCGTTCTAAGGAGTGCAGTTCGAGGGAATTCAGGCACTCCCAGTAATTTAGATGTTTGACCGAGTTTGTTTATACGAGCTGAGAGAGTCCACTGTACATTTTCAGTTCTGCAATTTCGTCTGTCTTAAGAAGCCCGCTACTATACAGTAATATTTCAGCCTAGAAGAAACGTCTGACTTGAAGAATGTCATCAATGGCTTGGCATTTCTTGTTTTGAAAGTTCTAGTTATCCAGCTTATAATTTTCCTTGCTCCTTGCAGTTGCGATAACAACATTGTTGGGCTCTTGAACGTGAGATCTGACATAACTTCCAGGTATTTCACATCTGACTTAAGTTCTATTGAGTGATTCGAGTTTATCTTGTACTCTAATCACGTTTTTATTTCCTCAGTCCTTCCGTAACGTTGTGAGTCAAATATGTCGTCACTGAGCATCATACTGTTGTCAGTAGCGCACTGTCTTCTTTTCTATGCATGCATGCCACTATGTCGTCTGCAAAGGATGTTCCTAAGTCAGATATGAGAATGAGATGGGGAAGTGGAGGCGAGTACTGTATCTTGAACAACACAACTCTTAACTGTAGCAGCTCCTGATTTTATTCCGCTTACTAGTACTCTGTGAGTGCTATGTTAGAAAGTTAAATATCCATCTGCCCACTTTACTAGTTATTTCCTTTGCATGCATTTTGTGGGTAATTACCCCATGGTCGAACCTGTCAAAGGTTTTTGAAAAGCCGGTGTACACGAGGTAATCAGTAGCTCAGCCTAGATAGTACTAGGACGAGTAACACACCTGAAGGGACCAGGACGTGTGTGTGTGTGTGGTGTGTGTGTGTGTGTGTGTGTGTAAGAGAGAGAGAAATATCTCCTATAGAGACTAATATACCTTAACGTCCACACAGCTTTTTCCCCTCAACTCATCACACTTCCCCTCTCACCCCTCCTTCCCACCCTCTTCTATTACCTCCTTTCCCTCCTATCCCTTTTCCCTCCCTCTAACTCTCTCTCTCTTCTCCCTCCTTCCGCCTATCCCCCTCCCCTCTCCTTCCCCATGCCTCTTCCTCCTGGATCTCCCCTTGTGTGCCTTCAGCTTCCCTACCCCTGAGAGCGATCAAGGTGCGGCCCCAGATGCCGGGAGGGAGGGAGGGAGGGAGGAGGGAGGGAGGGAGGGAGGGAGGGAGAGGAGAGAGGAGAGAGGAGAGAGAGAGAGAGAGAGAGAGAGAGAGAGAGAGAGAGAGAGAGAGAGAGAGAGAGAGAGAGAGAGAGAGAGAGAGAGAGAGAGAGAGTCTAAACACTAACGTTCACTGCAGAAAGGGTGGTGACGATGATAGTGCTGCTGATGACGGCTTCAGTCAGTAATGGTCAGCTACCTGGAGTCTACCTGGAGATTGTCCCGAGAGTCAACGCTCCCTCGACCCGGTCCATGACCAGGTTTCCCGGTGGATCAGGGCCTGATCAACCAGGCTGTTACCTGTTACAGCTGGCTGCACGCTCTCCAAGGTATGAACCATAGTCCGGCTGGTTAGGAACTGACTTTAGGAATCTATCCAGTTCCCTCTTTCTATCCTGGGGCCCTGACATTGTGCTGTCTCTCGTTGTATTCATGGCACCCCTGCTTTTCACTGGGGGTATGTTGCACCGTCTGCCGAGTCTTGCTTTCGTAGGGAGTGATTTCTGTGTGCAGATTTGGGACCAGTCCATCTAGGATTTTCCAGGTGTAAATTATGAATATTTATCACCTGCATTTCAAGAAGTACAGGTCAAGGGACTTCAAACGGTTTCAGTAATTAAGGTGCTTGACTGTATTTATAAGTGCAGTGAAGGTTCTCTGTAGATTCTTTAGGTTTGAAATTTGGCCTCCCTTGAAAGAGGCTGTACAGCAGTATTCCAGCCTAGACTGAACAAGTGACTTAAAGAGGATCATCACTGACTAGGCATTCCTTGTTTTGGAGGTTGTAATTATTCATACTATAATATTCCTGGCGGCTCTCATAATGATAGCGTTGTTATCCGTGAAAGTGAAATCCTCTCACATTATCACGCCTCACTTCTTCACACTAGTTGTTCGCTCTATTGTGTGGTTAGAATTTATTTTATATTCCAATCTAGTTTATATTTCCTCAAATTTTTCATAACAGAGTAACTGAAATTTCTCATCGATCATATTGTTTTCCCTAGACCACTGGATGAATTACTTTATATCCGCTTTGAGACAGTGTTTTCGCTGAATGACACTCATGCAGATTTCAGCACCGTCAGCAATGGAAAATACGTCTGTGTCTGTGTCAGACATGAAGATGAGGAAAAGGATAGAAGGGGGGGGGAGGGTGTTGTACCTTGCAGAACAGTGTTTTCACTGTGGTAGCCTCTGACTTAACTCTGTTTACTATTACTTTTCGCGTTCTGTTACTTAGTTAAAAATACATCAACCTACTTTTCCAGTTATTCCTTTAAAACATATTATGTGTGCTATTATACCATGATCACACTTGTCGAGGCTTATGTTAAGTCTATGTATACTACATCTGCATTATGTGTTGCTCCTGTGCATCCAAGACCATGTCATAGTGATCCAGTAGTTGCCAGAAGAAAAATATTTTGGGTTTCTTTCAATGTCAATAATTTCTTTTAGCTCCTTCTGTCTCTCCTGGATCTTATATGATTCATTCAACTTGAGTTCGTCATTTTCTATTTCCTTAGTCAGTGCTTCCTTCCGCATTTCAGATACTCTAGCTCCCTTGAAAGGCTCCCTGATTCTTCGTCCTCACCTTTAAAGGGAGCATCTCTCTCTTTCTCTATCTAGTTTATATTTTCTCTTTTTTTTTTCCTTAGTGGAATGTGCGTCGAATAAACCTCAAGTGCTCGAGGTGATGCTTTCTAGACACTGATTCGGATCTATGTTATTTAAGATATCTTCCCAGAAAGTGTCGTTAAGAACATAATTTGTTTCATCCCAAATGATGTTCTTGTTGTTAAAAGTTGACTGTAGTGAAGGCACTCTAAAAGTTGACTGTAGTGAGGCACTCTAAAAGTTGAACTGTAGTGAAGTCGTCAATAAACCTCAAGTGTCGAGGTGATCTTCTAGACACTGATTAGTGATCTATGTCTATTTAAATACTTCCAGAAGTGTCGTTAAGAACATAAATTTGATTTATACACTCAAAGAGTTCTGTGTGTTAAAAGTTGAGTGTAGTGAAGGCACTCTAAAAGTTGAGTGTAGTGAAGGCACTCTAAAAGTTGAGTGTAGTGAAGGCACTCTAAAAGTTGAGTGTAGTGAAGGCACTCTAATAACAGCATTCTGCTGATCAAGGCTCCTGTGCCTACATGTCTCAACTTCGATTACGTTGGGCCAGTACTGGTCAGGGTGGGCCAGTGTTGGTCATGGTGAGCCAGTATTGGTCAGGAAAGGTCAGTATTGGCCAAGGTGGGCCAGTATTAAGCAGGGGGGCCAGTATTGGTCAGGACGGGCCAGTATTGATCAGGGTGGGCCAGTATTGGTTAGGAGGGGCTAGTATTGGCCAGAATTTATTAGGGTGGGTCAGTATTAGTCAGGTGGATCAGTATTTTCCAAGGTTGGCCATTGCTTTCCAAGATGAGCCAGTTTTGGCCAGGGTGGGCCAGTGTCGGCTATGATGGGCCATTATCGACAAGGGTGGGCCAGGAGTGGACTATTGATCGCCTGGCAGTCAAATCGATTCATCTTGGGTAAGGGAATTCGTGTGCATCTCATCTCCCCTCTGATGTGGATTTTAATTCTCCCCTTAGCGTCTCCCCTCTTAGAGGGTAAGGGGGAGAGGGAATCACCTCAAGAGAGGAAAATGGCAAGGGTGTTGATGGAAGAAGGAAAAAAATGAAGAGGAAGAGGAGACTAACACGATGAAGAAGGAAGAAGAAAAAGGAAGAGGTTGATAAGTCTCTTAGTCTAATAAAGAGGAGGAAGAAGAGGAGGAGAAAATAAAGAGAAAGAGGTGGAGAGGGAGAAGGAGGGAGGGTGAGAGAAAAGAGATGAAGGTAGGGTGGAATGAGGGGAAAGAGTGAAAGGAGTGTCATAGTTGGGAGGGGTCGCTGAAGGGGAGAATAAGGGAAGTGAAAGACAAAGAGAGAGAGAGAGAGAGAAGAGAGAGAGAGAGGCAGCCAGTAGACACAGATGTCACTTAAATACGAAGATGAACAACGGAGATGTCAGGAAGTAATTTTTTACTTTCAGATGGATGAAAAATTGGAGGCACACACTTTACACAGCTTCAAGAGTGGGTATGGTCATACCCTAAAGGCCAGAAAGCTGTGAAACCGGTCGTTAAGAGTTAATTATTGGGACCAGGAGCTACCTTTGTACCAGTGAAGGGTTTCTAGATTTTCATACTCTCGTAGCCCAGCCAGGCTTTTCTGGTGCCTTCCTGATCAACCAGGCTCTTACTGATGACGGTCCAGTGGCCCATATAGTCACCACAGCCTGGTTGATCCGATGCTTTCCGATGGTACATATCCAATTCCCTCTTGCAGACTTACACACTTGTCCCAGCAGTGTTTCTAATATCTTCTAGTAAGATGTTAAATGATCTGGGATCACTAATGTTGATGTAATGTTCTCTTTTTGTAGCCACGGGGTATATGTATTTCACTGTGTTTATTTTACACTTTCTTCCATATCTCTCACTCCAGTATGTTATTATGGCAGTGTACAGACTTGGACCCAGATCCTCAAACACCTTCCAGGTATATTTTATCACGTATCTCTCCTTTCTCTCTCTCTCTCTCTTCCACTCCGAAGCCGGTACATATTTAGGAATTTGAAGATCTGTGAAGGCAGTAAATGATTTTTGTCTGTTCTAGCTCTGATATATCTCTCCTGCCCTGAATGAAGCTGTCAACAATGCATACTCGAAGCGAGAGAGAACATGTGATTTACAGTGTCACCAATGGAACTATTTTACAACCCGTCACTTTTCTGACTTACGTGATATTTGCCTTACTGTGTTCTTTGAAAAATCACAATAGTTTCTTCACATGTTCCTCTCGTTGTATTTGGTGATTTTGTGTTTTGTACACAAAATCTTGAGCTCTTCATTATTCCTTGTCTAAGTAGCTGGAACTTGTGGAACAGTGGAAGACATTGCTTATATATTCTCGCAGTTTTTCGTGCCCTTTACCCAGGTGATTTTCATGCGTATTTCGGTATCACCCGCAAATGATGATAGGTAACTGTGACGAATGTTTGTGTGTTCTCTGTGAGTATGATAACGGTAAAGGCGTCAGGACAGTGACTTGGGGCACTGACCTTTATACTGTGTTTACTACTGTTTACTACTACTTGCTATGTTTTCTACTTTCTATGTTTACTACTTTCTACTGTGTCTTCTCTTTGCCAAGAAATTGAAAGTCAATTTACCTACGTTCCCTATTATAGCTAACACCCTCAGCTCGTGGTCAATCACTCCATGATCACATGTATTAAGTACCTCCGCAAAATCCGTGTAGATCACATCAGTGTACTGGTTTTCGTCAACGACTCCGTAATTCTGCCATAGTGGGTTAGTAGCTGTGACCAGCACGACCCTTGCAAACACAAGTAAACATACATACACCAACACACACAAACAGGCCAAGTGCCTATCGACAAGTGCCTTTGACAGCTGGTAGCTAACATATACACGCACACACTATGTGTGTGTGTGTACAAATAGGTGAGTACATACACCATTAACAAGCGTCGGGTTAACAATGAGGTGGTGCAGTACACAGCAGCTTCCACGTAACTATGGCAACCCAATTCGTTCACCATAGCAGCAAGGGTTGAGAGAAGGGGTGGAAGTGGGGAAAGTTAAGGTGTGGAAAGTGAGAAAGGGGAAAGATAGGAGAGGAGCGTGAGAAGTGTGTGGGAACGGGAAAGATATAGAATGAAGAAGCAGAGAGGGGTGAAAGACTGGAAAAAAATGAGTGGAAAGTGCGAGTAGTGAGAGAAGTGGCAAAAATAATGTAGAGATGATAATTTTGAGATGGAATGGAAAAGGAAAGATGCAGAGACGATGAATGGAGTGAAAGAGCAGAGACGATGAATGAAGTGGAAGAGGAAAGGTGGAAAAGGGGAGGGTAAAAAGGGGAGGTGGAAGAGAAGATGTAAATGGAGGATAAAAAAAAAAGTGAAAATTGAGCTTGAAGACTGAGTGGTGAATGAAGGGAGAGAGGAGAAGGCTGGAAGAGTGGGAGAAGGGATGGAAGAAAAGACAGGAGACAGATGAATTAGGGGGAGAGGAGGAGATGCGTTTGAGTCGGAACAATATGAAGGGGAGACGAACGCAGGGACGTGAAGAGAAAAAACAATCTTAGAGAGAGGAAGGATGAGAATCTACAATAGAGAAGAAGGGAGAATGAGAGAGACTTGGAGAAGGGAAAACTACAGGATGAGATAGCAGATAGGTAGTAGAATGACAGATAATAACCATCTAGAGAGTACTACCCTTGTCTCATATGCGTGTGAAACGGAAGCCCGTTAAATATTTTGCACTCTGGTAGGATTGCTGATCTTTAGTGTGTGTCCCAGGAAGCTGTAAGAGGAGAGGTGAATTTAAGAACCTTGCACTTGTATCCAGTGTGTGGTTACAACGACTGTGTCATACTTAAGAGTTATTACTTACGTATTTTTTTTTCTTATTCGCCGGTATTCTCCCGGCCCGGGTCTTTTCCAAGTAGTGGTGACCCGGCCTTGGTTCCCTATCTGAGGAGTATCCCGAGACCTAAGTCTCCCATGGGAGGAGGTACAACTACCCCCTCATCTTTGGGACCAACTGTCCCCAGGCCTAGCCACATCCCCCGCCCTCACGGGGCTCGTAGGGAGAAGCTAGGCCTCTGGTCTGCCATCTACCCCGCCTCAAAGGGGCTCATGGGGATGGCAGTCTTATGAGCTGCAGGTGATAGCAAGCTCAGGCCTCATACAGTTAGTTACGTAATGTTCACAAGTGAGGCGGCTGGTGGCCTGGGTTAAGAGCAGCCGATCATTACCTCAATATTAAGACATATAGAGCACAAGCATCATTCTTCAGGTAATATTACAATTATAAGAGAGGGCCTCCACGGCTGTGTACACACACACACACACGCACACACACACACGCACACGCACACACACACACACACACACACACACACACACACGCACACACACACACACACACACACACACACACGCACACACACACACACACACACACCACACACACACACACACACAGCACACACACACACACACACACACACACACACACACCACACAAAAAAACCCAAAAAAAAAACCCCAAAAAAACAAGACCCAAAAAAAACCAACAAAAACAACCAAACCCCCAAAGAAAACCCCCAACAAAACAAAACACAAAAACAAAAAAAAGCAAAAAAACACAAGAAAAAAAAGCCCCCAAAAACACAAAACCCCCGCAAACGAACGAACCAAAACACCAAAACCCACAACCCAAACAAAAAAAAAACCCACACCAACAACGCCCCCCCGGAACACACACACCCAACCCCGCCCGCCAGACCCCCCCCACAAACCCAAACAACCCCAAAAAAAACCCCACCCCCCACAAACCCAAAACCCCCCACCACACCCCCCCCCAAAGCCCAAAACCCCCCTTTTTAAAAACCCCCCCCCAAAAAAAAGGAAAAAAAACCCCAAAAAAACCCCCCCAAAAAAAAAATGTTACTTCCTTTGAAACGGTAAATTACCTAAAAAAGCAGGGATTAATTTAACAATTTTTAAAACTGGGGAAAAGTAAAAAAAGGGGAACCAAATAGGCACAAACCAAAACCAAATTTTTTTTTTTTAAAAAAAGGGAAAAAAAAAAAAAAAAACAAAAGGGGAAAACAAAAAACCCCCAAAAAAACAACCCTTTTTTTTAAAACAAAAACACAAAACCAAAAAACCGAAAAAACCCAACCCACGAAAAAAAAACCAAAAAAAACCCCCCAAAAAAACCAAACCCCAAAAATTTTAAAAAGGATCAAACCCAAAAAAGAAAAAAACAAAAACCCAAAAGAACAACCAAAAAAAAACCCATAACCCAAAAACAAACCAAAAAGGGGCGATAAAACAAAGCAAGGCCACCCTGCCATAAACCGCAAGGGAACCCCAAACAAAAACCCTGCCAAAACCCCGGGCGAAAAAAAAAAAACACCCCCAAAACCCCCAAAACAAACAAAACCCTCCAAAACCCCCCAAAAACAACAAACACCCCCAAACCCCAAAAACAAACAACCACCCTGCCATAACTTCCTTAATAACAGAGGATACCCTTTTTTTTAAACTTTGCGGAGGTAAAAAGGTGCACCCCCGAGACTCCCGGAATGGCAACAAAGCAATACCCTCCATAACTCCTGCTAGGTGAAACAAGGAGATCAGTGCCAGTGACCCCCTCTTAGGTTTGGCAACAAGAAGTCCCCCCGGGTAACTCCTCGGGGGTTAAACAAGAGCAATGAGCCAAATACTCCTTTTTAGTGGAAAAAGAATTTCCCCCCCTCCTAATTTGGGATTAAAAAAAATCACCCTAAACTCCTCATTTAACAAGAAAAGATGCAGCCCTGCCTTATTTTCGGAGTGGCAACAAGAAAAATCGTGAGTAATCCTTGGGAGGGTCAAAAAACAATCATTTTAAATAGACCCCCGTAGGGAACAGGATGAGTCCAAGACCCCTCGGAGGGGGAAACGGGCAAAATCAGCCCTGCCGTAGACTTTGCATGGCAAAACAAAGCAGATGCCCCCTGCCAGTAACTCCGGGGGGAACAAGAGCAACACCCTGCCAGTAGACCCTGTTTGGGGTGGAACAAGAGCAGATCAGCCCTCCAGTAGACCCTGCTGGGGTGGAACAAAGCAATACCCCTCCAGTAACCTGCTGGAGGTGGCAAAAAGGGCAATGCAACCCTGCCAGAGACCCCCCCTGGAGGGGGCAACAAGACAAGAGCCCTGCCATAGACCCCTCTGGAGTGGCAACAAGACAGATAGCCTGCCAGTAGACCCCTGGAGGGGGCAACAAAACAGATGCAGCCCCCCAGTAGACTCCTGCTGGAGGTGGCAACAAAGCAAATGACCCTGCCAGTAGACCCTCGGAGTGGCAACAAAAGACAGCCCGCCAGTAGACCCTCTGGAGGTGGCAAAAAAGGCAATGAAACCCCCCAGTAGACTCCGCGGAGGGGGCAAAAGAGCAGATCACCCCGCCAGAGACCCCTGTGGAGGTGAAACAAAGCAATGAGCCCTCCCATAGACTCCTCGGGAGTGGCAACAAGACAGATGCAGCCCTGCCGTAAAACCCTGCTGGAGGTGGAAACAAGACAAGAGCCCTGCCAGTAACTCCTGGGAGGGCAACAAGACAATAGCCCGCCAGTAACCCCTGCGGAGGGGGAAACAAGACAGATGAGCCCCCATAGACTCCTGCGGGAGGTCAACAAACAGATGCACCCTGCCATTAACTCCTGCGGGGGTGGCAACAAGAGCAAGCGCCCTCCCATAGACCCGCGGGGGTGGCAACAAGAGCAATCACCCTCCCCTAGACTCCGCTGAGGGGGCAACAAGAGCAGATGCAGCCGCCAGTAGACTCCGCGGGAGGGGGGAAACAAAAGAATGCACCCTGCCGAAACCCCTGCTGGAGTGGAACAAAGCAATGCAGCCCTGCCAGTAGATCCTCTGGGTGGCAACAAGCAGATACCCGCCATAACCCTGCGAGGGCAACAAGAAGATGCCCCCGCCAGTAACTCCCGGGAGGTGGCAACAAGAGCAGATGCACCCTGCCAGTAGACTCCGCGGGAGTGGCAACAAGACAATGCGCCCTGCCATAACCCCGCTGGAGGGGAAACAAGACAGTTTAGCCCTGCCATAACTCCTCGGGAGGGGGGAAACAAGACAAATGCACCCCCCAGTAGATCCTGCTGGAGGGGCAAAAAGAGCAGATGAGCCCTCCAGTAGACTCCTGCGGAGGTGGCAACAAGACAGATGCAGCCCTCCCATAGACTCCTGCTGGAGGGCAAACAAGAGCAGATCAGCCCGCCAGAGACCTGCGGGGGTGGCAACAAGAGCAGATGTACCTGCCGTAGACCCCTGCTGAGTGGCAAAAACAGATAGCCCTGCCATAAATCCTGCTGGGGGTGCAAAAAGGCAGATGAGCCCTGCCAGTAACTCCTCGGGAGGGGAACAAAAACAGGGGCCCCTCCAGTAACCCGCTGGGGGTGGCAACAAGAAAAATCACCCCCTCCCCTAACCCCCGCTGGAGGGGGAACAAAAACAATACCCTCCCATAGACTCCTGCTGGAGGGGGAAACAAGAACAGAACCCTGCCAGTAACCCTGCTGGAGGTGGCAACAAAAAAATGAGCCGCCAGAGACTCCTGCTGGAGGTGAAACAAGAACAATAGCCCGGCCAGTAACCCTGTGAGGTGAACAAAACAATGCGCCGCCCATAACCCCTGCGGGGGTGGAACAAGAACGATGCCCCTGCCAGTAGACCCCTCTGGAGGTGGAACAAAAACAAAAGCCCTGCCGTAGCCCCCTGCTGGAGGTGGCAACAAGAACAGATGCACCCGCCAGTAGACTCCTTCGGAGGGGGAACAAGACAGAGCAGCCCCCCTAACTCCTCTGGAGGTGGAACAAAAACAATGCAGCCCTGCCAAGCCCCGGGGAGGGGGCAACAAAAACAATGCACCCCTCCCAGAACCTCCTCTGGAGGGGGCAACAGAGCAATCAGCCCTGCCAGTAGACCCCTTTTCTGGAGGTGGCAACAAAAACGATGCAGCCCTGCCAGTAGACTCCTCTGGAGGTGAACAAGACAATGCAGCCCTGCCATAACTCCCTGGGGGTGGCAACAAAACAGATGCAGCCCGCCAGTAGCTCCTGCTGGAGGGGCAAAAAGACAGATCACCCTGCCATAACTCCCTGTGGAGGTGGCAACAAGACAGACAGCCCTCCCAGAACTCCTCTGGAGTGGCAAAAAAACAGATGAGCCCGCCATAGCTCCTGCGGAGGTGGGGGGTTTGGGTGATTGTGGGGTGGGTTTTGGTGGGTTTTGGGGGGGCAACAAAAACAGATGAGCCCTGCCAGTAACTCCTGCTGGAGGTGGCAACAAACAGATGCGCCCTGCCAAAACTCCTGCGGAGGGGCAACAAGAACAGATGCACCCCTGCCATAAACCCTGCGGGAGGTGAAACAAGACAATGAGCCCTGCCTAACTCCTGCGGGGGTGGCAAAAAAGAATGAGCCCTGCCAGTAGACCCTCTGGAGGTGGCAACAAGACAGATGCACCCTGCCAGAGATCCTGGGGGAGGGGGCAACAAGACAATCGCCCGCCATAGACCCGCTGGAGGTGGCAACAAGAGAGATGCACCCCGCCAGTAGACTCCTGCTGGAGGGGGCAACAAGAGCAGATGCAGCCCTCCAGTAACTCCTGCTGGTGGCAACAAGAGCAGATCAGCCCTGCCAAGAACCCCTGCTGGGTGGCAACAAAGCAGATGCACCCCGCCAGTAGACTCCTGCGGAGGTGGCAACAAGAACAAAATGCCCCGCCAGTAGACTCGTGCTGGAGGTGGCAACAAAACAATGAGCCCTCCCAAGACCCTGCTGGAGGGGGCAACAAGAACAGATGTAGCCCTCCCAGTAGACTCCTGCGGAGGGGCAAAAAGACAGATGCAGCCCTGCCAGAAACTCCTCTTAATCCATCAGTTATATAACTTGTGAAAAAATATTACTAACAGTAAGGAAAAATTTCTCCTTGATGTTGCTTTAAAAAGTGGTTTAAGGAAAGGATTACAGAAATAAGCTTCTGGGGGGGGTTTTTAGGTATGGGGGAATTAAAGAACCATCTTCCCAAAGGGGGGGGAAAATTTTATTTTTTTGTCTAAGGATACAGTTCGGCAATTTATCTTGCTTTTTTTCACAACCCAATGGGATCTATTCTTTACTTCTAACTTAACAAATTTTAGTGAGGTTCTGGTGCTTTTCTTAACATTCAAAATCCCAAAGTACAGGTTAATTTCACTAATCCTACCACGATTTAGAAAACCAACTTTTCATTAATTAGAATTTTTGCAGTTTAGGAAAAGCCATAGAAAACTGAGGACATTTTTCATAGTTTCAAAAAAAACGAAGAAATTTTTCTTATCCTAGCTCATGTTAAAGTTAGCTAACAAAAAAGGGACTTAATATAGGCATGTACATTATGCTCCTATTTTTTACATTAGCAAAAATTTTGGGCTGTAGCCCCCAAATACATTTAGAGCATTTATCCTATCTTTGATTTTTTATATAGTTTTGATATAGTGGATTTACAAAGTTAGTTACCAAACATCTGTAAGATTTAACACAGATAATTTTTTTATTCTAAAAACAGACGGGTGGCATGTCTTTTTTTGTCATATTAAATTTTTATTGAAAAATATTGATTTCGGTCGTTTACATATACTTGAACTTATTTTAGATGTTAAATATATGAAGAAAGGGGTTTCTAAAATAAATAACATCTTAACACTTGTTTGTGAAGCACAAGTTTGGGGGGAATTATACTCAAGTGAATGTTAAAGCATGAGACCCCCCAACACACCGCAATAAACAGCATTTTTTGCAGGTACACTGAAGGTTTTTTGCAACACAACAACAACTCCCGCACCCCGGCGCACACAGCTGTCAAGTGTTTACAGCATAACTAACAACTACCGCAGCAGCAAGTTAGATGCCAACATCACTATGCAGTAGCACTGTCGGGTGTTGCAAAAAAATTTAAAAACTGCTACAGCACAGCAGCGTCAGGTGTTGCAACAGAAATTGTTAGTTAACCTGTTAACACCTACCTGACACTTCATTTATCTAACACACCGCTGGAGGACAACCTACCTCTGCTACTATTTTCTATGTGGGTAACAGCATGCCGTAGATGAGTGGTATTCCCTTTTGATGATGGTGTATGTCTGCAGATGATGGGGTTTTGCTGATATGGTTTGGGGTATTCTGATATGAGGTGTATGTTGTATATGGTTTGGGTTTGTTTTGTATGATGTGGTGTATTCTGATGATATTGGGTGTATGTCTGTATGATGAGTGTTTAAAGTCTGATGATGAGTGGTGAAAGCTGTATGATGAGTGGGTATGTTTTGAAGGGTGGTTTTATGTCCATGATGAGTGGTGATGCTGTATGTGGTGGTGTATGTTGTTGATGAGTGGTGTATGTCTGATGATGGTGGTGTATGTCTGTATGATGAGTGGGGTATGTCTGTATATGAGTGGTGAAGTCTGTTTTATAGTGGGGTATTCGTTGATGATGGTGTATGTTGTTTTTTGTATGAGGGTGGTGTTGTCTGATGATGGGTGGTGTATGTCTGTTTAGTGGTGTATGTCTTAGATGGGTTTGTATGTCGTATAGAGTGGTGTTGTCTGTAATGGTGGTGATGTCGTTGAGAGTGGTGTATGTCCCGTATGATGGGTGGGGTATGTCTTATGATGGTGGTTATGTCTGTATGAGGGTGGTGTAGTCGAGAGGGTGGGTATTTTTTATGATGGTGGTGTATGTCTTTTGAGGTGGTGTATGTCGTATGATGGGGATGTCTGTATGATTGGGGGTGTAGTCGTATATGAGTGGGTTTTTTGTATGAGGGTGGTGTATGTCTGTAGATGGTGGGGTATTCTTGATTGGTGGGTAGTTTTTTATGAGGGTGGGGTTTCTGATGATGGGTGGTGTTTTGTTATGATGGTGGGTATTCTGTAGATGGTGGTGTATGTCTTTATGAGGGGGGTGTATTTCTGTATGATGGTGGTGAGTCTGTAAGATTGGGTGGGGATTCTGATGATGTGGTTATTTGTTATGGGTGGTGTATGTCTTATGATGATGGTTTTTGTCTGTAATGGGGTGGTGTATGTCTGTAGATGGGTGGGTATGTCTGATATGGTGGTGTATGCTTATGAAATTTTGGGGGTTTGGTTATGTTGTATGAAGGTGGTGTATGTTTGTATGATGGGTGGGGTTTTGTCTGTATGTGGGGTGTATGCTTAGATGGGGTGTATGCCCGTATGAGAGTGGGTTGTCGATGATGGGTGGTGTATTTTTATGATGGGTGGTGTATGTCGTATGATGGGTGGTGTATGTCTGTAGGGGTGGTGTAATGTCTGTAGGGGTGGTGGGTATTCTGTAATGGGGGGGGTATGTCCTGTATATGGGGGGTGTATTTTTATGGGGTGGGGTTTTTCTGTATATGGTGGTGTATGTCTTTTTAAAGGGGTTTGTATTTGTATGATTGGGGGGTGATGTCTTATGTGGTGGTTATGTCTGTAATGATGGTGTATGTCTGTATATTGGGTATTTGTATGATGGTGGGGTATGTCGTATGATGAGTGGTTATGCTGTATATGTGGTTTTTTGTTGTAAGGAAGATGGTGTTTTGTATTTGGTGGTGATGTCGTTATGGGTGGTTTTTTTCCCGAATGGTGGTGTAGTCTGATGATGGTGGTGTTGTCGTATAGTGGTTAAGTCTGTAGATTGGTGTAGTCTTATGTGGGTGGTGTATGTCTGTATGATGGGTGGTTTAAATGTCTTATGATGGTTGGGGTATTCTGTATATGGTGGTGTATGTCTGTATGATGGGTGGTGTAGTCGTATGATGGGTGGTGTATGTCTGTATGAGGGTGTATGCTGTATGATGGGGGGTGTAAATTCTTATGATGTGGTGTAAAGTTTTTGTAAAGGGTGGTTAGTTGTAATGGTGGGGGGTAGTTGTATGAGGGGGGTGATGTCTGTATGATGGTGGGGTATGTCTTATGAAGGTGGTGAGTCTGTAAGGGGGGGTTATGTTGATATGGGGTGATTTTTTGTATATGGGTGGTGTATGTCTGTATAGGGTGGTGTTTCTGTATGATGGGTGGTTTATGTCTGTATGAGGGGTGTATGTCGTATGATGGTGTATGTCGTAGATGGGGGGTGTATGTATAGGGGGGGTGTATGCTGTATGATGGGTGGTGTATGTCGTATATGGGGGTGTAGTTGTATGATGGGGGGGTGTATGTGGGGGTTTTATTTTTAAGGGTGATTTTGTTTTATGGGTGGGTAGTTGTATGAGGTGGTGTTGTCTTTTGAGGTGGTGTATTCTGTATATGGGTGGTTTGCTTAGATGGTGGTGAATGTCTGATGATGGGTGGTGTATTTCGTAAAATGGGGGTTTTTGGTGGGGATGTCTGTATAGGGTGGGTATGTCTGTATGATGGGTGTGTATGTCTGTAGATGGGGGGGGTAAAGTCTGAATGTGGTGTATGCGTATGATGGGTGTGTATTTTTATAAGGTGGGGTATGTCTGTAGATGGGTGGTAAGTTGTTGAAGGGTGGTGTATGCCCCGTAGATGGGGTGGGGTTTCTGTATGAAAAAATTTGGTTTTATGTCTGATATGGGGGGGGGTGTATTCGAAAGAGGTGGTGAAATTTTTTAAAGGGGGTTGTATGTCGTATATGGTGGTGTATGTCTGTATGATGGGGGGGTGTTTTTTTAAGGGGTTTATGTCCCCGTAAAAATTGGGTATGTTTTATGAGGGTGGTTTTCTGTATGATGGGGGGTGTAAAGTCTTATATGGGGGTGTATTCTGTATGATGGTGGTTATTTCGTAATTGGGGGGGGGGGGGGGGGGGGGGGTGGGGGTTGGGTTGGGGTATGTTTTCTTAAAGGGGGGTGGGTTTTTTGTCTGTATTATGGGTGTTTTTTCCTGTAGATGGGTGGTGTATGTTGAGAGGTGGGGTATGTTTGTATAAAGGTGGTGTATTGTCTGTAGAATGGGGGGGTGTATGTTTGTTTATAAAGGGTGTGTAAAAGTTTGTATGATTTGGTGGTGTATGTTTTTATGATGGGTGGTGATTTGTCTGTATGATGGGTGGTGTTGTTTCTGTTTATGTTGGGGGGGGTTAATTTTTCGTATGAGGGGTGTGTTTTTTTTTGTGGTTAAAATTGGGGGGGGAAGTATTTTTTTGTAAATTTTTTTTTTCCCCCGTATTATTGGGGTAAAAAACGTAAATGAAATTGGAAAATGGGTTTTTTTCTGTTAAAAAGGGGGGGTGGTTGTATGTTTTGTTTGTATGTTTTCCCGTATGAAAGTTTTAGGCGTAAAAGGGGTTTTTTGGGGAAATTGGGTGTTATTTTTTATTTGTTTGGGGAAAATTTCCTTAAAAACTTATTTTCCTTATAAATTCCTGGGTTTTTTTGTATAACCCCCTTTAAATTTTTTACAAACAACCAAAAAGGATTGTTTTCTGGCCCCCATTTTTTTAAAATCCGGAAAAAATATTTTGTTTTTTTTTAATACTTTAAAAGTCAAAAAATTTTGTTGTCCCAAAATTAATAAACCCTTTTCCCCAAAAGTTCTTATCCGGATTTTTAAAAAAACCCGGGGAAAAAAAGGTTTTTTACGTATATTATTTTCCCGTTCTCATTAAAACTTTAAAACCCCCTTTTAAAGTTTTACGCCGTTTTTCAAAAAGTCTTACCCATGTTTTCCCTTTAAAAAGGGGTTTCCCAAAAACCAGAAAAGGCTACATACCGTGTTTTTTTCATTTTGTGTATTTTAAAATTTTTCCTCATTATAAGTACTTACTTCCAGTGTTCCTCATTATAAGTGTACTTACCAGTGTTTTTTCCATTTAAATGTGTACTTAAAAACCCGTGTTTCCCCATTATAAAGGGACTTACATACCATGTTTTTTCCCCATTTTAATTTACTTTACATACCAGGTTTTTTCCCCATTATAAATTTAAAATTACATACCAGTGTTCCTAAAATTTAAAAAGTACTACATACATGTTCCTCATATAAATGTACTTACAACCCCTGTCCCATAAAAAATGTACTTCTACCAGTTTTTCCCTCCAATTTTCTAAATGTACTTTCAACCAGTGTTTTTTTTCATAAAGTGTACTACATACCATGTCCCATTATAAAATGTACTTACATACAGTGTTTCCCAATAAATGTACTACATACCATGTTCCTCATTAAAGGTACTTAAAAAAAGTGTCCCATTATAAATGTACTTTCAACCATGTTTCCTCATTATAAATGTATTACATACCAGTGTTCCCCCATATAATTTACTTTTCATACCATTGACCTCATTATAAAAGTACTTTAAAACCATGTTCCCCATTATAAAATTTTTCTTACATACCCGTGTTCCATTATAATGTACTTACAACCCATGTTTCCCCATTTTTAAAATGTACTTACATACCAGGTTCCCCCCATTTTAAAGTAAATTTTTTCATACCATGTTTTTCCCCATTATAAAGGGACTTACATACCCGGTTCCCCCTTAAAGTGTACTTTAAACCATGTTTTTTTCCCATTATAAGTGTACCACAACCCGTTTTTCATTTTTTAAATGTACTTACAAACCAAAATGTTTTTTTCATTATAATTACTTACATAAAAAGTGTTCCTCATTATAAGAAAATTACATACCAGTGTTCCCCATTAAATGTACTACATACCAGGTTCTCATTAAAATTTCCTTACATAACCCGTGTTTTTCCCCAATAATGTACTTACATACCAGTTTTCCTCATTATAAATGTACTTTCAAACCCTTTTTCCTCATTATAATGTACTTACATACCAGTGTTCCCCATTATAAGTGTACTTACAACCAGGGGGTTTTTTCATTATAATTACTTCTACCAGGTTTTTTTCCCCATTATAAAAGTACTTACATACCAAATGTTTCCTCATTATAATTTTCTTTCATACCAGTGTTCCCCCATTATAAGTGTACTTAAAACCCGTGGTTTTCCCCATTAAAGTTACTTTCATTTCAGGTTCCCTTTTATTATAAGTTTTTACTTACATACCATGTTCCCCATTAAAATGACTTCAACCTGTTTTTCCCCTTAAAATGTATTACATACCCTGGTTCCTCATTATAATTTTCTTTTCTACCCGTGTTTTTTTTCCCATTATAATGACTTACAACCCGTGTTCCCATTAAATTCTTCATACCAGGTTTCATTTTAATTAATAATAATGTTCCTATTAAAATTATTTTAAAAATTTTAAAATTAAAGTTATTCAAAGTTTTTTAAAATTACTTAATAAGTTTTTTATAAAAAACACAAACAAAGTTCCAAAATTTTTTAAAGTTTCCCAAAAAATGTAAAAATAAAAGGTTATCAAAATAATATAAAAATTTCCCCAAAAGTTAATCAAATTTTTTAAAATTACTTAATAAAAAATTTTTCCCATTATAAAGGAAAACCCGAAAATTTTAAATTGTATTTAAAAGGGAAAAAAACCAAGGGGCCCCCAAAAGTTACTTTCAACCCCTCTCACTTACACCCTACTCACTCCAAAAAAGTGAATATAAAAAATGACCCCTAAAAAAATATAATAAAAAAAAATCAAAATATCATAGAAAAACTGATATAGAACCTGGAAAATCATAACCAGGAAAAAATAGATCAGCCCCGAAAACCCACTGATCAAAATATCTCAGACCTGACTCACTCACACACTTTTCTCCCCCTCAGCACCCGCGACTCACCAGCACACGACTCACTCACACCACTGACTCACTCAGCTTTACTGACTCACTCACACCCCGCTGACCACTCAGCACCAGCTGCTCACCAGCACCACGACTCACTAGCCCACTGACTCACTCACACCCCGACTCACTCACACCCGCTACTCACTCGCAAACAGCGACCACTACTTTTTAACGACTCACTCAGCACCTTACCCACTCAGCACAGCTGACCACTCACACCACTGACCCCCCTCCAAAAAACCCCGCTCACTACTCACCACACAGCACTCACTCGCACCGCTACTCACTCACCCACTGACTCACTGCCCACTGACTCCACCAGCAAACAGCTGACTCACTCAGCACCCCCCTGACTCACTCAGCAAACACTACTCACTAGCCAGCTGACCACTCAGCACACTTTACTCACTCAGCACACTGACTCCCCCTCACACAGCTGACTCCTTTTGCTCACTACTCCACTCAGCCAGCTGACTCACTCGCCAGCGAACTCCCTCACACACTTTACTCCCAACATCAGCTGACTCACTTAGCTCAGCTGCCACTCACACACTGACTCACTCAGCACCAGCTGACTCACTAGCTCAGCTTGACTCACTCAGCAACAGCGACCCCACTCGCACCAGCTGACTCACTCACACACTGACCCCCACTCAGCCATTGACCAACTACTCAGCTGACTCACTTTACTCCCCTGACTCACTCACCAGCTGACTCACTCAGCTCAGCTGACTCACTCAGCCAGCTGACTCACTCGATCACTGACCACTAGACAGCCCACTCACTCAGCATCAGCTGCTACTACTCACTGCCCCCTCACGCCCCCAGCATAGCTACTCACCAGCATCAGCTGACTCAAATCACCCGCTGAACCCTCAGCCCAGCTCTCACCGCTCAGCTGACTCACTAGCACACGACTCACTAGCATCACTGACTTTTACTAGCTTTTAGCTGACCCCCACTCAGCTCACTATCACCAGCAAAAAGCGAATCACTACATCAGCTTACCACCAGCCAGCTGACCACTCAGCATCACTGACTCCTCAGCATCGCTGACTCACTCAGCATCAGCGACTCACCAGCCAGCTGACTCACTAGCTCAGCTGACTCCCCCTCAGCATCAGCGACTCACTAGCATCAGCTGACTCACTACCAGCTGACTCCTCCCTCACCTCACTACATCAGCTGACTCACTCACATCATTCCCACTACACACTGACTCCTCAGCATCAGCTGACCCCCCTCAGCTCAGCTGACCACTCGCATCAGCTGACCACTCAGCCCCACTTTGGGCTCACTCACTCAGACTCACTAGCTCAGCAAATTTAAATCAGCTTTAGTACTCACTCAGCATCACTTTACCCCCCCAACATCCACTCCCCCCAGCACACTGACTCACTCAGCTCAGCTCTCACCGCATCACGACATCACCAAGCATCAAGAACTCACCACATCAAACCTGACTCACTAGCATCAGTACTCACTCAGCATCACTGACCATCAGCTCACTGACTCCTACAACACGACCCTCAGCATCAGCTGCCCCACAACACACTGACTCACCAGATCACTGACTCACCAAAAAACCCGGACTCACCAGCATCACTACTCACTCAGCATCAGCTGTATAGGTTAAATAACTCACTAGCCATCACTACCACCGTCATCACCACACACCATCATCAACCACCCCACCACCAACCACCCCACCACCAACCAACCCCACCACCAACCACCCCACCATCAATCACCAAACCCCACCACCACAACCACCCCACCATCAATCACCCCCCCCCACCACCACCACCCATCATCAATCACCCCCACCCCCAAACCCCCACCCCCACCATCAATCCACCACCCCACCACCCACCACCCCCACCATCAATCCCCCCCCCACCACCAACCACCCCATCATCAATCACCCCCCCCAAAAGACTCAATCACCAACTACCAACCTCACACCACCACCATCAAATCACCACCCCACCAACCAAACCCCCCCATCAACACCCCATCATCACCACCACCATCAACACCACCCACAATCACCAACCACACAACCCCACTCATAAATCAACCACCCCATCAATCAATCACCACCCTTAATCACCACCCCCACAACCATCAATCACCACCCCCACTACAGCCTCACCACCCCCACCACCAACACCATCAATCACCACCTCCACCCAAATCCCCCCCCACCCAATCACCACCCCAATCACAACTACCACAAAACAACCCCTACACATCACTACGCCATCACACCACTAACCATCCAACCACATTCACCCTTTCCACCACTAACCATCACACATTCACTCCCCATACCATCCACACATTCACTTCACCACTAACCCCCCACACATTCACTCACCCCTAACCATCCATAATTCCTCCCCCCACTAACCATCCACACATTCAGTTCCCACTAAACCAACCCATACATTCACTCCTCCCACTAACCATCCACAAAATTCACTCTCCCCTAACCATCCAGCACATTTACTCCCCGCTAACATACCCAACATTCCCCTCTCCCACTAACCCTCCAAAACATCACTCTCCTGAACCATCCACACATTCACTCTCCCCCTAACCATCCATACATCACTCTCCCACAACCATACCACACATTCACCTCCCACTAAACCATCCATAAAATTCACTCTCCCCACTAAACCATACCAAACATTCACTCTCCCACAAACCATCCATACATTCCACTCCTCCCACTAACCATCCACACATTCACTCTCCCACTAACCATCCATACATCACTCTCCTCACTAACCATCCCACACATTCACCCCTCCACTACCATCAACACACATCTCCCACTAACCATTTCCTAAAATTCACTCTCCCCTAACCATCCATACATTCACTCTTCCCACTAACCCAACCACACATTCACTCTCCACTAACCATTCCCTACATTCTCCTCCCACTAACCATCCACACATTCACCTCCCACTAACCCTCCAACATTCACTCTCCACTAACCCTCCACACATTCACTCTCCCACTAACCATTTCCCTACATTCACTCCCACTAACCATCCACACATTTACCTCCCACAACCTCCATACATTCACTCTCCCACTAACAATCCATTTCATTCACCTCCCACTAACCATCCATACATTCACTCTTTCCCCCTAACCCTCCACACATTCACTCTCCCACTAACCATCCTTCATTCTCTCCCACTAACCATCCACACATTCACTCTCCCACTAACCATCCATACATTCACTCTCCCACTAACCATCCACACATTCACTCTCCCACTAACCATCCATACATTCACTCCCCACTAACCATCCATACATCACTCTCCCACTAACTCACCCCATTCATTCCTCCCCCCTAACCATCCATACATTCACTCTCCCACTAACAAACCACACATTCACTCTCCCATTAACCATCCATACATTCACTCTCCCACTAACCCTCCACACATTCACTCTCCCACTAACCATCCATTCACTCTCCCACTAACCATCCACACATTCACTCTCCCACTAACCATCCATACATTCACTCTCCCACTAACCATCCACACATTCACTCTCCCACTAACCATCCATACATTCACTCTCCCACTAACCATCCATACATTCACTCTCCCACTAACCATCCACACATTCACTCTCCCACTAACTCCACAATTCACTCTCCCACTAACCATCCCATACATTCACTCTCCCCCCTAACCATCCACACATTCACTCTCCCACTAACCATCCATCAATATCACTCTCCCACTAACCATCCAACATTCACTCTCCCACTAACCATCCATATATTCCCCATCTCCCATAACCATCCATACATTCACTTTCCCCCCTAACCATCCCACACATTTACTCACCCACAAAACCCTCCCCACATTCACTCCCCACTAACCACCCACATTCACTCTCCCACTAACTGAAAATCACTCTAACCACTAACCACCTAATCAAATCTCCCACTAACCACCACACAACCTACCCACTAACACCATAAAATCACTCTCCCACAACCATCGAAAACATTCACTCCCCACAACCATCCATACATCACTCTCCACTAACCACACATACATTCACTCTCCCTAATATCCATACATTCACCTCCCACTAACCATCCATACATTCACCTCCCACTAACCATCCACACATCACTCCCCACTAAAACCCTCCACATTCACTCTCCCACTAACTATCCATACATCACTCTCCACAACATCCAATAATCACCCCCACTAACCACCCTAAAATCACTTTCCCACTAACCATCACACATCACTCTCCCACTGACCACCATACATTCACTCTCCCACTAACTACCATACATTCACCTCCCACTAAAAACCATCCATACAAATTCACCTCCCACTAACCAACCATACATTCACTCTCCCCTAACCAAACCAACATTCACTCCCCACTAACAACCATACATCAACTCCACCAAACCATCCATCATTCAGTCTCCACTACAACATTCACTCTCCCACTAACCATCCATACATTTACTCTCCTACTAACCATCCACACATTTACTCCCACAAACCACCATACATTCACTCACCCACTACTATCCATACATTCTCTCTCCACTAAAACCTCCATACATTCACCTCCACTAACCACCATACTTCACTCTCAATCATCAACAACATCCCCCCACTAACCACCCACAAATCACTCTCCCACTAACTACCACATTCACTTCTCCCCTAAAATATCCATACATTCACTCTCCACAAACCCCTCCATAATTCACTCTCCACTAACCATCCAACATTCACTTTCCCCCCTAACCATCCACACATTACTCTCCCACTAAACCATCCATACATTTACTCTCCCACAAACCCTCCACACATTCACTCTCCACAACCATCCATACATTCACTCTCCACTAACCATCCAACACACTCTCCCACTAATCATCCAAACATTCACTCTCCACTAACCACCCACACATTCACTCTCCCACAACATCCATCATTCACCTCCACTATCCAACATACTCCCCATAAATTTAAACCCTTTCACTCTCCCACTAACCATCCATACATTCACTTTCCCACTAACCATCCAACATTCACTCTCCACAACCACCATACATTACTCTCCCACTAACCAACCACACATTCACTCTCCACTAACATCCATAATTCATCGCACTAACCATCCAAACATCACTCTCCCACAATATCCACACATTCACTCTCCAATAACCATCCATACATTACTCTCCCATAACCCTCCACACATTCACTCCCACTAACCAACCATTCACTCCCCACTAACCTCCACACATTCACTCTCCCCACTAACCATCCAACATTTAAATCTCCCCAACCATCCACAACATTCACTCTCCCACTAACCTCCAACATTCAACTCTCCCCCTAACCATCCATACATTCACCTCCCACAACCACCCCCAAACATTTACTCTCCCCACTACACATCCACAACATTCACCTCCCACAACCATCCAACATTCCACCCACTAACCTCCCACACCATCACACTCCCACCAAACCTCCATCATTCACTCTCCCCCCTAACACCAAAACACTCTCCCCACCCAACCTCCCCACTCCCAACCAAACATCCAACTTCACTTTTCCCACAACCATCCACACATTCACTCTCCACCCCCAACTTCACTCCCACTAACCATCCATCATTCCACTCTCCCACACATACCATACATTCACCTCCCACTAACCATCCAACCCCTCACTCTCCCACTAACCACCCACATTCACTCTCCCCCCCAACCATCCAACATTCACTCACCCCAACCATCGACCATCACTCTCCCACTACCAACCATACATTCACCCCTCCCACTAACCATCCCTACATTCCCCTCTCCCACTAACATCCCTACCCTTCACTCCCCACTAACCATCCATCATTCACTCTCCCACTAACCATCCACACATTCACTCTCCCCACTAACCATCCATCATTCACTCTCCACAAAATATCCAACATTCACCTCCACTAAAACCCTCCCCTACATTCACTCTCCACCCAAACCATCCCACACATTCACCTCCCACTAACATCCACACATTTCCCCACCCACTAACCCACCATACATTACTCTCTCCACTAACCATCCACACATTTACCTCCCACTAACCATCCACATTCACTCTCCCACTAACTATCCATACATTTACTCTCCCACTAACCATCCATATATTCACTCTCACCACTAACCATCCATACATTCACTTTCCCACTAACCATCCACACATTCACTCTCCCACTAACCATCCACACATTCACTCTCCCACTAACCATCCATCATTCACTCTCCCACTAACTATCCATACATTCACTCTCCCACTAACCATCCATACATTCACTCTCCCACTAACCATCCACACATTCACTCTCCCACTAACCATCCATCATTCACTCCCACTAACCATCCCACACATTCACTCTCCCACTAACCATCCATACATTCACTCTCCCACTAACCATCCACACATTCACTCTCCCACTAACCATCCATACATTCACTCTCCCACTAACCATCCATACATTCACTCTCCCACTAACCATCCACACATTCACTCTCCACTAACCACCATCATTCAAATCTCCCACAACTATCCCTACATTCACTCTCCCACTAACCATCCAAACATTCACTCTCCCACTAACCATCCATACATTCACTTTCCCACTAACCATCCATCACATTTACTCTCCCCACTGACCACCATACATTCACTCTCCCCTAACATCCATATTCACCTCCCCACTAACCATTCCATACACTCACTCTCACACTAACCATCCATACATTCACTCTCCCACTAACCATCCACACATTCACTCTCCCACTAACCATCCATAAAATTCACTCCCCACTAAACCATCCATCATTCAGTCTCCCCCCTTTCCCTACATTCACTCTCCACAACCATCCAACATTTACTCTCCTACTAACCACCACACATTCACTCTCCCACTAACCATCCATCATCACTCTCCCACTAACTATCCATACATTCTCTCCCCCCACTAACCATCCATACATTCACTCTCCCACTAACCCATCCATACATTCACTCTCCCACTATCATCCACACATTCACTCTCCCACTAACCACCCACACATTCACTCTCCACTAACCCATCATTCACTCTCCCACTAACCCATCCAACATTCACTCTCCCACAACCATCCATACATTCACTCTCCCACTAACCATCCATACATTCACTTTCCCACTAACCATCCACACATTCACTCTCCCACTAACCATCCATACATTACTCTCCCACTAACCTTTCCACACATTCACTCTCCCACTAACCATCCATACATTCACTCTCCCACTAACCATCCATACATTCACTCTCCACTATCATCCACACATTCACTCTCCCACTAACCACCCACACTTCCTCCCCACAAACCATATCACTCTCCCCAAATAACATACATTCACTCTCCCACTAACCATCCATACATTCACTCTCCCACTAACCATCCATACATTCACTTTCCCACTAACCATCCACACATTCACTCTCCCACTAACCATCCATACATTCACTCTCCCACTAACCATCCACACATTCACTCTCCCACTAACCATCCATACATTCACTCTGCCACTAACCATCCATACATTCACTCTCCCACTAAACCCTCCACACATTTCACTCTCCCACTAACCATCCCACACATTCACTCTCCCACTTTCATCCCACATTCACTCTCCCACTAACCATCCATACATTACTCTCCCATAACCATCCACACATTCACTCTCCCACTAACCATCCACACATTCACTCTCCCACTAACCATCCACACATTCACTCTCCCACTAACCATCCATACATTCACTCTCCCACTAACCATCCACACATTCACTCTCCACTAACCAAAACCACACATTCACTCTCCCACTTTAAACCCTCCACACATTCACTCTCCCACTAACCATCCATACATTCACTCTCCCCTAACCATCCACACATTCCTCTCCCACTAACCATCCACACATTCCTCTCCCACTAACCATCCATACATTCCTCTCCCACTAACCATCCATACATTTACTCTCCCACTAACCATCCACACATTCACTCTCCCACTAACCATCCAACATTCACCCCTCCCACTAACCCATCCATCATCACTCTCCCCCTAACCATCCATACATTCACTCTTCCCCCTAACCATCCATACATTCACTCTCCCATTAACCATCCACACATTCACTCCCCCCACTAACCATCCACACATTCACTCTCCCACTAACCATCCACAAAATTCACTCTCCCACTAACCATCCATACATTCACTTTCCCCCTAACCATCCACACATTCACTCCCCACTAACCATCCACACATTCACTCTCCACAACCATCCATACATTCACTCTCCCACTAACCATCCACACATTCACTCTCCCCAACCATTTCCCCAAATCACTCTCCCTCTCTAAACCATCCATACATTCACTCTCCCACTAACCATCCCTACATTCACTCTCCCACTAACCAAACCACAATTCAAATCTCCCACTAACCATCCACACATTCACTCTCCCACTAACCATCCACACATTCACTCTCCCACTAACCATCCAAACATTCACTCTCCCACTAACCATCCACACATTCACTCCTCCCACTAACCATCCACACATTCACCTCTCCCACTAACCACCACACATTCACTCCCCCACTAACCATCCACACATTCACTCTCCCACTAACCATCCATACATTCACTCTCCCACTAACCATCCACACATTCACTCTCCCACTAACCATCCACACATTCACTCTCCCACTACCATCCACACATTACTCTCCCACTAACCATGCATACCCTCACTCTCCCACTAACCATCCACAATTCACTCTCCCACTAACCATCCACACATTCACTCTCCCACTAACCATCCCCACATTCCTCTCCCACTAACCTCCACACATTCACTCTCCCACTAACCTCCCCATTCATCTCTCCCACTAACCCTCCACACATTCACCTGCTCTTTCCTTAACTTTCCATTTTTTCCAATCTCTAGTAACTTTTCTCAACGCATTCACTCACTCTCTCTCTCTCTCTCTCTCTTTTCTCCTCTCTCTCCTCTCCCTTCCACTCTCTCCGTCTCGCTCGCCTTATCCCTCACTACTCCCCTCCCCCTCTCCCCCCCTTTCTACCCTTACTTCCCCTCTTTCATCTCCCTCATTCACCCTCCCTTCCAATTTACTTTCCCCCCTCTCCCACCCGTAACCATATGCTACCACGAACCCTCGCGCATCCTCATTTCTCGTCCCCTCACTTCCCCTCTTCCCTCACTCCCTCTTCTTGTCTCCACCTGTGACTCACCGTCCCCTCTCCTCCCCTCTCTTGCCTTCCCCTCTTTCATAGCGCCTCTAGGGACCTCCCCGCCAATATCAAATAGATCCAAGTTGAGAAGAACACCAGGGGGAGGCAGAGGGGAGAGGCAGAGGGGAGAGGCCAAAGGGGGGAGGCAAGGGAAACTGGGGGAAAGAAGGATCCGGGGCTTAATGCTTCCACTCTACTGTTAGTGTGACGCTGCACCATCAGATTGTTCTGTGACGCTGTACCATCAGATTGTTCTGTGACGCTGTACCATCAGATTGTTCTGTGACGCTGTACCATCAGATTGTTCTGTGACGCTGTACCATCAGATTGTTCTGTGACACTGTACCATCAGATTGTTCTGTGAAAGCTGTACCATCAGATGTTCTGTACGCTGTAAACCCCAGATTGTTCTGTTTACGCTGTAAACCCTCCCGATTGTTTTTGTGACGCTGTACCATCAGATTGTTCTGTGACACTGTACCATCAGATTGTTCTGTGACGCTGTACCATCAGATTGTTCTGTGACACTGTACCATCAGATTGTTCTGTGACGCTGTACCATCAGATTGTTCTGTAACGCTGTACCATCAGATTCTGTAACGCTGTACCATCAGATTGTTCTGTGACGCTGTACCATCAGATTGTTCTGTAACGCTGTGCCATCAGGTTATTCTGTGACACTGTACCATCAGATTGTTCTGTGACACTGTACAATCAGATTGTTCTGTAAGACTGTACCATCAGATTGTTCTGTAAGACTGTACCATCAGACTGTTCTGCGACACTGTACCACCAGTCACAGTCACAGAACTACACCCATCACCACCAGTACTACACCAATCACCACCAGTACTACATCCATCACCACCAGTACTACACCAATCACCACCAGTACTACATCCATCCACCACCAGTACTACACCATCACCACCAATACTACACCCATCACCACCAGTACTACACCCATCAACCACCATACTACACCATCACCACCAGTACTACACCCATCACCACCAATACTACACCCATCA
Organism: Cherax quadricarinatus; assembly: GCF_026875155.1. Taxonomy (NCBI): domain Eukaryota; kingdom Metazoa; phylum Arthropoda; class Malacostraca; order Decapoda; family Parastacidae; genus Cherax; species Cherax quadricarinatus. The sequence goes on along the minus strand of NC_069404.1, from coordinate 91,572,949 downwards.
CCACCAATACTCACATCCATCACCACCAGTACTACACCCATCACCACCAGTACTACACCCATCACCACCAATACTACATCCAACCACCAATACAACACCCATCACCACCATACTACATCCATCACCACCATACTACACCCACCACAAATACTACACCCATCACCAGTACTACACCTATCACCACCAATACTACACCCATCACCACCAATACTACACCCATTCCCCACCAGTACTACACCCATCACCACCAGTACTACACCCATCACCACCAATACTAACACCCATCACCAAATTACTCCCATCACCACCAATACTACACTCATCACCACCAATACTACACCCATCACCACCAACTACACCATCCACCAATAAACCCATCACCACCAATACTACACCCATCACCACCAATACTACACCCATCACCACCAATATCAACACCCATCACCACCAATACTACAACCCATCACCACCAGTACTACACCCATCACCACCATTCTACACCCCATCACCACCAGTACTACACCAATCACCACCAATACTACACCCATCACCACCAGTACTACACCCATCACAACCAATACTACACCCATCACCACCATACTACACCCATCACCACCAATACTACACTCATCATCACCAGTACTACACCCATCACCACCATTCTACACCCATCACCACCATACTACACCAATCACCACCAATACACACCCATCACCACCAGTACTACACCCATCACAACCAATACTACACCCATCACCACCAGTACTACACCCATCACCACCCGTACTACACCCATCACAACCAATACTACACCCATCACCACCAGTACTACACCCATCACAACCAATACTACACCCATCACCACCAGTACTACACCTCACACCATACTACACCATCACCACCAGTACTACAACCATCACCACCAATACTAAAACCCTCACCACCAATACTACACTCATCATCACCAGTACTACACCCATCACCACCATTTTTACACCCATCACCACCAGTACTACACCAAATCACCACCAATACTACAACCCATCACCACCAGTACTACACCCATCACCACCAATACTAACACCCATCACCACCAATACTACACCCATCAACAGTACTACAACCCGTCACCACCGTACTACACCCATCACCACCAGTACTACAACCATCACCACCAGTACTAAAACCCATGACCAGTGCTACAACCATCACCACCAGTACTACACCCATCACCAACAGTACTACACCCATCACCAATACTACACCCATCACCAGTACTACAGCCATCACCACCAATACTACACCCATCACCACCAATACTTCACCCATCACCAGTACATACAACCCGTCACCACGAGTACTACACCCATCACCACCATGTACTACACCCATCACCACAAGTACTACACCCATCATCACCAGTACTGCAACAATTACCACCAGTATTACAGCCATCACCACCACTACAAGCACCACTAACAACCCCGTCACCACTATCACTAACACCACAACCACGACCATCATCACTATCATTACCAGGACAACTACCAACGCTACCAGCACCACCACCACCACCATTACCACTTTCTGAATAGCTGTGGACCTGACTACAGGTGTGATCACTGGCGGTTAAGTGGTCGGAGATAGTACACCTGTTACCCGCCTTAGTCACCTGCCGCTCAACACCTGTTGCCAGATTCCCACCCCAGTACTCCAGCCAGTCTCTACCCTCCCACCAGAAGTACCCCCAGTACCCTTGCCAGTCCCTACCCACCCACCACACACACCCCAGTACCCCTGCCAGTCCCACCCACCCACCACACCACCCCAGTACCCCTGCCAGTCCCTACCCACCCACCAGAGACACCCAGTACCCCTGCCATTCCCTACCCACCCACCAGACACACACCGGTACCCCTGCCATCCCTACCCACCCACCAGAGACACCCCAGTACCCCTGCCATTCCCTACCCACCCACCAGATACACCCCAGTACCCCTGCCATTCCCAACCCACCCACCAGAAAACACCCCAGTACCCCTGCCAGTCCCTACCCACCCACCACAAACACCCCAGTACCCCTGCCAGTCCCTACCCACCAACCAGACACACCCCAGTACCTCTGCCAGTCCCTACCCACTCACCAGACACACACCAGTACCCCTGCCAGTCCCTACCCACCCACCAGACACACCCAGTACCCCTGCCAGTCCCTACCCACCCACCACACACAACCCAGTACCCCGCCAGTCCCCTCACCCAGACACCCCAGTACCTTTCAGTCTAAACCATCATTATTGTTCCTCACTACTCCCCCATTACTGTTCCCCACTACTCCCTCATTATTGTTCCCCACTACTCCCCCAGTATTGTTCCTCACTACTCCCCCATTACTGTTCCCCACTACTCCCTCATTATTGTTCCCCACTACTCCCCCAGTATTGTTCCTCCACTACTCCCCCATTACTGTTCCCCACTACTCCCTCATTATTGTTCCCCACTACTCCCCAGTATTGTTCCTCACTACTCCCCCATTACTGTTCCCCACTACTCCCTCAATATTGTTCCCCACTACTCCCCCAGTATTGTTCCTCACTACTCCCCCATTATTGTTTTTCCCCACTACTCCCCCATTAATGTTGCTCACTACTCCCCCATTATTGTTACCCAATTACTCCCCCATTATTGTTCCTCACTCCCCATTATTGTTCCTCACTACTCCCCCATTATTGTTCCTCACTACTCCCCATTATTACTCCCCACTACTCCCCATTATGGTTCCTCACTCCCCCATTATTGTTGCTCACTACTCCCCCATTATTGTTCCCCACTACTTCCCCATTATTCCTCACAAATCCCCCATTATTTTCCTCACTACTCCCCCATTATTGTTCCTCACTACTCCCCCATTATTATTCCTCACTACTCCCCCATTATTGTTGCTCACTCCCCCATTATTGTTCCCCACAATTTCCCCATTATTGTTCCCCACTACTCCCCCATTATTGTTGTTCCTCACTACCTCCCATTATTGTTCCTCACTACTCCCCATTATTCCTCACTACTCCCTCATTATTGTTGTTCCCCACTACCCCATTATTCCTCACTACTCCCCCATTATTGTTGCTCACTACTCACCCATTATTGTTGCTCACTACCCCATTATTGTTCCTCACTACTCCCCCATTATTGTTGCTCACTACTCACCCATTATTGTCGCTCACTATTCACCCATTATTGTTGCTCACTACCCCATTATTGTTCCTCGCTACTCCCCCATTATTGTTGCTCACTACCGCATTATTGTTGCTCACTACCCCATTACTGTTCCCCACTACTCCCCCATTATTGTTGCTCACTACCCCATTACTGTTCCCCACTACTCCCCCATTATTGTTGCTCACTACCCATTATTGTTCCCCACTACTTCCCCATTATTGTTGCTCACTACCCCATTACTGTTCCCCACTACTCCCCATTATTGTTGCTCACTACCCCATTACTGTTCCCCACTACTCCCCCATTATTGTTGCTCACTACTCCCCCATTATTGTTTATCACTACTCCCCCATTATTGTTTCTCACTACTCCCCATTATTGTTGTTGCTCACTACTCCCCATTATTGTTCCTCACTACTCCCTCATTATTGTTAATCACTACTCCCTCATTATTGTTTATCATTATTCCCCCCATTATTGTTTATCACTACTCCCCCATTATTGTTCCTCACTACTCCCTCATTATTGTTTATCATTATTCCCCCCATTACTGTTGCTCCCCATTACCTTGCACCCTTTCTTCCCCATCATCATCAGCAAACCCAGGTGTTAGCAATCCCAGGTGTTAGCAATCCCACGTGTTAGCAATCCCAGGTGTTAGCAATCCCAGATGTCAGCAACCCCAAGTGTCAGCAATCCCAAGTGTCAGCAGCCCCAGGTTTCAACAAGTCCAGGTGTCAGTAATCCCAGGTGTCAGCAAGCCCAGGTGTCAGCAAGCCCAGGTGTCAGCAAGCCCAGGTGTCAGCAACCCCAGGTGTCAGCAAGCCCAGGTGTCAGCAAGTTCAGGTGTCAGAAATCCCAAGTGTCAGTAATCCCAGGTGTCAGAAATCGCAGATATCAGCAAGCCTAGGTATCAGCCAGCCCAGGTGTCAGCAAGCCCTGAGGATGTACCTCATATATGGCACAATTTATACCACCATGCTTGATACCGTTGTTCATGGGAAATTATTCAAATTTCCTACACTACACAAGGTAACCCCCCCCCGTACCCCCCTGGACGCCATCTTGTGAATTTGATTGGCGGAGTCGACGGTGACGTCACGCTACTCGCGCGCGCTCACTGGCTGAGGAGAGCACAAAACGCGCGGGAAATGTGATAAACAGGAGTTCGCGCGCGAACATCAGAGAGGTTCACCATCTTTATTGTACTCTGCCCATAAACCACCAGAAACTGTTTGGTTATCCAGCGCTTTAAACACGTTATAAACTTATTGTTGCAGTTGTCACCAGTTAGCATCACAGTTGTCACCAGTTATCATCACAGTTGTCACCAGTTATCATCACAGTTGTCACCAATTATCACAGTCGTCACCAGTTATCATCACAGTCGTCACCAGTTATCACAGTCGTCACCAGTTATCACATTCACAGTCTCATCACCAGTTTAATCATCACAGTTGTCACCAGTTATCATCACAGTTGTCACCAATTATCACAGTCTTCACCAGTTATCATCACAGTCGTCACCAGTTATCACAGTCGTCACCAGTTATCACAGTCGTCACCAGTTATCATCACAGTCGTCACCAGTTTATCACAGTTGTCACCAGTTATCATCACAGTTGTCACCAGTTATCATCACAGTCTTCACCAGTTATCATCACAGTTGTCACCAGTTATCATCACAGTTGTCACCAGTTATCACAGTCGTCACCGGTTATCATCACAGTCTTCACCAGTTATCATCACAGTTGTCACCAGTTATCATCACAGTTGTCACCAGTTATCATCACAGTTGTCACCAGTTATCATCACAGTCGTCACCAGTTATCATCACAGTCGTCACCAGTTATCATCACAGTCTTCACCAGTTATCATCACAGTTGTCACCAGTTATCATCACAGTTGTCACCAGTTATCATCACAGTCTTCACCAGTTATCATCACAGTTGTCACCAGTTATCATCACAGTTGTCACCAGTTATCATCACAGTTGTCACCAGTTATCATCACAGTCGTCACCAGTTATCACAGTCGTCACCAGTTATCACAGTTGTCACCAGTTTCACAGTCGTCACCAGTTATCATCACAGTCTGTCACCAGTTATATCATCACAGTTGTCACCAGTTATCATCACAGTTGTCACCAGTTATCATCACAGTTGTCACCAGTTTATCATCAGTCTGTCACCAGTTATCACAGTGTCACCAGTATCATCACAGTCCCACCAGTATATCACAGTTGTCACCAGTTTATCATCACAGTCGTCACCAGTTATCACAGTCGTCACCAGTTATCACACGTTGTCACCAGTTATCATCACAGTTGTCACCAATTTATCATACATCGTCACCAGTTATCACAGTCGTCACCAGTTATCACCAGTTGTCACCAGTTATCATCACAGTTGTCACCAGTTATCATACAGATTGTCACCATTATCATCACAGTCGTCACCAGTTTATCACAGTCGTCACCAGTTATCATCACAGTTGTCACCAGTTATCATCACAGTTGTCACCAATTATCATCACAGTCGTCACCAGTTATCACAGTCGTCACCAGTTATCACAGTTGTCACCAGTTATCATCACAGTTGTCACCAGTTATCATCACAGTTGTCACCAATTATCATCACAGTCGTCACCAGTTATCACAGTCGTCACCAGTTATCACAGTTGTCACCAGTTATCAATCACAGTTGTCACCAATCATCACAGTCGTCACCAATTATCACAGTCGTCACCAGTTATCACAGTCGTCACCAGTTATCACAGTTGTCACCAGTTATCATCACAGTTGTCACCAGTTATCATCACAGTCGTCACCAGTTATCATCACAGTCGTCACCAGTTATCACAGTTGTCACCAGTTATCATCACAGTTTCACCAGTTATCATCACAAGTTGTCACCATTATCATCACAGTCGTCACCAGTTTATCACAGTCGTCACCAGTTATCACAGTTGTCACCAGTTATCATCACAGTCGTCACCAGTTATCATCACAGTTGTACGCACCAATTATCATCACAGTCGTCACCAGTTAATCACAGTCGTCACCAGTTTATCACAGTCTGTCACCAGTTATCATCACAGTCTGTCACCAGTTATCATCACAGTCGTCACCAGTTATCATCACAGTCGTCACCAGTTATCATCACAGTTGTCACCAGTTATCACAGTCGTCACCAGTTATCATCACAGTCGTCACCAGTTATCATCACAGTTGTCACCAGTTATCATCACAGTTGTCACCAGTTATCATCACAGTCGTCACAAGATAACTCACAATAAATAATAAGCACAAAGTGTCATAACCTCCGGCTTCAGTTTTCACAAACAGGTAAAACGGGTCAATTAGTTAAAATTCATTTAAAATTAAGTCATTTCTAAAATTTTCTGTTATATGTTTAAAGGTATATTTATTTTATTTATCTTAATGTAAAAATTAATAATTTCTACCAAAAGAACCTTAGAAAACTTACCTAACCTTATTATAACAAGCGCAATTTAATTTAGCCTAATCCAACTAAATATATTTTAGATAAGTTTACAATAATTTAATAATAGACCAATACAATGAAATATATTTTTTTCGTAAGGTTCAGAATAATTTTTGCGAAATTATTGCATTAACAAATTTTCTCTTGCTTTATTAGGCAAGAAGAGTGTTGCATTTAAGCCAAAACTCGCAAATTTTACCTATTCGGCACGACATACATAACGATATATATATATATAATATATATATATATATAATATATATATATAATATATATATAAATTATATATATATATATATATATATATATATATATGTTCCCTCACCCTATGTTCCCTCTCACCCTGTGTTCCCTCTCACCCTGTGTTCCCCCTCACCCTGTGTTCCCCCTCACCCTGTGTTCTCCCTCACCCTGTGTTCTCTCTCACCCTGTGTTCTCTCTCACCCTGTGTTCCCCCTCACCCTGTATTTCCCCTCACTGTCTTCCCCTCATCTTGTGTTCTCCTCACCCTGTGTTCCCCCTCACCCTGTGTTCCCCCTCACCCTGTGTTATCTCTCACCCTGTGTTCTCTCTCACCCTGTGTTCCCCTCACTCTCTGTTCCCCTCACCCTGTATCCCCCCTCACTGTGTTCCCTCTCATCTTGTGTTCTCACCCTGTGTTCCCCCTCACCTTGTGTTCCCCCTCACCTTGTGTTCCCCTCACTCTGTGTTCTCCTCACACTGTGTTCCCCTCACCCTGTGTTATCACCCTGTGTTCCCCTCACCCTGTGTTCTCCCTCACCCTGTATTCCCCTCACTGTGTTCCCCTCATCTTGTGTTCCCCTCAACTTGTATTCCCCCTCACTCTGTGTTCTCCTCACCCTGTCTTCTCCTCACCCTGTGTTCCCCCTCACCTTGTGTTCCACCCACTATGCGTTCCCCCCTCACCCTGTGTTCTCCTCACTCTGTGTTTCCCCTCTGTGTTCTCCTCGCCCTGTGTTCTCCTCACCCTGTGTTCCCCCTCACCCTGTGTTCCCCTCGCCCTGTGTTCCCCTCACTCTGTGTTCCTCTTCACTCTGTGTTCTCACTCTGTCTTCTCCTCACCCTGTGTTCCCCCTCACCTTGTGTTCCACCCACCATGCGTCCCCCCTCACCCTGTGTTCCCTTCACTCTGTGTTCCCCCTCACCCTGTGTTCTCACTCTGTGTTCTCCTCGCCCTGTGTTCTCACCCTGTGTTCCCCTCATTCTGTGTCGCCCCTCAGTGTTCCCCTCACCCTGTGCTCCCCTCACCCTGTGTTCTCCTCACACTGTGTTCCCCTCACCCTGTGTTCTCACCCTGTGTTCCCCTCACCCTGTGTTCTCCCTCACCCTGTATTCCCCTCACCGTGTTCCCCTCATCTTGTGTTCCCCTCAACTTGTATTCCCCCTCACTCTGTGTTCTCCTCACCCTGTCTTCTCCTCACCCTGTGTTCCCCCTCACCTTGTGTTCCACCCACTATGCGTTCCCCCCTCACCCTATGTTCACCTCACTCTGTGTTCCCCCTCACCCTGTGTTCTCCTCACTCTGTGTTTCCCCTCTGTGTTCTCCTCGCCCTGTGTTCTCCTCACCCTGTGTTCCCCCTCACCCTGTGTTCCCCCTCACCCTGTGTTCCCCTCGCCCTGTGTTCCCCTCACTCTGTGTTCCTCTTCACTCTGTGTTCTCACCCTGTCTTCTCCTCACCCTGTGTTCCCCCTCACCTTGTGTTCCACCCACCATGCGTCCCCCCCCTCACCCTGTGTTCCCTTCACTCTGTGTTCCCCCTCACCCTGTGTTCTCACTCTGTGTTCTCCTCGCCCTGTGTTCTCACCCTGTGTTCCCCTCATTCTGTGTCGCCCCTCAGTGTTCCCCTCACCCTGTGCTCCCCTCACCCTGTGCTCCCCTCACCCTGTGTTCTCCTCACACTGTGTTCCCCTCACCCTGTGTTCTCACCCTGTGTTCCCCTCACCCTGTGTTCTCCCTCACCCTGTATTCCCCCTCACTGTGTTCCCCTCATCTTGTGTTCCCCCTCAACTTGTATTTCCCCTCACTCTGTGTTCTCCTCACCCTGTCTTCTCCTCACCCTGTGTTCCCCCTCACCTTGTGTTCCACCCACCATGCGTTCCCCCTTCTCCCTATGTTCACCTCACTCTGTGTTCCCCCTCACCCTGTGTATCCCCTCTGTGTTCTCCTCGCCCTGTGTTCTCCTCACCCTGTGTTCCCCCTCACCCTGTGTTCCCCTCGCCCTGTGTTCCCCTCACTCTGTGTTCCTCTTCACTCTGTGTTCTCACCCTGTCTTCTCCTCACCCTGTGTTCCCCCTCACCTTGTGTTCCACCCACCATGCGTCCCCCCTCACCCTGTGTTCCCTTCACTCTGTGTTCCCCTCACCCTGTGTTCTCACTCTGTGTTCTCCTCGCCCTGTGTTCTCACCCTGTGTTCCCCTCAGTGTTCCCCTCACCCTGTGCTCCCCTCACCCTGTGTTCCCCTCACCCTGTGTTCCCCTCACCCTGTGCTCCCCTCACTCCCGCCCTCACCTGAGAGAATAAGACATCACGCCCCCGCACTCCCACACTCCACAAGACTGAATATCAAGGTTGAGCAGGAGAAGAGGAGGAGGGAGGAGGATGAGGAGAACGAAGAAAAGGAGGAAACAAGAGGAGAGGAATAAAGACGGTATTTCCTCCTTCTCTAAGTCCTTTCTCTTTCTTCCTGCATCCTACACTTCTACTTCCTTGCTTCCTGCCTCTCTCCTTCCTTTCTTCTTGCCTCTCTCCTTCCTGCCTCCCTCCTTTCTTCCTGCCTCTCTCCTTCGCTTAGAACAATCAACTGACCAACACTATGAGTAACCTGCATTACACATCCATATACATCACACACACACACACACACACACACACACACACACACACACACACACACACACACACACACACACACACACACACACATCGTGATACAGCTGTATATCGCTCGCACAATACACCAAAACTAAAAATATAATCTGATCTGCTAGCGGCTAGCCTCTAAAGCTACCTCCCTTTCTCTCTTCCCCCCCCCCTCTCTCTCTCTCTCTGACGTCAACTATCACGTCACCGTGCTACCGAGGTCATGTTGGGTCGAAGCAACGAGAGCACGGGAGAAGGAGGAAGAGGAGGAAAGTAGGAGGACGGGAGGAAGAAAATTAGAGAAGGGAAGAGAGTTGATGGAGATCAGATGATGGAGATCAGATGAGGGAAACGAGAAGGAGAAGGATGAGAGAGAAAGGAAAGGTAAGAGAAAAAATGGATGGAAATAGAGATGACATGAAAGAGATGAAGATGGGAAGGTGAAAAGAATGGAACAGTAGAAAAAGAAAAGGGGGAGAGAGGAGTTGGAATATGAAAGTAAGAGGGAGGGAGGGAGTAAATGTATGAATAGTGAGGGCAAGGAGGGAGGGCGAGGAAGGAGAGTGAATGGGAAGGATAAAGATAGTGAGATATTTAAAAAGGGAAGACAAGGTCTGGACACGGGAAGAAAAGGTAGTGAAGGAACATAGAAAGACAGTGAAAGAAAATAGAAAGGTAGTGAAGGAACATAAAAAGACAGTGAAAGAAAATAGAAAGGTAGTGAAGGAACATAGAAAGGTAGTGAAGGAACATAGAAAGGTAGTGAAGGAACAGAGAAAGGCAGTGAAGGAACAGAGAAAGGTAGTGAAGGAACAGAGAAAGGTAGTGAAGGAACAGAGAAAGGCAGTGAAGGAACAGAGAAAGGCAGTGAAGGAACAGAGAAAGGTAGTGAAGGAACAGAGAAAGGCAGTGAAGGAACAGAGAAAGGCAGTGAAGGAACAGAGAAAGGCAGTGAAGGAACAGAGAAAGGTAGTGAAGGAACAGAGAAAGGCAGTGAAGGAACAGAGAAAGGCAGTGAAGGAACAGAGAAAGACAGTGAAGGAACAGAGAAAGGTGAGTGAAGAAACAGAGAAAGGAGTGAAGGAACAGAGAAAGGCAGTGAAGGAACAGAGAAAGGTAGTGAAGGAACAGAGAAAGGAGTGAAGGAACATAGAAAGGAGTGAAGGAACAAGAGAAAGGCAGTGAAGGAACAGAGAAAGGTAGTGAAGGAACAGAGAAAGGCAGTGAAGGAACATAGAAAAGGAGTGAAGGAACAAGAAAGGTAGTGAAGGAACAGAGAAAGGCAGTGAAGGAACAGAGAAAGGCAGTGAAGGAACAGAGAAAGGAATGAAGAACAGAGAAAGGTATGAAGGAACAGAGAAAGGTAGTGAAGAACATAGAAGGCATGAAGGAAAGAGGCAGTGAAGGAACAAGAAAGGTAAGTGAAGGAACAGAGAAAGATAATGAAGGAAACAGGAAAGGTAATGAAGAACAGAGAAAGGAGTGAAGGAACAGAGAAAGGTAATGAAAGAACAGAGAAAGGTAATGAAGGAACATAGAAAGGTAGTGAAGGAACAGAGAAAGGTGATGAAGGAACAGAGAAAGGTAATGAAGGAACAGAGAAAGGCAGTGAAGGAACAGAAAAGCAGTGAAGGAACAGAGAAAGGCAGTGAAGGAACAGAGAAAGGCAGTGAAGGAACAGAGAAAGGTAATGAAGGAACAGAGAAAGGCAGTGAAGGAACAGAGAAAGGCAGTGAAGGAACAGAGAAAGGTAATGAAGGAACAGAGAAAGGTAACAAAAGAACATGAAAGGCAGTGAAGGAACAGAGAAAGGTAATGAAGGAACATAGAAAGGCAGTGAAGGAACAGAAAAAAGTAATGAAGGAACAGAGAAAGGTAATGAAGGAACATAGAAAGGTAATGGAAGAACAGGAAAGGTAATGAAGGAACAGAGAAAGGAGTGAAGGAACAGATAAAGGTAATGAAGGAACAGAGAAAGCAGTAAGAAGGAACAGAGACAGGGAATGAAGAGAGAGGAAATAACACAAGGTTGAAATTAAGACGAGGGAAGTATGAAAATGCGGGAGTAAGATGAAAATGCGGAGTAAGTAAATGATAAAATGAGGGAGTAAGAGAAATGGGAGTAAGATGAAAATGCGGGAGTAAGATGAAAATGCGGGAGTAAGATGAAAATGAGGGAGTAAGACGAAAATGAGGGAGTAAGATGAAAATGCGGGAGTAAGATGAAAATGAGGGAGTAAGACGAAAATGAGGGAGTAAGATGAAAATGCGGGAGTAAGATGAAAATGCGGGAGTAAGATGAAAATGCGGGAGTAAGATGAAAATGCGGGAGTAAGACGAAAATGAGGGAGTAAGATGAAAATGACGAATAAGAGAAAAAGACTAACGTGAAATACGAAGATACATAATGAATGATTAAGTGCGAAGGTTACAGTGAGGTGTGTAGCAGCTTGTACATCTACTACAAGTGCCAGTCAACCAGGCTGTGATGGACATGTAGTCCGCCAACAACAGCCTGGTTGAGCAGGTAATCAAGAGGAAGGCCTTGTCCCAGTCCAGAGGCACTAATGACCTAGGGAGATAGACAGCCTGTTGACAGCACCCACTGACGTACATTAATTTAACAATAGCAACTTCTCCATACTTGGTAAATAATAACATTAAGCTTCGTGTAGCACTTACATCTACTACAGCAGTTATTGTAGCCTTCAAGGTGTTCTTCTTATCTGTGTGTCCCACTATACCTCTCTTGCCATCTTCCTTTATATACGTTTTCCCCTTCATCCTCCCTTCTGTGTTTTTTCCTCCCATTACATACCTCCTTTCCCTTCCTTCTCTCCTCCCATATCTTCTTTCCCTTCCTCCTAAAACATTCAGACTTTAGACTTATCTCCTTGACTATCTTTGTAACACATCTGAAACAACGATACTTGCCAAGTTATATTATACAATCAGACACCAACTTTCGCCTCATCTCTCTGGTTTAATAAAAGTAAAAAAGTGTACAGAATCGTATTACACTACACACACCTCTATTAGTTAGCAACAGTTCTTGATTTAAAATATGCCTTTGATATCGCTAACAAAGCCGATATCTTGCATGAACTAGCCAAAATTAATATGGGTGGTAACGTAGTTACTTGGATAACAGGTTATCTGTCATACGTTGAGTATCCTCTGCTTTCTTCCAAGGTTTCAGAAGTAAGACTATAGAAATGTGCCTGGATACATCACATGCTACTTAATGTGGTAACGCTGTCTTGAAGGCTCTACCTACCGCACCTGTAAACTATGCTAATATGATGATCCATACAACAGGGCGTAAGAAAATGAGGAGTACCACTTTTTTAAAGTTTAAGTTATATGTTATCGACCAGATCTCATTATATCTTCAACAAAGATTTTAATACTGACAAACAAACGACATGCCACACCCGTCTGTTTGTAGGGTGAAAATATTAGCTGTGTTAATCTTACACATGTCTTGGTATAGACGTAACCTTCAGTAAATCCACTATGCTATGCTCGTGTTCCGTGTGCTCCGCCGTGATCCGTGTTTTTTGCGTTATTATCACGGTCTCTCATGCGTGCTAGAACTTGAAACTGCGCCAGTGAACTTATAAGGTACATCCCTCCAGCGCTTGCAACTAATCTAGCAGAAAATAGTATACGAGTCAAAAAAGGGAGAATTAGTGTGCAGTAGCATAGCAGAGCCAGACTCCCAGAGGGGAATTATAGGCTTACTGTGCCGTGTGCAAATAAGAAATAAAAAATATTAGACCAAATTCTGTCAGAGGAAAGACAATCGCCCTGATAATAGTGTGTCATACATAGTGTTATATTGTATATCACACTGGTACCATAGTATATAGATAAGATACCATAATAAATGCTAAGGTGAAATTAAGGCTGAAGTGTTAGGCCTAAAGAGAGAGGTCGATCACTAGCGCACTCAACTCACACACTGAGGTCCGGAGTTTAAATCTCCAGTACGGCTGGAAAACATTAGGACGTGTTTCCGTAAGACACCTGCTGTCCATGTTCACTCATCAGTATAAAATGGGTACCTGGGTGTTAGTCGACTGGTGTGGGTCGCATCCTGGGACAAAAAACTGACCTAATGTGCCCGAAATGCTCTGCATGACAAGCGGCTTTGTATATAGTAGTATATCATTGATGTCAGCTAGGACTGTATACCTTGTAAATGTACTTGTAGAAATAAAGATATTATTATTATTATTATTATTATTATTATTATTATTATTATTATTATTATTATTATCATCATCAAGGTGTTGCTAGGGCCATGTGAGCGCGCCACCATTGTTGTTGGTGACGTAGCGGAGATGACGTCACGGTTGCTACACTCACAAGAAGGACATGCAACCAATATAAAGAATGACTGTGAACACCAGCACAGTACCTGTGTTACTATACAGGTCTTGGGTACATTAAGAGCCGTGTGGGGACTCTGTCTTGACGAACATTTATGCTAAAACAAGCACACAAACTGTCACTTGACACACATGACAACACTGCCTACCTAGGTGTTCCGGGGGTCAACGCCCCCGCTGCCCGGTCTATGACCAGGCCTCACGGTGGATCAAGGCCTGATGAACGAAGCTGTTACTGCTGGCCGCACTCAGTCCAACGTACGAACCACAGCTCGGCTGGTCAGGTACGACGTATCTGTCCGGCTCCCTCTTGAAGACAGCCGGGGATCTACTTTTAATCCCCCTTATGTACGCCGGGAGGCAGCTGAACAGTCTTGGGCCTCTGTCTACACTACCATTTATTTGCGTAGGCCTATTTTGTGAGGAATGTTAATAAACAACAAACAACTTTATTTCTTTGTGTAGTATACAAAGTGTAGTTATATGTAATAAAATACTGAGCACTAAGAAAGCCAATAACATGAATGAGCATTTTAATGTGAGGAATATGTGAGGGGATACCTCCCAGAGAGGGATAACCATGAAGAATGCCATACATCCCCCAGCCTGCTTGTTATCACCTAGACGTTGACAAAACATGCCAGACTCTCCACTAAGTTATAATGTTAAGTGGACTCTCCTGAGTTACTCTGCTGACTCAACTTAACCTGACATAATTTTACAAGTGTCAAACACCAAGAAAACCATCATAAAATATTTATCATAATAATTCAAGGTTTGACTGATAAATGCATCACCATCACCAGGACTCATCTTCACCAACCTCACATAATATTCTGCTATCATATTACACAACATATTATAACACACACTACCTAAACATAACATATTAAAAATATATGTCAAGAAATGATGGCTGATGGGCCAGGCGGTTACTGTCCCGGACAAACAACAACACTGAGTAACAACAACACTGAGTAACACCAACACTGAGTAACAACAACACTGAGTAACACCAACACTGAGTAACACCAACACTGAGTAACACCAACACTGAGTAACAACAACACTGAGTAACACCAACACTGAGTAACACCAAACTGAGTTAACACCAACACTGAGTAACAACAACACTGAGTAACACCAACACTGAGTAACAACAACACTGAGTAACACCAACACTGAGTAACAACAACACTGAGTAAAAAACAACACTGAGTAACACCAACACTGAGTAACACCAACACTGAGTAACAACCCAAAACTGAGTAACAACAACACTGAGTAACACCAACACTGAGTTAACACCAACACTGAGTAACAACAACACGAGTAACACCAACACTGAGTAACAACAACACTGAGTAACAACAACACTGAGTAACAACAACACTGAAAAAACAACAACACTGAGTAACAACAACACTGAGTAACAACAACACTGAGTAACACCAACACTGAGTAACAACAACACTGAGTAACAACAACACTGAGTAACAACAACACTGAGTAACAACAACACTGAGTAACAACAACACTGGGGTAACAACAACACTGAGTAACACCAACACTGAGTAACAACAAACACTGAGTAACAACAACACTGATTAACAACAACACTGAGTAACAACAACACTGAGTAACAACAACACTGAGTAACAACAACAATGAGTAACAACAACACTGAGTAACAACAACACTGAGTAACAACAACACTGAGTAAAAACAACACTGAGTAAAACAACACTGAGTAACAACAACCCCTGAGTAACAACAACACTGAGTAACAACAACACTGGTAACAACAAACACTGAGTAACACCAACACTGAAGTAAACAACACGAGTAACACCAAAAACTGATAACAACAACACTGAGTAACACAACACTGAGTAACAACAACACTGAGTAACAACAACACGAGTAACAACAACAAATGAGTAACAACAACACTGAGTAACAAACAACACTGAGTAACAACAACACTAAGTAAACACCAACACTGAGTATCAACAACCTGAGTAACAACAACCTGAGTAACAACAACACTGAGTAACAACAACACTAACACCAACACTGAGTAACAACAACACTGAGTAACAACAACACTGAGTAACAACAACACTGAGTAACAACAACACTGAGTAACAACAACACTGAGTAACAACAAAAACTGAGTAACAAAAACACTGAGTAACAACAACACTGAGTAACAACAACACTGAGTAACAACAACACATGAGTAACAACAACACTGAGTAAAACCCAAAACTGAGTAACAACAACACTGAGTAACAACAACACTGAGTAACACCAACACTGAGTAACAACAACACTAAGTAACACCAACACTGAGTAACAACAACACTGAGTAACAACAACACTGAGTAACACCAACACTGAGTAACAACAATACTGAGTAACACCAACACTGAGTAACAACAACAATGAGTAACACCAACACGAGTAACAACAACACTGAGTAACAAAACAATGAGTAACAACAACACTGAGTAACAAAAACACTGAGTAACAACAACACTGAGTAACAACACTGAGTAACAACAACACTGAGTAACAACAACACTGAGTAACAACAACACTCAGTAACAACAACACTGAGTAACAAACAACAAATGAGTACAACGAGTAACAACAAAACTGAGTAACAACAAACACTGAGTAACACCCAACACTGAGAACAACAACACTGAGTAACACCAACACTGAGTAACAACAACACTGAGTAACAACACTGAGTAACAACAACACTGAGTAACAACACTGAGTAACAACACTGAGTAACAACAACACTGAGTAAAAACAACACTGAGTAACAACACTGAGTAACAACAACACTGAGTAACAACAACACTGAGTAACAACAACACTGAGTAACAACAATACTGAGTAACAACAATACTGAGTAACAACAATACTGAGTAACAACAATACTGAGTAACAACAACACTGAGTAACAACAATACTGAGTAACAACAATACTGAGTAACAACAATACTGAGTAACAACAACACTGAGTAACAACAACACTGAGTAACAACAATACTGAGTAACAACAATACTGAGTAACAACAACACTGAGTAACAGCAACACTGAGTAACAACAATACTGAGTAACAACAATACTGAGTAACAACAATACTGAGTAACAACAACATGAGTAACAACAACACTGAGTAACACCAAAACTGAGTAACAACAAACTGAGTAACAACAAACACTGGTAAAAAACAATACTGAGTAACAACAACACTGAGTAACAACAACACTGAGTAACAACAACACTGAGTAACAACAACACTGAGTAACAACAATACTGAGTAACAACAACACTGAGTAACAACAATACTGAGTAACAACAATACTGAGTAACAACAACACTGAGTAACAACAATACTGAGTAACAACAATACTGAGTAACAACAATACTGAGTAACAAAAAATACTGAGTAACAACAATACTGAGTAACAACAACACGAGTAACAACAATACTGAGTAACAAAATACTGAGTAACACCAACACTGAGTAACACCAACACTGAGTAACAACAACACTGAGAAACAACAATACTGAGTAACAACAATACTGAGTAACAACAACACTGAGTAACAACAACACTGAGTAACAACAACACTGAGTAACAACAACACTGAGTAAAAAACAAAAAGAGTAACAACAACAATGAGTAACAACAACACTGAGTAACAACAAACACTGAGTAACAACGAGTAACAACAAAAACTGAGTAACAACAACACTGAGTAACAACAACACTGAGTAACACCAACAAATGAGTAACAACAACACTGAGTAACAACAACACTGAGTAACAACAACACTGAGTAACAACAACACTGAGTAACAACAACAATGAGTAACAACACTGAGTAACACCAACACTGAGTAAAAACAACCCCTGAGTAACAAAAAACTGAGTAACAACAACACTGAGTAACAACAACACTGAGTAACAACAACACTGAGTAACAACAACATGAGTAACAACAACACTGAGTAACAACACTGAGTAACAACAACACTGAGTAACAACAACACTGAGTAACAACAACACTGAGTAACAACAACACTGAGTAACACCAACACTGAGTAACAACAACACTGAGTAACAACAACACTGAGTAACAACAACACTGAGTAACAACAACACTGAGTAACAACAACACTGAGTAACAACACAAGACTGAACTTACCACAACACGGGAAAAACTATAATTATTTCAGAGTAAATCAATTAATTACAGAAACATTATCATTTAGTCAGGTTAACATTGTTTAATATGTAAGTTCTCTCAAATTCTTAAACCCAAAGTGTTATGACAACTGTAGCTAGATTACTGGTGTGATCACAGGTGTCACGCTGGTGTGATCACAGGTGTCACGCTGGTGTGGTCACAGGTGTCACGCTGGTGTGGTCACAGGTTTCACGCTGGTGTGGTCACAGGTGTCACGCTGGTGTGGTTACAGGTGTCATGCTGGTGTGGTCACAGGTGTCACGATGGTATGGTCACAGGTGTCACGATGGTGTGGTTACAGGTGTCACGCTGGTGTGGTCACAGGTGTCACGCTTCACAAGCTCTAGTCTTAACATATAGGAAAGTACTCCCTACATATCTAACATCAGTAATCTAGAATTAGAACAAGTCAGACATATACCAGACACAACAAGTCAGACATATACCAGACACAACAAGTCAGACATATACCAGACACAACAAGTCAGACATATACCTGACACAACAAGTCAGACATATACCAGACACAACAAGTCAGACATATACCTGACACAACAAGTCAGACATATACCTGACACAACAAGTCAGACATATACCTGACACAAGTCAGACATATACCTGACACAACAAGTCAGACATATACCTGACACAACAAGTCAGACATATACCTGACACAAGTCAGACATATACCTGACACAAGTCAGACATATACCTGACACAACAAGTCAGACATATACCGACCCCAAAAGTCAGACATATACCAGACACAACAAGTCAGACATATACCTGACACAACAAGTCAGACATATACCTGACACAAGTCAGACATATACCTGACACAACAAGTCAGACATATACCTGACACAACAAGTCAGACATATACCAGACACAACAAGTCAGACATATACCAGACACAACAAGTCAGACATATACCAGACACAACAAGTCAGACATATACCAAAACACAACAAGTCAGACATAAAACCTGACACAACAAGTCAGACATATACCTGACACAACAAGTCAGACATATACCAGACACAACAAGTCAGACATATACCAGACACAACAAGTCAGACATATACCAGACACAACAAGTCAGACATATACCTGACACAACAAGTCAGACATATACCAGACACAACAAGTCAGACATATACCAGACACAACAAGTCAGACATATACCAGACCCCAACAAGTCCCGACCCTATACCAGACACAACAAGTCAGACATATACCAGACTCAACAAGTCAGACATATACCAGACACAACAAGTCAGACATAATACCAGGGCACAACAAGTCAGACAATATACCAGACACAAAAAGTCAGACATATAACCAGACCAACAAGTCAGACATATACCAGACACAACAAGTCAGAAAATATACCAGACTCAACAAGTCAGACATATACCAACCACAACAAGTCAGACATATACCAGACACAACAAGTCAGACATATAAACCACACAACAAGTCAGACATTTCCAGACTCAACAAGTCAGACATATACCAGACACAACAAGTCAGACATATACCAGAACTCAACAATCAGACATATACCAGACACAACAAGTCAGACATATACCAGACACAACAAGTCAGAACATATACCAGACAAACAAGTCAGACATATACCTGACACAAGTCAGACATATACCTGACACAACAAGTCAGACATATACCAGACACAACAAGTCAGACATATACCAGACACAACAAGTCAGACATATACCAGACACAACAAGTCAGACATATACCAGACACAACAAGTCAGACATATACCAGACACAACAAGTCAGACATATACCAGACACAACAAGTCAGACATATACCAGACACAACAAGTCAGACATATACCAGACACAACAAGTCAGACATATACCAGACACAACCTTTAAATCTAAAACGCCAACCAATAAGAAATAACTTTACAAAATTTCATTTAAAATCAACTTGTGAAAAGCTAACTTGTAGTCATTTGGATTCTTGTTTTTTTTTTTACTATAATGATGGTTTATTGTAGTGATCATCTTTACAAACTAATCCTTTTAACATGACTCACGAAATCGTAACAACACGATTTTTAACAAACCAGGATACGGGTGGGGATAGAACCTATGGCCAGTTAGTGGTAAAACTCCAGGCCAATGCGTAAACCACTGGACCAGCTGGCTACAATAAGATTCCTCCAACTAGGTATATTTATACACCATGGAGAGGTTAACATGGGCCCAGTGGAGCCCATGTTAACCTCACTATGGTGGAGGAAGAGGGGGAGGAGGAGGAACAGGAAGAGAGAAGGAGGACAGAAGCAGTTGCAGTGATATCCTTACTGGGTTCCTGGATACACCAGTGACGAGTCTTACACAGTCTCTTATATGCTGTAAGTAACTGCAGTGTGAAGTGACGAGGAGACTCCAGGTGTGTGAGTACTGAGGAGGTGGTAGTCCAGGTGTGTGAGTACTGAGGAGGTGGTAGTCCAGGTGTGTGAGTACTGAGGAGGTGGTAGTCCAGGTGTGTGAGTACTGAGGAGGTGGTAGTCCAGGTGTGTGAGTACTGAGGGGGAGTCCACGTGTGAGAGTACTGAGGAGATAGTCCAGGTGTGAGAGTACTAAGGAGATAGTCCAGGTGTGAGAGTACTGAGGAGAGTCCACGTGAGTACTGATGAGTGGTATTCCAGGTGTAGGAGTACTTAGGTGGTAGTTCAGGGTAGCAGGGACTGCAAGGGTAACAGGCAGCAGGGACTGGAGGGGTAGCAGGGACAGCAGGGGTAGGAGGGACAGCAGGGGTAGGAGAGACAGCAGAGACAGCAGGGGTAGCAGGGACTGCCTGGGTAGCAGGAACTGCAGGGGTAGGAGGGACAGCAGGAATAGCAAGGACAGAAGGGGTAACAGGGACTGCAGGGGTAGCAGGGACAGCAGGGACATCAGGAATAACAGGGACACAAGGGGTAGAAGGGACAGCAGGGGTAGAAGGGACAGCAGGGACAGCAAGGGTAGGAGGAAAACGTGCCCATACGTCACGCTCTGTAGGTAAACTGAACACACACACACACACACACTCGGTTGATATGAATGCTGTGTAAAGCAGAGTAAGACTACAGCTGCTGCTGCTGTTGGAGTTGCTGCTGGTGCTACTACTGCTGCTGCTGTTGGTGCTACTATTTCTGCTGCTGCTGCTGGTGCTACTACTTCTGCTGCTGCTGTTGGTGCTACTATTTCTTCTGCTGCTGTTGGTGCTACTACTGCTGCTGGTGTTGGTGCTACTACTGCTACAACAAGATCATGAGAACACACCTCCATCATGCAGCTCATCTCGTCTACATGCAACCGTTAACAAATAATGTGTTGAGTGAACAATATCAGCAAGCAGTATGTTACAGGTGTTCTTCACTGAGTAAGCAGTATGTTACAGGTGTTCTTCACTGAGTAAGCAGTATTTTACAGGTGTTCTTCATTAAGTAAGCAGTATTAACAAGTAGTTATGTCTCAGGTGCTCTGGATGGTGATCTTGAGAAGACACCAGGCAACACTGTGCTCTCATGGTAATACTCCACGTTCTTGTATATTAGTGCAGACGCTGATGCCAACAACTGCTGCTTAAGAATTCCTTCGCCTCCATGTTAGTCCTGGGACCCAGCCCGGCGTTCCTCAGACTTGTTATCAACCCAGCTGTCACCTCCTGACTTCACAGATATGTCTGGCTCTTGCAAGTGCTCTTGATAGACTCTGGGTGTCCCTTTTTTGCTACAGCATGTAACAGTGAACATACCCTGACACGGTTCACTGTCATCTGATGACCAGTTCACTGTCCTCTGATGACTCCTATGATGGCCCTTTCACTGCCATGTGATGATCAGTTCACTGCCATGTGATGATCAGTTCACTGTCATGTGGTGAGCAGTTCACTGTCATGTGGTGAGCAGTTCACTGTCATGTGGTGACCAGTTCACTGTCATGTGGTGACATTCATTGTCATGTAGTAACATTAACTGTCATGTGGTGATACAGTCACTGACATGTGGTGACATTCCGTCATGTGGTGACACATTCACCGTCATGTAGTGACATTGAGTGCTGTAGTTAAGTAGCTCGGGCAGGGACGCAGTAATACGGCCGTGTGACTACATACTTCACACACACATACATAAACATCACATTGTTTTCTTCTGAGAATTGATGTTTAGAAACCAGAGAGAATACTACGTGTAAAGTGTGTGAGTATATGAGTGTGTGAGTATATGAGTGAGCGAGTACATGAGTGCGTGTGTAAGTACACGAGTGAAAGCGTGAGTAGGAGTGTGTGGGTAAGACAGACTAGAGTGGTAGTGAGCAGTGACTGTTACGGCCTTGTGGTTGTTACTGTAACAACCTAACAGGCGCCTGAGTTTCCCTGCCTTCTTAATATAATGTTTATTTTTCCCCTACAATCTTTCCTTAATTCATGGTATAACATAACAAATGTTCGAGGACAGTTGTGTTGTGGAGGTTCAGACGTCTACAACACAACTGTCCTCAAACATTGCTTAAATTATACCAGGAATTAAGGAAAAGATGGTAGACATCACCTTACCAAACAAAGCAAATGAAATAAAAATTATGGAGAAGGTAGACTATAGTGGAAAAATGAATATATTAGAAGACAGGTGAGCTGAGGTGCCCTGTAATGTGAGTGTGTGTGTGTGTGTGTGTGTGTGTGTGTGTGTGTGTGTGTGTGTGGTGTGTGTGGTGTGTGTGTGGTGTGTATGTGTGTGTGTGTGTGTGAGTGTGTGTGTGTTGTGTGTGTGTGTGTGTGTGTGTGTGTGTGTGTGTGTGTGTGTGTATGTGGTGTGTGTGAGTGTGTGTGTGTGTGTGTGTGTGTGTGTATGTGTATGTGTGTGTGTGTGTGTGTGTGTGTGTGTGTGTGTGTGTGTGTTGTGTGTGTGGTGTGTATGTGTGTGTATGTGGTGTATGTGCCCTCCATCACACCCCTGCCCTCCATCACAACCCCGCCCTCCATCACAACCCCGCCTCCATCAAACCCTGCCCTCCATCACAACCCTGCCCTCCATCACAACCCCGCCCTCCATCACAACCCCGCCCTCCATCAAAACCCTGCCCTCCACTCACAACCCTGCCCTCCATCACAACCTGCCCTCCATCAAAACCCTGCCTCCATCACAACCCTGCCCTCCATCACAACCCTGGCCTCCCATCACAACCCTGCCCTCCATCACAACCCTGCCCTCCATCACAACCCTGCCCTCCATCACAACCCTGCCCTCCATCACAACCCTGCCCTCCATCACAACCCTGCCCTCCATCACACCCCTGCCCTCCATCACAACCCCGCCCTCCATCACAACTATGCCCTCCATCACAACCCTGGCCTCCACAACCCTGCCCTCTATCACAACCCTACCCCTATCACAACCCTGCCCTCCATCAATCACAACCCTGCCCTCTATCACAACCCTCCCCTCCATCAATCACAACCCTGCCCTCCAACACAACCCTGCCCTCCATCACAACCCTGCCCTCCATCACAACCCTGCCCTCCATCACACCCCTGCCCTCCATCAAAACCCTGCCCTCCATCACAACCCTGCCCTCCTTCACAACCCTGCCCTCCATCACAACCCTGCCCTCCACAACCCTGGCTTCCATCACAACCCTGGCCCTCCATCACACCCCTGCCCTCCATCACAATCCTGCCCTCCATCACAACCCTGCCCTCCATCACAACCCTGCCCTCCATCACAACCCTGCCCTCCATCACAACCCTGCCCCCCATCACAACCCTGCCCTCCATCACACCCCTGCCCTCCATCACACCCCTGCCCTCCATCACACCCCTGCCCTCCATCACACCCCTGCCCTCCCTCACAACCCTGCCCTCCATCACAGCCCTGCCCTCCATCACACCCCTGCCCTCCATCACACCCCTGGCCTCCATCACACCCCCGGCGTCCATCACACCCCTGGCCTCCATCACAACCCTGCCCTCCATCACAACCCTGCCCGCCCTCACAACCCTGGCCTCCATCACAACCCTGCCCTCCATCACAACCCTGGCCTCCATCACAACCCTGGCCTCCATCACAACCCTGGCCTCCATCACAACCCTGGCCTCCATCACAACCCTGGCCTCCATCACAACCCTGGCCTCCATCACAACCCTGGCCTCACACAACCCTGGCCTCCATCACAACCCTGGCCTCCATCACAACCCTGCCCTCCATCACAACCCTGCCCGCCATCACAACCCTGGCCTCCATCACAACCCTGGCCTCCATCACAACCCTGGCCTCCATCACAACCCTGCCCTCCATCACAACCCTGCCCTCCATCACAAACCTGCCCTCCATCACATTTTCCTCCTTTTACATCCATATTTACGAAATAACTTTACATGAACTAGGAAAACATGGAGGAAGAGGAAAATACTGACGCTTAGTTCAAGGTTCATCACTCAGTGATGCTATAACAACCCCTGCACTAGTGAACCTTCACTCAGTGATGCTATAACACCCCCTGCACTAGTGAACCTTCACTCAGTGATGCTATAACAACCCTTGCACTAGTGAACCTTCACTCAGTGATGCTATAACACCCCCTGCACTAGTGAACCTTCACTCAGTGATGCTATAACACCCCCTGCACTAGTGAACCTTCACTCAGTGATGCTATAACACCCCCTGCACTAGTGAACCTTCACTCAGTGATGCTATAACACCCCCTGCACTAGTGAACCTTCACTCAGTTTATGCTATAACAACCCCTGCACTAGTGAACCTTCACTCCAGTGATGCTATAACACCCCCTGCACTAGTGAACCTTCACTCAGTGATGCTATAACAACCCCTGCACTAGTGAACCTTCACTCAGTGATGCATAAACACCCCCTGCACTAGTGAACCTTCACTCAGTGATGCTATAACACCCCCTGCACTAGTGAACCTTCACTCAGTGATGCTATAACACCCCCTGCACTAGTGAACCTTCACTCAGTGATGCTATAACACCCCCTGCACTAGTGAACCTCACTCAGTGATGCTATAACACCCCCTGCACTAGTGAACCTTCACTCAGTGATGCTATAACACCCCCTGCACTAGTGAACCTCACTCAGTGATGCTATAACACCCCCTGCACTAGTGAACCTTCACTCAGTGATGCTATAACACCCCCTGCACTAGTGAACCTTCACTCAGTGATGCTATAACACCCCCTGCACTAGTGAACCTTCACTCAGTGATGCTATACACCCCCTGCACTAGTGAACCTTCACTCAGTGATGCTATAACAACCCTTGCACTAGTGAACCTTCACTCAGTGATGCTATAACAACCCTTGCACTAGTGAACCTTCACTCAGTGATGCTATAACACCCCCTGCACTAGTGAACCTTCACTCAGTGATGCTATAACAACCCTTGCACTAGTGAACCTTCACTCAGTGATGCTATAACAACCCTTTGCACTAGTGAACCTTCACTCAGTGATGCTATAACAACCCTTGCACTAGTGATCCTTCACTCAGTGATGCTATAAAAACCCCCTGCACTAGTGAACCTTCACTCAGTGATGCTATAACACCCCCTGCACTAGTGAACCTTCACTCAGTGATGCTATAACACCCCCTGCACTAGTGAACCTTCACTCAGTGATGCTATAACAACCCTTGCACTAGTGAACCTTCACTCAGTGATGCATAACACCCCCTGCACTAGTGAACCTTCACTCAGTGATGCTATAACACCCCCTGCACTAGTGAACCTTCACTCAGTGATGCTATAACACCCCCTGCACTAGTGAACCTTCACTCAGTGATGCTATAAACAACCCCTGCACTAGTGAACCTTCACTCAGTGATGCTATAACAACCCTTGCACTAGTGAACCTTCACTCATGATGCTATAACAACCCTTGCACTAGTGAACCTTCACTCAGTGATGCTATAACAACCCTTGCACTAGTGAACCTTCACTCAGTGATGCTATAACAACCCTTGCACTAGTGAACCTTCACTCAGTGATGCTATAACAACCCTTGCACTAGTGAACCTTCACTCAGTGATGCTATAACACCCCCTGCACTAGTGAACCTTCACTCAGTGATGCTATAACACCCCTGCACTAGTGAACCTTCACTCAGTGATGCTATAACACCCCCTGCACTAGTGAACCTTCACTCAGTGATGCTATAACACCCCCTGCACTAAGTGAACCTTCACTCAGTGATGCTATACACCACCCCCTGCACTAGTGAACCTTCACTCAGTGATACTATAACACCCCCTGCACTAGTGAACCTTCACTCAGTGATGCTATAACACCCCCTGCACTAGTGAACCTTCACTCAGTGATGCTATAACACCCCCTGCACTAGTGAACCTTCACTCAGTGATGCATAACACCCCCTGCACTAGTGAACCTTCACTCAGTGATGCTATAACACCCCCTGCACTAGTGAACCTTCACTCAGTGATGCTATAACACCCCCTGCACTAGTGAACCTTCACTCAGTGATGCTATAACAACCCCTGCACTAGTGAACCTTCACTCAGTGATGCTATAACAACCCCTGCACTAGTGAACCTTCACTCAATGATGCTATAACAACCCCCTGCACTAGTGAACCTTCACTCAGTGATGCTATAACACCCCCTGCACTTAGTGAACCTTCACTCAGTGATGCTATAACACCCCCTGCACTAGTGAAACCTTCACTCAGTGATGCTATAACACCCCCTGCACTAGTGAACCTTCACTCAGTGATGCTATAACACCCCCTGCACTAGTGAACCTTCACTCAGTGATGCTATAACAACCCCTGCACTAGTGAACCTTCACTCAGTGATGCTATAACACCCCCTGCACTAGTGGAACCTTCACTCAGTGATGCTATAAACACCCCCTGCACTAGTTTAACCTTCACTCAGTGATGCTATAACAACCCCTGCACTAGTGAACCTTCACTCAGTGATGCTATTAACACCCCCTGCACTAGTGAACCTTCACTCAGTGATGCTATAACAACCCCTGCACTAGTGAACCTTCACTCAGTGATGCTATAACACCCCCTGCACCTAGTGAACCTTCACTCAGTGATGCTATAACAACCCCTGCACTAGTGAACCTTCACTCAGTGATGCTATAACACCCCCTGCACTAGTGAACCTTCACTCAGTGATGCTATAACACCCCCTGCACTAGTGAACCTTCACTCCCGTGATGCTATAACAACCCCTGCCACTAGTGAACCTTCACTCAGTGATGCTATAACAACCCCTGCACTAGTGAACCTTCACTCAGTGATGCTATAACACCCCCTGCACTAGTGAACCTTCACTCAGTGATGCTATAATGACCCCTGCACTAGTGAACCTTCACTCAGTGATGCTATAACAACCCCTGCACTAGTGAACCTTCACTCAGTGATGCTATAACACCCCCTGCACTAGTGAACCTTCACTCAGTGATGCTATAACACCCCCTGCACTAGTGAACCTTCACTCAGTGATGCTATAACACCCCCTGCACTAGTGAACCTTCACTCAGTGATGCTATAACACCCCCTGCACTAGTGAACCTTCACTCAGTGATGCTATAACACCCCCTGCACTAGTGAACCTTCACTCAGTGATGCTATAACAACCCTTGCACTAGTGAACCTTCACTCAGTGATGCTATAACAACCCTTGCACTAGTGAACCTTCACTCAGTGATGCTATAACAACCCTTGCACTAGTGAACCTTCACTCAGTGATGCTATAACAAAACCCTTGCACTAGTGAACCTTCACCTCAGTGATGCTATAACAACCCCTGCACTAGTGAACCTTCACTCAGTGTGCTATAACAACACTTGCACTAGTGAACCTTCACTCAGTGATGCTATAATGACCCCTGCACTAGTGAACCTTCACTCAGTGGTCTATAACAAAACCCCTGCACTAGTGAACCTTCACTCAGTGATGCTATAACAACCCCTGCACTAGTGAACCTTCACTCAGTGATGCTATAACAACCCCTGCACTAGTGAACCTTCACTCAGTGATGCTATAACAACCCCTGCACTAGTGAACCTTCACTCAGTGATGCTATAATGACCCCTGCACTAGTGAACCTTCACTCAGTGATGCTATAATGACCCCTGCACTAGTGAACCTTCACTCAGTGATGCTATAATGACCCCTGCACTAGTGAACCTTCACTCAGTGATGCTATAACAACCCCTGCACTAGTGAACCTTCACTCAGTGATGCTATAACAACCCCTGCACTAGTGAACCTTCACTCAGTGATGCTATAATGACCCCTGCACTAGTGAACCTTCACTCAGTGATGCTATAACAACCCCTGCACTAGTGAACCTTCACTCAGTGATGCTATAATGACCCCTGCACTAGTGAACCTTCACTCAGTGATGCTATAACAACCCCTTTGGGACTAGTGAACCTTCACTCAGTGATGCTATAACAACCCCTGCACTAGTGAACCTTCACTCAGTGATGCTATAACAACCCTTGCACTAGTGAACCTTCACTCAGTGATGGTATAACAACCCCTGCACTAGTGAACCTTCACTCAGTGATGCTATAACAACCCCTGCACTAGTGAACCTTCACTCAGTGATGCTATAACAACCCCTGCACTAGTGAACCTTCACTCAGTGATGCTATAACAACCCCTGCACTAGTGAACCTTCACTCAGTGATGCTATAATTGACCCCTGCACTAGTGAAACCTTCACTCAGTGATGCTATAACAACCCCTGCACTAGTGAACCTTCACTCAGTGATGCTATAATGACCCCTGCACTAGTGAACCTTCACTCAGTGATGCTATAATGACCCCTGCACTAGTGAACCTTCACTCAGTGATGCTAAAAACAACCCTTGCACAAGTGAACCTTCACTCAGTGATGCTATAACAACCCTGCACTAGTGAACCTTCACTCAGTGATGCTATAACAAAACCCTTGCAACTAGTGAACCTTTCACTCAGTGATGGTATAACAACCCCTGCAGTAGTGAACCTTCACTCAGTGATGCTATAACAACCCCTGCACTAGTGAACCTTCAGTGATGCTATAACAACCCCTGCACTAGTGAACCTTCACTCAGTGATGCTATAACAACCCCTGCACTAGTGAACCTTCACTCAGTGATGCTATAATGACCCCTGCACTAGTGAACCTTCACTCAGTGATGCTATAATGACCCCTGCACTAGTGAACCTTCACTCAGTGATGCTATAATGACCCCTGCAGTAGTGAATCTTCACTCAGTGATGCTATAATGACCCCTGCACTAGTGAACCTTCACTCAGTGATGCTATAATGACCCCTGCACTAGTGAACCGTCACTCAGTAATGCTATAGTGACCCCCGCACTAGTGTACCTTCACTCAGTGATGCTATAATGACCCTTGCTCTAGTGAACCTTCACTCAGTGATGCTATAATGACCCCTGCACTAGTGAACCTTCACTCAGTGATGCTATGACCCCTGCACTAGTGAACCTTCACTCAGTGATGCTACAACGATCTCTGCACTAGTGAACCTTCACTCAGTGATGCTATAACAACCCCTGCACTAGTGAACGTTCACTCAGTGATGCTGTAACTACCCCTGCACTAGTGAACCTTCACTCAGTGATGCTATAACAACCCCTGCACTAGTAAACCTTCACTCAGTGATGTTATAATGACCCCTGCACTAGTGAACCTTCACTCAGTGATGCTATAATGACCCCTGCACTAGTGAACCTTCACTCAGTGATGCTATAACCCCTGCACTAGTGAACCTTCACTCAGTGATGCTATAATGACCCCTGCACTAGTGAACCTTCACTCAGTGATGCTATAACAACCCATGCACTAGTGAACCTTCACTCAGTGATGCTATAATGACCCCTGCACTAGTGAACCTTCACTCAGTGATGCTATAATGACCCCTGCACTAATGAACCTTCACTCAGTGATGCTATAACGACCCCTGCACTAGTGAACCTTCACTCAGTGATGGTATAATGACCCCTGCACTAGTGAACTTTCACTCAGTGATGCTATAATGACCCCTGCACTAGTGAACCTTCACTCAGTGAAAGCTATAATGACCCCTGCACTAGTGAACCTTCACTCAGTGATGCTATAATGACCCCTGCACTAGTGAACCTACACTCAGTGATGCTATAATGACCCCTGCACTAGTGAACCTTCACTCAGTGATGCTATAATGACCCCTGCACTAGTGAACCTTCACTCAGTGATGCTATAATGACCCCTGCACTAGTGAACCTACACTCAGTGATGCTATAATGACCCCTGCACTAGTGAACCTTCACTCAGTGATGCTATAATGACCCCTGCACTAGTGAACCTTCACTCAGTGATGCTATAATGACCCCTGCACTAGTGAACCACCTCAGCGCCCAGAGACACCCAACTCGTCGTTCAAGTTCATCATGTTTCAAAGGTTCAGAGGTAATATTGCCAGTGTAAAAACTCGACCAAGAATGAGTGCAGTGAAGCTATGTAGGTTGTGGGAGATTACGACACTGTCTCACTGCTGCTGACACCACCAGTACTAATACTACTACCACCGACACTGCCACCACTACTACTACCACTGACACTGCCACCACTACCACTGACACTGCCACCACTACTACTACCACCGACACTGCCACCACCACTACTACCACCGACAATGCCACCACTACTACTACCACTGACACTGCCACCACTACCACTGACACTGGCACCACTACTACTACCACCGACACTGCCACCACCACTACTACCACCGACACTGTCACCACTACTACTACCACCACCTCTGCCACCACTACTACTACTACCACTGACACTGCCACCACTACTACCACCGACACTGCCACCACTACTACTACCATCGACACTAAAACCACTACTACCATCGACACTGCACCACTGCTACTACTACTACTACCACTGACACTGCCACCACTGCTACTACTACTACTACCACTGACACTGCCACCACTACTACTACCACCGACACTAAAACCACTACTACTACCACCGACACTGCCACCACCACTACTACCACCGACACTGCCACCACCACCACTACCACCGACACTGCCACCACTACTGCTACTACCACCCACACTGCCACCACCACCACTACCACCGACACTGCCACCACTACTACTACTACTACCACTGACACTGCCACCACCACTACTACCACCGACACTGCCACCACCACCACTACCACCGACACTGCCACCACTACTACTACTACCACCGACACTGCCACCACCACCACTACCACCGACACTGCCACCACTACTACTACTACTACCACTGGCACCACTACTACTACCATCGACACTGCCACCACTACTACTACCACTGACACTGTCACCACTACTACTCCCACCGACACTGCCACCACCGCCACAACTACCGACACTGCCACCACTACTACTACCACCAGGAACAGTAGCAGTGCTACCAGTGGCACCACCACAGGCACCGCCAGAGCTGTAGCAGTAGCAGTAACAGCAGAAATGCCAGCTTTTATCAGCAGTGCCACCAACAGTGCTAACAGCAGCAGCACTGACAATAACAGTTACACAGTCGACAGGAACATCAGTAGTAAGAAAGTCAGCAACAATGTTAGTGTCAGCAGCAATGTTAGTGTCAGCAACAATGTTAGTGTCAGCAGCAATGTTAGTGTCAGCAACAATGTTAGTGTCCCGCAACAATGTTAGTGCCAGCAACAATGTTAGTGTCAGCAGCAATGTTTGTGTCGCAACAATGTTAGTGTCAGCAACAATGTTAGTGTCAGCAACAATGTTAGTGCCAGCAGCAATGTTAGTGTCAGCAACAATGTTAGTGTCAGCAACAATGTTAGTGTCAGCAACAATGTTAGTGTCAGCAACAATGTTAGTGTCAGCAACAATGTTAGTGTCAGCAACAATGTTAGTGCCAGCAGCAATGTTAGTGTCAGCAACAATGTTAGTGTCAGCAACAATGTTAGTGTCAGCAACAATGTTAGTGTCAGCAACAATGTTAGTGTCAGCAACAATGTTAGTGCCAGCAGCAATGTTAGTGTCAGCAGCAATGTTAGTGTCAGCAACAATGTAGTGTCAGCAACAATGTTAGTGTCAGCAAATGTTAGTGTCAGCAAACAATGTTAGTGTCAGCAACAATGTTAGTGTCAGCAACAATGTTAGTGTCAGCAACAATAGAATAATGGGGAAGATAAAGTAGCAGGGAGGGAGAGACCAGAATGATGGAGGAGGGAGGGAGAGACCAGAATGATGGAGAAGGGAGGGAGAGACCAGAATGATGGAGAAAGAGGGAAGGAGAGACCAGAATGATAGAGAAGGAGGGAGGGAGAGACCAGAATACTTGAGAAGGAGGAAAGGAGAGACCAGAATGATGGAGAAAGAGGGAAGGAGAGACCAGAATGATAGAGAAGGAGGGAGGGAGAGACTAGAATGATGGAGAAGGAGGGAAGGAGAGACCCGAAAGATGGAGGAGGGAGGGAGAGACCAGAAAGATTGAGGAAGAGGGGGAAGAGACCAGAATGATGGAGAAGGGAGGGAGAGACCAGAATTTGTTGTTGTTGGTGGTGATGGAAGTGATGGTGTGGGTGGTGGTTATGGTGGAGGAGGGAGGGTGTAGGGGGAAAGGGGTTGTGGTGGGCAGCCAGAGAGGGCGGTGGCCGGCCTTGACGCTCCACCACACCCGGGAAGCCACAACGTTGAGGTGAAAGGCGGCACTCACCTGGATGCCACCTCCCCCCTTCCCCTACTATAGCTCCTCCTTCCCCTACACCTTCCCCTAAGCCTCCCCTTCTCCTGTCCCTTCTCCTATCATCCCCCTTGCCATGCTACCCCTTCAGCAGCATTATCCCTCACCACATTCCCCCCGTCCTCAGAATCATGACCCCCACCACCTCAGCCCCCACCAGCCTCCTTCCTCTCCCCTTCCCCCCACCATTTACATCCTATAAAAAAAATCCTATGACCCCCTTCTTCCTGCTGTTGGCACCCCCCCACTCCCACTCCTCCCTCACCCCCACCCCCACTCCTTCCTCACCCCCACTCCCACTTCTCCCTCACCCCCACTCCTCCCTCACCCCCCTCTCATCCTGGACCCCATGACCTTATTCTCTTTCAGTGCCTACTTAATGCACATGCTCTCTCTCTCTCTCTCTCTCTCTCTCTCTCTCTCTCTCTCTCTCTCTCTCTCTCTCTTCTCTTCTCTATCTCAGTGCTTAACTGCCTAAAATGCTTTTTGCATATATATGCACATAACCTGCGTGTACACATAAGTGTGCACATAACCTGCGTGTACACATAAGTGAGCACATAACCTGCGTGTACACATAAGTGAGCACATAACCTGCGTGTACACATAAGTGTGCACATAACCTGCGTGTACACATAAGTGTGCACATAACCTGCGTGTACACATAAGTGAGCACATAACCTGCGTGTACACATAAGTGTGCACATAACCTGCGTGTACACATAAGTGTGCACATAACCTGCGTGTACACATAAGTGAGCACATAACCTGCGTGTACACAAAGTGAGCACATAACCTGCGTGTACACATAAGTGTGCACATAACCTGCGTGTACACATAAGTGTGCACATAACCTGCGTGTACACATAAGTAGCACATAACCTGCGTGTACACATAAGTGTGCACATAACTGCGTGTACACATAAGTGAGCACATAACCTGCGTGTACACATAAGTGTGCACATAACTGCGTGTACACAAGTGTGCACATAACCTGCGTGTACACATAAGTGTGCACATAACCTGCGTGTACACATAAGTGTGCAATAACCTGCGTGTACACATAAGTGTGCACATAACCTGCGTGTACACATAAGTGAGCACATAACCTGCGTGTACACATAAGTGTGCACATAACTGCGTGTACACATAGTGTGCACATAACCTGCGTGTACAATAAGTGTGCACATAACCTGCGTGTACACATAAGTGTGCACATAAACTGCGTGTACACATAAGTGTGCACATAACCTGCGTGTACACATAATGAGCACATAACCTGCGGTACACATAAGTGTGCACATAACCTGCGTGTACACATAAGGTGCACATAACCTGCGTGTACACAAGTGTGCACATAACCTGCGTGTACATAAGTGTCACATAACCTGCGTGTACACATAAGTGGCACATAACCTGCGTGTACACATAAGTGAGCACATAACCTGCGTGTACACATAAGTGTGCACATAACTGCGTGTAACATAAGTGTGCACATAACCTGCGTGTACACATAAGTGTGCACATAACCTGCGTGACATATAAGTGAGCACATAACCTGCGTGTACACATAAGTGTGCACATAACCTGCGTGTACACATAAGTGTGCACATAACTGCGTGTACACATAAGTGTGCACATAACCTGCGTGTACACATAAGTGGCACATAACCTGCGTGTACACATAAGTGTGCACATAACTGCGTGTACACATAAGTGAGCACATAACCTGCGTGTACACATAAGTGTGCACATAACCTGCGTGTACACATAAGTGTGCACATAACCTGCGTGTACACATAAGTGTGCACATAACCTGCGTGTACACATAAGTGTGCACATAACCTGCGTGTACACATAAGTGTGCACATAACCTGCGTGTACACAAAAAGTGAGCACATAACCTGCGTGTACACATAAGTGTGCACATAACCTGCGTGTACACATAAGTGTGCACATAACCTGCGTGTACACATAAGTGTGCACATAACCTGCGTGTACACATAAGTGTGCACATAACCTGCGTGTACACATAAGTGAGCACATAACCTGCGTGTACACATAAGTGAGCACATAACCTGCGTGACACATAGTGTGCACATAACCTGCGTGTACTCATAAGTGTGCACATAACCTGCGTGTACACAAGTGTGCACATAACCTGCGTGTACACATAAGTGAGCACATAACCTGCGTGTACACATAAGTGTGCACATAACCTGCGTGTACACATAAGTGTGACATAACCTGCGTGTACACATAAGTGTGCACATAACCTGCGTGTACACATAAGTGTGCACATAACCTGCGTGTACACATAAGTGTGCACATAACCTGCGTGTACACATAAGTGTGCACATAACCTGCGTGTACACATAAGTGTGCACATAACCTGCGTGTACACAAGTGAGCACATAACCTGCGTGTACACATAAGTGTGCACATAACCTGCGTGTACACATAAGTGTGCACATAACCTGCGTGTACACATAAGTGTGCACATAACCTGCGTGTACACATAAGTGTGCACATAACCTGCGTGTACACATAAGTGTGCACATAACCTGCGTGTACACATAAGTGTGCACATAACCTGCGTGTACACATAAGTGTGCACATAACCTGCGTGTACACATAAGTGTGCACATAACCTGCGTGTACACATAAGTGTGCACATAACAGGTGTGTGCCTTCAAGATCAATTTAAAATTGTATGTTATGCAGCCAATAAGAAAAAGTTCTCAACAGGAAATTCACAAAAGTGCGCCCCCTTCCCCCCTCCCCCCTCCCCCCCTCCCCCTCCCCCCCTCCCCCCTCCCCGCACAGAAGTGTCCCTGTTCGCAGATGATGTGAAGTTAATGAGAAGAATCCAATCAGATGAGGATGAGGCAGGACTACAATGAGACCTGGACGGGCTGGACACCTGGTCCAGCAACTGGCTTCTCGAATTTAACCCACCAAATGCAAAGTCATGAGGATCGGGGAAGGGCAGAGAAGACCGCAGACGGAGTATAGGCTAGGTGGCCAAAGATCGCAAACCTCGCTCAACGAAAAAGATCTTGAGGTGAGTATAACACCGAGCATGTCTCCGGAGGCACACATCAACCAGATAACTGCTGCAGCATATGGGCGCCTGGCAAACCTGAGAACAGCGTTCCGATACCTTAGTAAGAAATCGTTCAAGACACTGTACACCATATACGTCAGACCCATACTGGTGTATGCAGCACCTGTTTGGAACCCACACTTGATTAAGTACGTCAAGAACTTAGAGAAAGTGCAAAGGTTTGCGACAAGGTTAGTTCCAGAGCTAAGGGGAATGTCCTATGAAGAAAGGTTAAGTGAAATCGGCCTGACGACACTGGAGGACAGGAGGGTTAGGGGAAACATGATAACGACATACAAAATACTGCATGGAATAGACAAGGTGGACATAGAAGGATGTTCCCGAGAGGGGACACAGAAACAAGGGGTCACAAAGGGATGTTAGGAAGTA
This sequence comes from Cherax quadricarinatus, assembly GCF_026875155.1. NCBI lineage: Eukaryota > Metazoa > Arthropoda > Malacostraca > Decapoda > Parastacidae > Cherax > Cherax quadricarinatus. The sequence goes on along the minus strand of NC_069404.1, from coordinate 91,536,380 downwards.
TTTTGTTCAGTCATGAGTAGTCAGAAAGTGGAATAGCCTAGCAAGTGAGGTAGTGGAGGCAGGAACCATACACAGCATTAAGATGAGGTATGATAAAGTTCATGGAGCAGGGAGAGAGAGGACTTAGCAGCACTCAATGAAAAGGCGGGGTCAGGAGCTGAGTCTCGACCCCTGCAACCACAATTAGGTGAGTACACACACATGCGCACACACATACACACACGCACACACATACACACACACACACACACACACACATACACACACACACACACACACACCGCCGCGCGCGCGCACACACACACACACACACACACACACACACACACACACACACACAGGAAGTTGAAGGGAAAACTTATGAAGCAAGAAGGCGATTGAAAGAATCATGAAAAGAATAGGAGAAGATGACATGACCTAGCTGGCAAATTTTCTGAGAATAGGGGGTATGCAAAAGGAAGACACTGGTTGGTCAAAGTGATTTCCAAGGCAGAAGCGGCTCAAAACAGGATCCTGTAGGAGAAAGCAAGACTAAGGGACATGGCATTCTGTAGGGTGTATCTTGACTGCAACAGAACATGAGAAGAAAGGCAGAAACTGAAAGAGAGGGAACAAAGACGAAAGGAGGGAAGAGAGGTGAAGATGGAGAAGGACAGGAGAACCCAGACTCAGGAGGAAGATCAAATACAACCTCCCTCGCAACATATAGAAACCCTCCAACCAGGACAACCCCAATGCAAACATTCTAACCAAAACACAAATGCACTATCCAATGCCCCCACCCACCTCATTACAAACTCCACCCCCACAGCAACCACCCAATGCATGGAGGAAGAACATGAGAAGGCAGAAACTGAAAGAGAGGGTACAAAGACTGCACAGGCATGAGGAACTTCCTGCAAGACATTCAGTGGGAATGAAAATTGGCAGGAAAACCAGTAAAAGAAATGATGGATTATGTGACAACAAAATGCATGGAGGCAGAGGAGAGGTTTGTTCCCCAGGGAAACAGAAATAATGGGAAGACAAGAATGAGTCTTTGGTTCACCCAAAAGTGTAGGGAGGCAAAAACTAAGTGCAGTAGAGAATGGAAAAAGTAAAAAAGATAAAGGACCCAGAAAAATAAAGAGATTAGCCAAAGAGCCAGAAACGAATATGCACAGATAACAAGGGAGGCTGAGCGACATAGCATCGAAAGTCAAGTCTGACCCGAAGCTGTTGTATAGCCACATCAGGAGGAAAACAGCAGTAAAGGACCTGGTAATCAGGCTGAGGAAGGAAGGTGGGGAGTTCACAAGAAACCAAGAGGTATGTGAGGAGCTGAACATGAGATTTAAAGAAGTATTTACAGTGGAAACAGGAAGTCAGAATAGAGAGGTACACCAACAAGGGATACACCAACAAGTGCTAGATGAAATACACACAACCGAGGAG
>NC_069404.1:91454946-91529946 GCF_026875155.1 Cherax quadricarinatus | reverse complement strand
CTTTTCCTGTATACAATTACAAAAAAAGAAGAAAAAAAATTTATAAAATGGGTTTTAAAAGTGCGTGGATTAGTGCGGAGACAAGAAAAACGATGTTGCGTGTTTAATGAAAAAAATTTTGGATGTCCGGGCCCCTAAGCGAAAAAAAGCTAAAAGGGGGGTAGGAGATTTTCAGGGGGGGGAAATAAATGGGATTAAAAATCTGGGTATCTGAGAGAGTTAGAGAAAAGGGAAAGGGTAGCAGTAATGTAAATATCATTTATGGAAGGAGAAAAAGAAAATATGAAGGAAAATTCAAGAATTATGTGTTAAAGTAAAGGGGATGCAGAAGTGGGTCAAAAAAAGCGTGTTGACCTGGGGAAGGAGGAATGCAGGGAAGAGAGAGATTTTGGGAATGTAAGTGAATGTTTGGGGCCTTTGAACCAATGAGAGAGATTTGTGGTGGGGGCTTTAATGCAAAGTAGGGGGAAAAATTTTTTGAGAGGGTGTGGTAGGGAAGTTTGGGTGCCAGGTGTAAATGATAATGGAGCCCCTTTTATTTTAACTTTGTAAGAAAGGGGTTTAGTTTTAGGAAACATATTTTAAGAAAAGAGGATAAATAAGTATACACGAATGATGTAGGGCGAAATGACATATTTTTGGATTATGTATTGGTAGATAAAAGGGTGTTGATGACTTCAGGTTTCATGTTTAAGAGGGGGCCCCAGATTTTAGATCTTTTTATTTTTATACACTGAGAGAAAAGGTGGGGTACAAGGAAAAATAGAAGCATCAGGGGAAAGAGAGGTGAAGGTTTAAAACTAAAGAGGAGGGAGTTTGGGTAAGATATAAACAGCTATTGGAGGATAGATGGCTAAATGAGAGCATAGGCAATGGGGTCGAAGAGGTATGGGGTAGGTTTAAAAATGTAGTGTTTAGAGTGTTCAGCAGAAGTTTGTGTTACAGGAAAGTGGGTGCAGGAGGGAGAAGAGGAGCGATTGTGGAATGATGATGTAAAGAGAGTAGTAAGGGAGAAAAAGTTAGCATATGAGAAGTTTTTACAAAGTAGAAGTGATGCAAGGAGGGAAAGTATATGGAGAAAAGAGAGAAGTTAAGAGAGTGGTGAAGCAATGTAAAAAAGAGAGCAAATGAGAGAGTGGGTGAGATGTTATCAACAAATTTTGTTGAAAATAAGAAAAAGTTTTGGAGTGAGATTAACAAGTTAAGAAAGCCTAGAGAACAAATGGATTTGTCAGTTAAAAATAGGAGAGGAGAGTTATTAAATGGAGAGTTAGAGGTATTGGGAAGATGGAAGGAATATTTTGAGGAATTGTTAAATGTTGATGAAGATAGGGAAGCTGTGATTTCGTGTATAGGGCAAGGAGGAATAACATCTTGTTTGGAGTGAGGAAGAGCCGTTGTGAGTGTGGGGAAGTTCGTGAGGCAGTAGGTAAAATGAAAGGGGGTAAGGCACCGGGATTGATGGGAAAAAAGATAGAAATGTTAAAAGCAGGTGGGGATATAGTTTTGGAGTGGTTGGTTTCAATTATTTAATAAATGTATGGAAAAAGGGTAAGGGGACCTAGGGGTTGGCAGAGAGCATGCATAGTTCCTTTGTATAAAGGCAAAAGGGGATTTAAAAAGAGTGCAAAAATTATAGGGGGATAAGGTCTGTTGAGTGTACCTGGTAAAGTGTATGGTAGAGTTATAATTGAAAGAATTAAGAGTAAGACGGAGAATAGGATAGCAGATGAACAAGGAGGGTTTAGGAAAGGTAGGGGTGTGTGGACCAGGTGTTTACAGTGAACAAAAAATGAACAGTATTTAGATAAGGCTAAAGAGGTCTTTGTGGCATTTATGGATTTGGAAAGGCTTTTGACAGGGTTGGATAGGGGGGGAATGTGGCAGATGTTGCAAGTGTATGGTGTAGGAGGGGGTTACTGAAAGCAGTGAAGGTTTTTACGAGGATAGTGAGGCTCAAGTTAGAGTATGTAGGAAAGAGGGAATTTTTCCCAGTAAAAGTAGGCCCCTTTGACAAGGATGTGTGATTTTCACCGTGGTTTGTTTAAATTTATAGATGGGGTTGTAAGAGAAGTAAATGCGAGGGTCTTGGCAAGAGGCGTGGGGGTTAAAAGATAAAGAATCACACACAAAGTGGGAGTTGCACAGCTGCTCTTTGCTGATGACACTGTGCCTTGGGAGATTCTGAAGAGAAGTTGCAGAGATTGGTGGATGAATTTGGTAAGGGTGTGCAAAAGAAGAAAATTAAAGGTGAATACAGGAAAGAGTAAGGTTTTTGAGGATAAAAAAAAAGATTAGGTGATAAAGATTGAATATCAGATTGGAGGGAGAGAGTAAAGGAGGAGGTGAACGTATTCAGATATTTGGGAGTGGACGTGTCAGCGGATGGGTCTATGAAAGATGAGGTGAATCATAGAATTGATGAGGGAAAAAGAGTGAGTGGTGCACTTAGGGAAACTGTGGAGACAAAGAACTTTGTCCTTGGAGGCAAAGAGGGGAATGTATGAGAGTATAGTTTTAACAACGCTCTTATTTTGGGTGTGAAGCTGGGTGATGAATGTTGCAGCGAGGAGAAGGCTGGAGGCAGTGGAGATGTCATGTCTGAGGGCAATGTGTGGTGTGAATATAATGCAGAGAAAATTTGTAGTTTGGAAGTTAGGAGGAGGTGCGGGATTACCAAAACTGTTGTCCAGAGGGCTTTAGGTAAGGGTTGTTGAGGTGGTTCGGACATGTAGAGAGAATGGAGCGAAAAAAGAATGACTTCAAGAGTGTAAACAGTCTGTAGTGGAAGGAAGGCGGGGTAGGGGTCGGGCCCAGGAAGGGTTTGGAAGGAGGGGGTAAAGGAGGTTTTGTGTGCGAGGGGCTTGGACTTCCGCAGGCATGCGGAGCGTGTTTGATAGGAGTGAATGGAGACAAATGGTTTTTTAATACTTGACGTGCTGTTGGAGTGTGAGCAAAGTAACATTTATGAAGGGATTTAGGGAAACCGGCAGGCCGGACTTGAGTCCTGGAGATGGGAAGTACAGTGCCTGCACTCTGAAGGAGGGGTGTTAATGTTGCAGTTAAAAACTGAGTGTAAAGCACCCTCTGCAAGACAGTGATGGAGTGAATGATGGTGAAAGTTTTTCTTTTCGGGCCACCCTGCTTGGTGGGAATCGGCCGGTGTGATAATAAAATAATAAATAAAAATATATAAATATATATATATATAAAAATAAATATTATATAAAAAATATATATATATACACGTTATGACAACGAACGAGTGATACTGAATCAAAAAACACTGCGACTAGCCGAGGATTCGAACCCATGTATTTTTTGGCTCTGCCTCGGGGTTGAGCGAAAATCACATGATGTCTTAACCCAGTGAACCACACACCTACAAGAACCAAGCACCCAGCCAAGATAAGTGTGTTACTTTTGGTCCCAGGACATACCGGGGGTGTGGCTGCCTCTAAGCTAATTTCATTCACACATATATAGTGTATATATAATATATATATAATATATATATAAATATTATATATATATATATAAATATATATATATAATATATAATATATATATATATTATTACCACGAACGAGTGGTATTGATGAATAACAACACTGCGTCTAGCCAAGGACTCGAACCCATGCTGCTTTGGCCTGCCTCATGGTGGGCGAAAACTCATGACCCCTTAATCCACTGGACCATACGATCCTAAGAGTAGTGCATCCAACGGAACTGGACGTTGTACTCGCTCCCCAAGGACATACGATGGTGTGGATGAGGCAGGCCAAAGTAGCATAGGTTCGATTCCTTGGCTAGTCGCAGTGTTGTTATTGATCAATACCACTTGTTCGTGGGCACAATAATATAAAATATTGCTCGTTGTACTAGTACACCAAACAGGGACTAGAATGAAATTAGCCTAGAGTCATCCACACCATCGTATGTCCTTGTCGCTACCCAAGGACATCCAATTCCGATGGATGCGCTACTCTTAAGGATCGTATGGTCCAGTGGATTAAGGCGTCATGAGTTTTTCGCCTACCATGAGGCAGGCCAAAGCAGCATGGGGTTTGAGTCCTCGGCTAGTCGCAGTGTTGTTTTATATATATATATATAATATATATAATAATATATATATATAATATATATATATATATATATATATATATAATATATATATAAAAATATAAACATAAAAAAATGGATAGTGGGGGAACGAACCCCCGATATTTTAGACGCCCCCGATAAGCCTGCCAAAATTCCGAGACGCCTTCAACCACTGAGCCATCAGCCAGGACCTGTGACTCGACCCCTGCAACCACAAAAAGATGAGTAGGTGATTACACACACACACACACACACACACTAGGAACGTCAGACGTCCCAGTCCTGCTTGTGTCACTCTCTCTCATTCTGATGTCACTTCCCCCCAGTCACTTTCTGACTCGTCTTTAAAGTTTTCTCTAATGCACTTAAACACTTCCCACTTTTACCTCCGTCTGTTCTTCTAGTGTGTGAATTATCTCTGGTTGGAGGTATGGCAGCATAAGCAGTAATACGACTTAGACAAATGTAATCTTCTCAATCCTGCATTTCCTGTTTTATCTCTAACTCCGTGGCACAACTCCAGCAGGTTTTCTCCTCCCTGAAGTACTCTCTCTGCCTTATTTTGATGAGAAATTCTCTCTTCTCCAAGTACTCCAGAAGCCTCCTCCTCCTCCTCCTCCTCCTTCTCCTACCTATCTTATCGTTTAAAAAGAACAGAAAGTCACAATAGCGTTACTGGAACATACACAAATAACCCGCACATAGGAGAGAGAGAAACTTAAAGACTTGAACCATTTACAAAGCCACTTTGTAAATGGTCCAAGTCGGACCGACACGTCGTCGTAAGTTTCTCTCTCTGTCCTATGTGCGGGTTTTTTGTGTATTATGGGGTTTAAAAGTTAAATATGACAATGATTCCAGCTTGTACTCTATTGCCTTCTCTTTGTACATTTGTTTAATTTTGTTTAATTTTGGAAGCAGCGTTCACTCTTCCAGGTTTCTGACATGTGGTCCGTCAGCGGTGACTTAAAAATCTTGACCCCGGGGGTCACATAGTGTATGTGTCCGCTCTCCCAGACCTCATACTGACATGTTGTTCACTTCCACTGTGTCCAGCCATAACTCCTAGTTACTTGTGCCAATGCTTTCTAAAACCTTCAGATGCTTTCCGCTTCCTTAAACCCTCCCTGTTAAGATCTTCACCTACTTTCTTGTACATTGTCCTTTTTCTTCTTATTATTTCTCAGCTTTATCACATGCTTATGTACCCAAGAGCTCTTTATTATGTCTTGTTGTCCACCTCTCCAAGAATGTTGGCATATATTTAATTATGATAAACTAATCATTCTTGAACAGTCTCTCTGCTGCTTCCCATCATATTCTTGAACAGTCTCTCTGCTGCTTCCCATCATATTCTTGAACAGTCTCTCTGCTGCTTCCCATCATATTCTTGAACAGTCTCTCTGCTGCTTCCCATCATATTCTTGAACAGTCTCTCTGCTGCTTCCCATCATATTCTTGAACAGTCTCTCTGCTGCTTCCCCATCATATTCTTGAACAGTCTCTCTGCTGCTTCCCATCATATTCTTGAACAGTCTCTCTGCTGCTTCCCATCATATTCTTGAACAGTCTCTCTGCTGCTTCCCATCATATTCTTGCCAAGTCAGTTCTCTCTCTTCTCAATGTCAGGTTAAGAAGACAGTTCTACCTGTGTATATTTTCCATGCCCTCTTCCTCCTCATGGTCGACCTACCTGGCTGCCTGGAGCCTTACCTGGAGGGTATTCCGGGGATCAACGCAGCCGCGGCCTAGTCCACGACCACGACTCCCGGTGGACCAGGGCCTGATCAACCAGGCTGTTACTGTTGGCCGCACGTAGTCCAAGGTACGAACCACAACCCGGCTGATCCGGTACTAAGTATGCGTCCAGGTCCGTCTTGAAGGCAGCCAGGGGCGTGTACTCATTCATATGTAGATCCAGAGGTTAAGACTCACCTCTTAGCTTATAGTGCGTTAGTTACTTACCAGTTGTCAAAGGCACTTCTCGATAAACACTTGGTCAGATTAGAGAAGTTTGTTTGTATGTGTGTGTGTGTGTGTGTGTGTGTGTGTGCGTGTGTGTGTGTGTGTGTGTGTGTGGTGTGTAATGTGTGTATGTGTGTGTAATGTGTGTATGGTGTGCGTGTGCGTTTTGTGTGTGTGTTGTTTGGGGTGTTGTGTGTGGGGTGTGTGTGTGTGTGTGTGTGGTGTGTAATGTGTGTTGTGTTGTGTGTGTGTGTGTTGTGTGTGTGTGTGGTGTGGTGTGTGTGTGTGTGTGTGTGTGTGTTTTAATGTGTGTGTGTAATGTGTGTGTGTAATGTGTGATGTGTGTGCGTGTGCGTTTGTGTGTGGTTTTGTGTGTGGTGTAATGTGTGTGTGTGTGTAATGTGTGTTGTGTGTGTGTGTGTGTGTGTGTGTGTGTGTGTTGGTGTGTGTGTGTAATGTGTGTGTGTGTGTGTGGTGTGTGTGGGGGTGTGATGTGTTTGTGTGTGTTGTGTGTTGTGTGTGTGTGTGGTGTGTGTGTGTGTGTGTGTGTGTGTGTGTGTAATTGTGTGTGTGTGTGTGTGTGGGGTGTGTAATGTGTGTATGTGTGTCGTGTTGTGGTGTGTGTGTGTGTGTGTTTTTGTGTGTGTGTGTGTGTGTTGTGTGTGTGTTGTGTGTGTATGTGTGTGTGTAGTGTGTGTATGTGTGTGTGTGTGTGTGTGTGTGTGTGTGTGTGTGTTGTGTGTGTGTGTGTGTAATGTGTGTGTAATGTTTTGTTTTAATGGTTTTGTGTGTGTTGTTGTGTGTGTGTGTGTGTGTTGGGTGGGGGTGTGTGTGTGTGTGTGTGTGTGTAATAACTCCACGAATTCCCAATAAATGCTTAATGTTCAGAACTTTCTATTTGTCTTTGTTATTCTGCGTCACTGTTGTGTGTCAGTGTTCCCCCCTCACTGTTGTTTTGTCAGTGTTATCCCCCCTCACATTTGTGTGTCATTTTTATCCCCCTCACTTTGTGTGTCAGTGGGTTTTCCCCCTCACTGTTGTGTGTCAGTGTTATCCCCCTCACTGTTGTGTGTTTGTGTTATCCCCCCTCACTGTTGTGTGTCAGTGTTATCCCCCTCACTGTTGTGTGTCAGTGTTATCCCCCCCCACTGTTGTGTGTCCCGTGTATCCCCCCCCACTGTTGTGTGTCAGTGTTACCCCCTCACTGTTGTGTGTCAGTGTTATCCCCCCTCACTGTTGTGTGTCAGTGTTATCCCCCCTCACTGTTGTGTGTCAGTGTTATCCCCTCACTGTTGTGTGTCAGTGTTATCCCCCTCACTGTTGTGTGTCAGTGTTATCCCCCCCTCACTGTTGTGTGTCAGGTTATCCCCCCCCACTGTTGTGTGTCATGTTATCCCCCCCCACTGTTGTTGTCAGTGTTATCCCCCTCACTGTTGTGTGTCAGTGTTATCCCCCCCACTGTTGTGTGTCAGTGTTATCCCCCCTCACTGTTGTGTGTCAGTGTTATCCCCCCTCACTGTTGTGTGTCAGTGTTATCCCCCCTCACTGTTGTGTGTCAGTGTTATCCCCCCTCACTGTTGTGTGTCAGTGTTATCCCCCCTCACTGTTGTGTGTCAGTGTTATCCCCCCTCACTGTTGTGTGTCAGTGTTATCCCCCCTCACTGTTGTGTGTCAGTGTTATCCCCCCTCACTGTTTTTGTGTCAGTGTTTTTCCCCCCTCACTGTTGTGTGTCAGTGTTATCCCCCCTCCACTGTTGTGTGTCAGTGTTTTCCCCCCCCACTTGTTGTGTGTCAGTGTTATCCCCCCTCACTGTTGTGTGTCAGTGTTATCCCCCCTCACTGTTGTGTGTCAGTGTTTTCCCCTCACTGTTGTGTGTCAGTGTTATCCCCCTCACTGTTGTGTGTCCGTGTTATCCCCCCTCACTGTTGTGTGTCAGTGTTATCCCCCCTCACTGTTGTGTGTCAGTGTTATTCCCCCTCACTGTTGTGTGTCAGTGTTTTTCCCCCCTCACTGTTGTGTGTCCCGTGTTATCCCCCCTCACTGTTGTGTTCAGTGTTATCCCCCCTCACTGTTGTGTTGCCCGTGTTATCCCCCCTCACTGTTGTGTGTCAGTGTTATCCCCCCTCCCCTGTTGTGTGTCAGTGTTATCCCCCATCACTGTTGTGTGCAGTGTTTCCCCCCTCACTGTTGTGTGTCAGTGTTTTTCCCCCATCACGTTGTGTGTCAGTGTTATCCCCCCTCACTGTTGTGTGTCAGTGTTATCCCCCCTCACTGTTGTGTGTCAGTGTTATCCCCCATCACTGTTTTGTGTCAGTGTTATCACCCCTTCATGTTGGTGTGTCAGTTTATCCCCCCCTCACTGTTGTGTGTCAGTGTTTCCCCCTCACTGTTTTGTTTTCAGTGTTCCCCCTCCAGTTTGTCTTATCCCCCCTCACGGGTTTTGTTTTCCCCCATCCCCCCTGCTTGTCTGTCCGTTATCCCCCCCGGGGAGCCCCCCCTGTTCTGTGTCAGGTTTTCCCCCCCATGCTTTTTGTTTTCCCTTTTTTCCGTCGTCCCCCCCCGCAGCTCTGTCTGTCCGTCAGTTTCCCCCCCCAGCTCTGTCTGTCCGTCAGTCCCCCCGCAGCTCTGTCTGTCCGTTCAGTCCCCCCGCAGCTCTGTCTGTCCGTCAGCCCCCCGAGCTCTGTCTGTCCGTCAGTCCCCCCGCAGCTCTGTCTTCCGTCAGTCCCCCCGCAGCTCTGTCTGTCCGTCCCCTCCCCCCGCAGCTCTGTCTGCCGTCCCGTCCCCCGCAGCTCTGTCTGTCCGTCAGTCCCCCGCAGCTCTGTCTGTCCGTCAGTCCCCCCGCAGCTCTGTCTGTCCGTCAGTCCCCCCGCAGCTCTGTCTGTCCGTCAGTCCCCCCCAGCTCCTGTCTGTCCGTCAGTCCCCCCGCAGCTCTGTCTGTCCGTCATTCCCCCCCCCAGCTCTGTTGTCCGTCAGTCCCCCCCAGCTCTGTCTGTCCGCAGTCCCCCCCGCAGCTCTGTCTGTCCGTCAGTCCCCCCGCAGCTCTGTCCCGTCCGTCAGTCCCCCGCAGCTCTGTCTGTCCGTCAGTTTTCCCCCCCAGCTCGTCTGTCCGTCAGTCCCCCCGCAGCTCTGTCGTCCGTCAGTCCCCCCCCAGCTCTGTCTGTCCGTCAGTTCCCCCCAGCTCTGTCTGTCCGTCAGGTCCCCCCGCAGCTCTGTCTGTCCGTCAGTCCCCCCCCGCAGGCCCCCCTGTCTGTCCGTCAGTCCCCCCGCAGCTCTGTCTGTCCGTCAGTCCCCCCCCAGCTCTGTCTGTCCGTCAGTCCCCCGCAGCTCTGTCTGTCCGTCAGTTCCCCCCCCAGCTCTGTCTGTCCCGTCAGTCCCCCGCAGCTGTCTGTCCGTCAGTCCCCCGCAGCTCTGTCTGTCCGTTCCCCCCGCAGCTCTGTCTGGGCCGTCGTTCCCCCCCCCAGCTCTGTCTGTCCGTCAGTCCCCCCGCAGCTCTGTCTGTCCGTCAGTCCCCCCGCAGCTCTGTCTGTCCGTCAGTCCCCCCGCAGCTCTGTCTGTCCGTCAGTCCCCCCGCAGCTCTGTCTGTCCGTCAGTCCCCCGCACTCGTCTGTCGTCAGCCCGCAGCTCTGTCTGTCCGTCAGTCCCCCCGCAGCTCTGTCTGTCCGTCAGTCCCCCCGCAGCTCTGTCTGTCCGTCAGTTCCCCCCGCAGCTCTGTCTGTCCGTCAGTTCCCCCGCAGCTCTGTCTGTCCCCGTCAGCCCCCCGCAGCTCTGTCTGTCCGTCAGTCCCCCCCAGCTCTGTCTGTCCGTCAGTCCCCCCGCAGCTCTGTCTGTCCGTCAGTCCCCCCGCAGCTCTGTCTGTCCCCTCAGTCCCCCCCCAGCTCTGTCTGTCCGTCAGTCCCCCGCAGCTCTGTCTGTCCGTCAGTCCCCCCGAGCTCTGTCGTCCGTCAGTTTCCCCGCAGCTCTTGCTGTCCGCAGTTCCCCCGCACTTGTCTGTCCGTCAGTCCCCCCGCAGCTCCCGTTTTCCCTCGTCCCCCGCAGCTCTGTCTGTCCGTCAGTCCCCCCGCAGCTCTGTCTGTCCGTCAGTCCCCCCGCAGCTCTGTCTGTCCGTCAGTTTTGTTATAATTGACTGATACATCACTCAGGGTAGTTTACCAACACTGATACATCACTCAGGATAGTTTACCAACACTGATACATCACTCAGGATAGTTTACCAACACTGATACATCACTCAGGATAGTTTACCACACTGATACCTCACTCAGGTAGTTTACCAACACTGATACATCACTCAGGATAGTTTACCAACACTGATACATTTACTCAGGATAGTTTACCAACAATGATACATCCTCAGGATAGTTTACCAACACTGATACATCACTCAGGATAGTTTACCAACTGATACATCACTCAGGTTGTTTACCAACCCCTGATACATCACTCTGATAGTTTACCAACACGATACATCACTCAGGGGTGTTTACCAACACTGGGTACATCACTCAGGATAGTTTACCAACACTGATACATCACTCAGGTGTTTACCAACACTGAAAACATCACTCAGGGTAGTTTACCAACACTGATACATCATCAGGTAGTTTACCAACACTGATACATCACTCAGGGTAGTTTACCAACACTGATACATCACTCAGGGTAGTTTACCAACACTGATACATCACTCAGGATAGTTTACCAACACTGATACAAACACTCAGGATAGTTACCAAAACTGATACATCACTCAGGATAGTTTACCAAACTGAACATCACTCAGCATAGTTTACCAACACTGATACATCACTCAGGATAGTTTACCAACGCCGATACATCACTCAGGATAGTTTACCAACACTGATACATCACTCAGGATAGTTTACCAACACTGATACATCACTCAGGATAGTTTACCAACACTGATACATCACTCAGGATAGTTTACCAACACTGATACATCACTCAGCATAGTTTACCAACACTGATACATCACTCAGCATAGTTTACCAACACTGATACATCACTCAGCATAGTTTACCAACACTGATACATCACTCAGGATATTTACCCAAACCTGATAAAATCACTAGGATAGTTTACCAACACTGATACATCACTCAGGATAGTTTACCAACACTGATACATCACTCAGGATAGTTTACCAACACTGATACATCACTCAGCATAGTTTACCAACACTGATACATCACTCAGGATAGTTTACCAACACTGATACATCACTCAGGATAGTTTACCAACACTGATACATCACTCAGGATAGTTTACCAACGCCGATACATCACTCAGGATAGTTTACCAACACTGATTACATCACTCAGGATGTTTACCAACACTGATACATCATCAGGATAGTTTACCAACGCCGATACATCACTCAGGATAGTTTACCAACACTGATGCATCACCCAGAATAGTTTACCAACACTGATACATCTCTCAGAATAGTTTACCAACGCCGATACATCACTCAGGATAGTTTACCAACACTGATGCATCACCCAGAATAGTTTACCAACAAATGATACATCCTCAGAAAAGTTTTTCCAACGCCGATACATCACTCAGGATAGTTTACCAACACTGATACATCACTCAGGATAGTTTAAAAACACTGATACATCACTCAGGATAGTTTATCTTCACTGATACATCACTCAGAATAGTTTACCAACACTGACAGATCACCCAGGATGGTTTACCAACACTGATACATCACTCAGGATAGTTTACCAAGACTGATACATCACCTAGGATAGTTTACCAACACTGATACATCCTCAGGATAGTTTACCAAAAACTGATACATCACTCAGGATAGTTTACCAACACTGATAAAATCACTCAGGGTAGTTTACCAACACTGATCATCACTCAGGATTTGTTTACCAACACTGATACATCACTCAGGATAGTTTACCAACACTGATACATCACTCAGGATAGTTTACCAACACTGATACATCACTCAGGATAGTTTACCAACACTGATACATCACTCAGGTAGTTTACCAACACTGAATACATCACTCAGGTAGTTTTACCAACAATGACAGATCACCAGGATGGTTTACCAACACTGATACATCACTCAGGGTAGTTTACCAACACTGATACATCACTCAGGATAGTTTACCAACACTGATACATCACTCAGGGTAGTTTACCAACACTGATACATCACTCAGGTAGTTTACCAACACTGAAAACATCACTCAGGGTAGTTTACCAATCTGATACATCAAATCAGGTTTGTTTTACCAACACTGATACATCACTCAGGGTAGTTTACCAACACTGATACATCACTCAGGGTAGTTTACCAACACTGATACATCACTCAGGGTAGTTTACCAACACTGATACATCACTCAGGGTAGTTTACCAACAATGATACATCACTCAGGATAGTTTACCTGTCATGCTTAAAACAATTAATTAATTAATTCCTAAACTTACTGTTACAACCACTCAGAGACTTTATATACAAGCAATCAATCAATTATCTAATTACAGTCTTAAGACAGGCAGTTTGCCCGAGATGTTCCGTATACAAAGTGGGTGTGTGCACGTACACGGCTGTCACCCACCTGTGTACCAACACTGTACCATCATGAGTAGCCTTTAATGTTGAAACCTTGATACCATCACTGAAGCATGCTAGGTGAACCCTTGTTATAATCACTGAAACATAATAATGGAACCCTTGATGCAGTCAATGAAAAAACTGTAATGTCTATATATAGCTTTTATAGAATTTGCCTCTGTGTATCTGGATGTAAACATCGAGGAATATTTTGCAATGTTTCGCCTACACAGCAGACTTCTTCAGTCAAATACAGAGGCAGCAGGTGTAGTAGCGAAATGAAGATGATGTAATCAGTCCATCAATCTTGGAGAAATAGTATTTGAGGTGGTCAGTCCCTCAGCCGCCTAGAGAAGAGTTCCGCTCCATGGATGCTGCGTGCACGGTGCACGGTGCACGCTACAGCAAGGCAGAGGAAACAAATTCAACAGGAAGGGGAAGAGGGAGTGCGTGGAATGGGACAGCGATGGAGCGAAGAGGAAGATGTGAGAGAGGAAGAGAGAAGGGGGGAAAGGGAGAGCAGGGAGTATGGGGAAGGTAGATGAGCAGTGGGAGGAGGGAGGGGGAGAAAAGGGGAAGGTAGTAGAGGGAGAGAGAAGGGTGGAGAGTAGAGAAGGGAAGACCCAGACCCAGTTTACACCAGGCATGGAAAGACTCCCTTCCCCTTTACCCTTCCTTCATCCTCCCCCCTCACTTCTTAACCCTCCCACACACTTTAACCTTCCACTTACTCCTTAAATGTTTCCCTTATCCATTTAACCCTTCCCTAAGCACCTCCCTTCATCCAACCGCTGCAACTGGCAACTTGCGCCTTCATGTTGGTATGTTATATAATATATATATATATATATATATATATATATATATATATATATATATATATATATATATATATATATATATTATATATCGTGCCGAATAGGTAAAACTTGCGATTCTGGATTAAATAGCAACGCTCTTCTTGCCGAATAAGGCAAGCGAAAATGAAGATGCAGATCAGTGTAGATAAATGCAGTGTTGAAGCTCGAGAATGTACATCACCTTAGATATCATAGAGGTATATAAGTGGAAGATGGGAATAAACAAAGACGAAATAAATAAAGTACCAAGAATATCGAATCAACTAAGAACTAGAAATAACGGATTTAAATTAAGAGACAAATATAGATTTAGTAAGAGCGCAGGTAACTACTGGTTATCAAACATAGTTGTCGATGTGTGGAACAATTTGTCGAGTAAGACAATATAACCTAAAACTTTAGGTGGTTTTAAGCTACCTAAAGTTTTACATTAGACAAATATGTAAGTAGGTTGTGTCTGACTACTATCTGACTCAGTGTTGTTACCTCTGGGAAAAATTTGTACAAACAGGTGGGTAGGAACCCTGCTACACTCCTTAGTTCTTATATACGTCTGTGTGTATATATATATATATATATATATATATATATATATATATATATATATATATATATATATATATATATATATATATATATATAAGTGAATGTATGTGTGTGTGTGTGTGTGGTGCGAATAGGTAAAACTGGGTCAATTAGCAACACTCATTAGAAATTAAGTACTTTCTAAAATTTTCTCTTGTACATTTAAAAATATAGTTTTTCATGTAAAAATTAATAATTTTGTACCAAAGAAACCTTAGAAAACTTACCTAACCTAATATAACAAACGCAATTTAATTTAGCCTAATCTAATAAATTATATTTAATAATTTAGTTTACAATAATTTAATAATAAACGAACACTAATAAATATATATATATATATATATATATATATATATATATATATATAATATATATATATATATATATATATATATATTATATATATATATATATTCGTTAGGTTCAGAATGATTTTTGCGAAATTATTGCATACGCATATTTTCTCTTGCCTTACTCGGCAAGAAGAGTGTTGCTATTGAAGCCAAAATAACAAGTTTTACTTATTCGGCACGACATATATAAAGGCAGGAGAGACGAGGGAGGAAGCAGGAGGTGGTGTGTGGGGGGGGGGGTAACCGGCGTATTACCTGCTACTGCGTCAACTTTCACTGCCTGATAACTAACATTTATACACAATCACACATTTTAAAGTTTGATCTCCAGTGAGCCATTACACAAGTTATGCTGAAGATCACGGGCAAGTTGAGGTGCGAACCTGTGTTTTACCCGCAAGTTCTGCATGTTTCATGTAACACTTCTCGAATCCTAAGGTCACTGCAAGATGTCAACATTTGTCTCCACCACCAAGAACAGTCTTAAGGCTCTCCTGCAAGCAAACACCACAACACAACACCAATACTACAACACCACCACAACACAACACCAATACTACAACACCACCACAACACAACACAACACCAATACTACAACACCACCACACCACACACAACACCAATACTACAACACCACCACACCACAACACAACACCATACACAACACCACCACACCAACACACACACCAATACTACAAACACCACCACACAACACAACACCAATACTACAACACCACCACAACACAACACAAACTACAAACACCACCACAACACAACACAACACCAATACTACAACACCACCACAACACACACCAATATACACACCACCACACACACACAACACCAATATACACACCACCACAACACACACACACCAATATACAACACCACCACAACACAACACCAATATACAACACCACCACACCACAACACAACAAATATACAACACCACACAACACAACAAATACTACAACACCACCACATCACAACACAACACAACATACCACAACACATAACCACCAGACACACCACCATTACAATATTACACACCTACACATATACTACCACCACACCACATCCACACACCACCTATTACAACCACCACACCACAACACACACCATATTACACCACCACCACAAACACATCCACCAAAATACACCACCACCACAACACACCACCAATATTACACCACAACAAACACCCACCAATATTACACAACACACCACTATACAACACCACACCAACATACATACAACAACCACTAAAATCACACACAACACACACTAGGGCAACACCACTACGGACAACACCACGAACACAACACACCACTCAACACATCACAACGGACACCCATACTATAATCCCCAAAACCACGATCACACATACACCACCACAACACAACACATCACTACTACAACACCCACACCACAGAACACATCTGGGTACTACAACACCACCACAACACATCACACACGTACCACAACACCACAACAATCACACCACTGCTCACCACCACACCTACTGGGTACCAACTCCACCCACTACAACACACCTACCACTATACACCACAACACATAGTGTCGTGGGGACGGGCGACAGGCGGGAGACACGGCGGGGGGGGGCCTGGCACCACCACCTATCATGGCATGGGACTCCTTTAGTTTCCCCACTACAAATTTACCCGAAGTGCTTGCACAAGTGTGGGTGACCCACTGTCACCCACCACTACACTAGTGCTGGGTGACCCACTGCCACCCACACTACACTAGTGTGGGTGACCCACTGTCACCCACCATACACTAGTGTGGGTGACCCACTGTCACCCACCACTACACTAGTGCTGGGTGACCCACTGTCACCCACCACTACACTAGTGCTGGGTGACCCAGTGTCACCCACCACTACACTAGTGCTGGGTGACCCACTGTCACCCACCACTACACTAGTGCTGGGTGACCCAGTGTCACCCACTACACTAGTGCTGGGTGACCCAGTGTCACCCACCACTACACTAGTGCTGGGTGACCCAGTGTCACCCACCACTACACTAGTGCTGGGTGACCCAGTGTCACCTACCACTACACTAGTGCTGGGTGACCCAGTGTCACCTACCACTACACTAGTGCTCCCAGTGTCACCCACTACTACACTAGAGTGGGTGACCCACTGTCACCCACTACACTAGTGGTGGGTGACCCACTGTCACCCACCACTACACTAGTGGTGGGTGACCCACTGGTCACCCACCACTACACTAGTGCTGGGTGACCCAGCGTCACCCACCACTACACTAGTGCTGGGTTGACCCAGGTCACCCACCACTACACTAGTGCTGGGTGACCCAGTGTCACCCACCACTACACTAGTGCTGGGTGACCCAGCGTCACCCACCACTACACTAGTGCTGGGTGACCCAGTGTCACCTACCACTACACTTAGTGCTGGGTGACCCAGCGTCACCACCACTACACTAGTGCTGGGTGACCCTGTCACCCACCACTACACTAGTGCTGGGTGACCCAGTGTCACTACCACTACACTAGTGCTGGGTGACCCAGCGTCACCCACCACTACACTAGTGCTGGGTGACCCAGCGTCACCCACCACTACACTAGTGCTGGGTGACCCAGTGTCACCTACCACTACACTAGTGTGGGTGACCCAGCGTCACCCACCACTACACTAGTGCTGGGTGCCCAGCGACCCACCACTTTCCTATGCTGGGTGACCCGTGTCACCTAAAACCCCACACTAGTGCTGGGTACCCAGCTCACCCCCCACTACACAGTGCTGGGTGACCCAGTGTCCCCAGTCAGCATATTCGACCCTGTATTCCCTATTTTTATAGCATAGCAGAGCTCTCCATATGCTTTAGAACGAGACCCCCTTGTAGGCCGTGCTTTGTATGACGTCCGGGAGCACACAAGGAGGCTCATCCCTCGTCCCGCTCACTCGGCGGCAGACAATCCAGGGGTAGACCCGGGAAAGGGACTGGGCTCTATTCCTCATCTCAGTTGACAATTTTGCTCCACCACAAGTGTTTACCTTTAACCCACGATATCTCCATTTTAAAACCCTTACGTACCACCACTAAAAATAGTGGTGGGTGACCCCTGTCACCCCCCCTACCTAGTGTGGGGGACCCCCTGTCACCCCCCACTACCTAGGTGGGGGACCCCCCTGTCACCCACCACTACACTATGCTGGGTACCCATTCACCCACCCTCACATGCTGGGTGAACCCCCAAAGGTGGGGGCCCCCCACCACTACACTATGCTGGGTACCCATGTCACCCACCACTACCTAGTGTGGGTGACCCCCTGTCCCCACCACTACACTAGGTGGGGGAATGGGGACCCCCATTGTCCACCCACCACTACCTAGAGTGGGTGACCCACTGTCCCCCTAAAGTCTGGGGGACCCTGGGACCCACCACTACACTAGTGGGGTGAAAGCCCCCCCCTGTCACCCACCAACCCCCCCCAACTAGTGGTGGGGGCCCACTGTACCCCCCCCCACACTAGGCTTCCCCGTGTCAACCCTCCACTTTAAAATTTAAAAACTAGGGTGGGGTGAAAACCCACCTTTGGGGGGGCCCCCCCCCACCCTTTTCCACTGTTGACCCCAAATGGATTAGGTGAAAAATTTATGAAAGAAATTTTGAGTTTTGAAGGTGAGCTACCTTGTTTGTTGTTGTTGTTTTTGTTGTTTTGGAGTGAAGTGATGTACCTTGTTGTTTGTTGTTGTGGTGGAAGTGATGCTACCGTTGTTTTGTTGTTGTTGTTTTGTGTTGTTGTTGTTGTTGTGTGAGTGAAGGTGATGCTACCTTTTTGTTTTTTGTTGTTGTGTTGTTGTTGTGTTGTTGTGTGAGGAAGGTGATGTACCTTGTTGTTGTTGTTGTTGTTGTGTGAGTGAAGGTGATGCTACCTTGTTGTTGTGTTGTTGTTGTGTGTGGTGAAGGTGATGCTACCTTGTTGTTGTGTTGTTGTTGTGTGAGTGAAGGTGATGCTACCTTGTTGGGTTTTTGTTGTTGTTTTTGTGAGTGAAGGGATGCTACCTTGTTTTTGTTGTTGTTGTTGATGTTGTTGATGTTTTGTTGTTGTGTGAGTGAAGGTGATGCTACCTTGTTGTTGTTGTTGTTGTTGTTGTGTGAGTGAAGGTGATGCTACCTTGTTGTTGTTGTTGTTGTTGTTGATGTTGTTGTTGTTGTTGTTTTGGAGTGAAGGTGATGCTACCTTTTGTTGTTGTTGTTTATGTTGTTGTTGTTGTTGGGTTTTTGTTGAGTGAAGTGATGCTACCTTTTTGTTGTTTTTGTTGTTTTGTGAGTGAGGGGCTCTTGTTGTTGTTGGTTTTTGTTGATGTTGTTGTTGTTGTTGTTGTTGTGTGAGTGAAGGATGATGCTACCTTGTTGTTTTTTGTTGTTGTTGTTGTTGTTGTTGTTGTGTGAGTGAAGGTGATGCTACCTTTGTTGTTGTTGTTGTTGTTGTTGTTGTGTGAGTGAAGGTGATGCTACCTTGTTGTTGTTGTTGTTGTGTTGGGTTTTTTTGTGTGAGTGAAGGGGATGCTACCTTGTTGTTGTTGTTGTTGTTGTTTGTTGTTGTTGTTGTTTTTGTGAGTGAAGGTGAGCTACCTTGTTGTTTGTTGTTGTTGTTGTGTGAGTGAAGGTGATGCTACCTTTGTTTTTGGTTGTTGTTGATGTTTTTGTTGTTGGTGAGGAAGGTGATCTACCTTGTTGTTGTTGTGTTGTTGTGTGAGTGAAGGTGATGCTACCTTGTTGTTTTTGTTGTTGTTTGTGTGAGTGAAGGTGTGTACCTTGTTGTTGTTGTTGTTGTTGTTGATGTTGTTGTTGTTGTGTGAGTTTAAGGTGATGCTACCTTGTTGTGTTTTTGTTGTTGTTGTGTGAGTGAAGTGATGCTACCTTGTTGTTGTTGTTTGTTGTTTTTGTTTTGTTGTGTGAGTGAAGGTGATGCTACCTTTTTTTGTTGTTTTTGTTGTTGTTGTTGTTTGTGTGAGTGAAGGTGATGCTACCTTGTTGTTTGTTGTTGTTGTGTGAGTGAAAGGGGATGCTCCTTGTTGTTGTTGTTTTTGTTGTGTGAGTGAAAAGGGGATGCTCCTTGTTGTTTTTTGTTGTTGGTTTGTTGATGTTGTTGTTGTTGTGTGAGTGAAGGTGATGCTACCTTGGGTTTTTGTGGTTTGTTGTTGTGTGAGTTTAAGGTGATGCTACCTTGTTTTGTTTGTTGTTGTGTGAGTGAAGGTATGCTACTTGTTGTTGTTGTTGTTGTTTTTGATGTTGTTGTTGTTGTGTGATGAGGTGTGTACCTTGTTGTTGTTGTTGTTGTTGTGTGAGTGAAGGTGATGCTACCTTGTTGTGTTGTTGTTTTGTTGATGTTGTTTTTTGTTGTTGTTGAGTGAAGGTGATGTACTTGTTGTTGTTGTTGTTGTTGTGTGAGAGGTGAGTACCTTTTTTTTTGTGTTGTTGTTGTTTTGTTTGTTTTGAGTGAAGGTATGTACTTTTTTGTTTTTTGTTGTTGATTTTTGTTGTTGTTGTTGTGTAGTGAAGGTGATGCTCCTTGTTGTTGTTGTTGTTGTTGTTGTGTGATGAAGTGAAGCACCTTGTTGTTGTTGTTGTTTTTGTTTGTGTGGTGGTGTTTTGTGTGTTGTTGTTTGGGTTTTTGTTGTTGTGTGAGTGAAGGTGATGCTACCTTGTTGTTGTTGTTGTTGTTGTTGATGTTGTTGTTTTGGTTGTGGGGTTTTTTGTTGTTGTGAGTGAAGGTGATGCTCTTGTTGTTGTTTTGTTGTTGTTGATGTTGTTGTTGTTGTTTTGGTGAGTGAAGGTGATGCTACCTTGTTGTTGTTTTTGTTGTTGTTGTTGTGTGAGTGAAGGTGATGCTACCTTGTTGTTGTTGTTGTTGTTGTGTGTGTGTGAGTGGGTTGTTGTTTTTGTTGTTGTTTTTGTTGTTTTGGGGTGAAAGGGGATGCTACCTTGTTGTTGTTGTTGTTGTTGTTGTTGTTGTTGGGGGTTTTATTTTTGTTGTTTGTTGTTGTTTTTGTTGTTGTTGTGTGAGTGAAGGTGATGCTACCTTGTTGTTTTGTTGTTGTTGTTTTTGTGTGTGATGAGTGATGTACTTGTTGTTGTGTTGTTGTTTTGTGTGAGTGAAGGTGATGCTACCTTGTGTTGTTGTTGTTTTGTTTTTGTTGTGAGTGAAAGGGGATGCTACTTTTTTGTTGTTGTTGTTGATGTTGTTGTTGTTGTTGTTGTTGTTGTTTGGGGTGAGTGAAGGTGATGGGTACCTTGTTGTTGTTGTTGTTGTTGTTGTTTTTGTTGTTGTGGAGTAGGTGATGCTACCTTGTTGTTGTTTGTTGTTTTTGTTGTTGTTGTGTGATGTTGTTGTTTGTTGTTGTTGTGTGAGTGAAGGTGATGCTACCTTGTTGTTTGGGTTTTTGTTTGTTTTGTTGTTGGGTTTTGTGAGTGAAGGTGATGCTACCTTTTTGTTGTTGGGGGTTGGGTTTTGTGGGTGAAGGTGATGTCCTTTGTTGTTGTTGATGTTGTTGTTGTTGTGTGAGTGAAGGTGATGCTACCTTGTTGTTGTTGTTGTTGTTGTGTGAGTGAAGGTGATGCTACCTTGTTGTTGTTTGTTTGTTGTTGTTGTGTGTAGTGAAGGTGATGCTACCTTTTTTTGTTGTTGTTGTTGTTGTTGTGTGAGTGAAGGTGATGCTCCTTGTTGTGGTTTTGTTGTTGTTTGTTGTTGTGTTTTAGTGAAGGTGATGCTACCTTGTTTTTGGGTTTTTGTTGTTTTTGTTGTTGTTGTTTGATGTTGTTGTTTTGTTGGTGAGTGAAGGTGATGCTACCTTGTTGTTGTTTGTTGTTGTTGTTGTTGTTGTGTTGTTGATGTTGTTGTTGTTTGTGTGATGGGTGATGCTACCTTGTTGTTGGTTGTTGTTTTTTGTTGTTGTTGTTGTTGTTGTTGTGAGTAAGGTGATTACCTTTGTTTTTTTGGTTTTCTTTGTTTTTTTGTTGTTGTTGTTGTTGTTGTTTTTGTTGTTTTGTGTTTTGTTTTGTTGTTGTTGTGTTGTGGTGTGTTGTTGTTGTTGTTGTGTGGTGAGGTTTATGATTGTTGTTGTTGTTGTTGTTGTGTGGTGTTGTTGTTTGTTGTGTGTGTGTGTGTTGTTGTTGTTTGTTTTTGTTGTTGTGTGTGAAGGTGATGTATTGTTGTTGTTGTTGTTGTTGTTGATGTTGTTGTTGTTGTTTTGTTGAAGGTGATGCTACCTTGTTGTTGTTGTTGTTGTTGTTGATGTTGTTGGTTTTTGTTGTTGTGTGAGTGAAGGTGATGCTACCTTGTTGTTGTTGTTGTTGTTGTTGTTGTTATTGCTGCTGCTGCTGCTGCTATTGTAGTTGCTATTGTTGCTGTTGCTGCTGCTGATGTTGTTGATGTTGTTGATGTTATTGCTGATGTTGCTGCTGCTGCTGCTGCTGCTGCTGCTGCTGCTGCTGCTGCTGCTGCTGCTGTTGCTGCTGCTGCTGTTGTTGTTGCCGCTGCTGTTGTTGCTTGCTTCCCTCTCCTTCACTAACGTTCATTCCCATTAACCTTGACTCACACCTTCCCTCCTACCGCACTTTCCACACCCGAGCACCGCCGCTACAAACCACCAGCGACCCATACATTGTGGGACACCAGCGTGGGCGTCCAGAGAGGGGTCCAGGTGGGGTAGGGGGAGGTAGGGGGGTTGGGGATTGGAAGGAGGGAGGTTGAGGATGGGGTGGAGGTAGGGAGGGAGGTGTTCAGAATATGTGATGGAGGTAGGGAGGGGATGTGAGGGAGGTAGGGAGGAAGGGGATGTGAGGGAGGTAGGGAGGGAATGTGAGGGAAGTAGGGAGGGAGGGGATGTGAGGGAGGTAGGGAGGGGGGGATGTGAGGAGGTAAGGAGGGGATGTGAGGGAGGGAGGGAGGGGATGTGAGGGAGGTAGGGAAGGGATGTGAAGGAGGTAGGGGGGGAGGGGATGTGGAGGGAGGTAGGGAGGGAGGGAAGGGATGTGAGGGAGGGAGGGGATGTGAGGGAAGTAGGGAGGGAGGGGATGTGAGGGAGGTAGGGAGGGAGGGAGGGAGGGGATGTGAGGGAGGTAGGGAGGGAGGGGGGGATGTGAGGGAGGTAGGGAGGGAGGGAGGGGATGTGAGGGAGGTAGGGAGGGAGGGGAGGGGATGTGAGGGAGGGAGGGAGGGAGGGGATGAAAGGGATGGAGGGAGGGAGGGAGGGGATGTGAGGGAGGGAGGGAGGGGATGTGAGGGAGGTAGGGAAGGGATGTGAGGGAGGTTTGGGAGGGGGGGGATTGAGGGAGGTAGGGAGGGAGGGAAGGGATGTGAGGGGGGGGAGGGGGATGTGAGGGAAAATAGGGAGGGAGGGGATGTGAGGGAGGTAGGGAGGGGATGTGAGGGAGGTAGGGGGGAAGGGAGGGGATGTGAGGGAGGTAGGGAGGGAGGGAGGGGATGTGAGGGAGGTAGGGAGGGAGGGGGGAGGGAGGGGATGAAAGGGATGGAGGGAGGGAGGGAGGGATGTGAGGGGGGGGGGAGGGAGGGGGGGATGTGAGGGAGGGAGGGAGGGGGAGGGGATGGGGGGGATGGAGGGGGGAGGGAGGGGTGTGAGGGAGGGAGGGAGGGAGGGAGGGGATGTGAGGGAGGGAGGGAGGGAGGGGGTGTGAGGGAGGGAGGGAGAGGGGGGGGGATGGGAGGGTGGAGGGGGGAGGGGGGGATGTGAGGGAGGGAGGGAGGGAATGTGAGGGAGGGAGGGGGAGGGAGGGAGGGGATGTGAGGGAGGGAGGGAGAGAGGGGGGATAGGAGGGATGGGGGGAGGGAGGGAGGGGATGTGAGGGAGGGAGGGAGGGGATGTGAGGGAGGGAGGGAGGGTGATGTGAGGGGGGGGAGGGAGGGAGGGGGGAGGGGATTTTGAGGGATGGAGGGAGGGAGGGAGGGGATGTGAGGGAGGGAGGGAGGGAATGTGAGGGAGGGAGGGAGGGAGGGGATGTGAGGGGAGGGAGGGAGAGAGGGAGGGAATGGGAGGGATGGGGGAGGGAGGGGAGGGGGGGGATGGGAGGGTGGAGGGAGGGGAGGGGGGGGATGTGAGGGAGGGAGGGGGGGAAAGTGAGGGAGGGAGGGAGGGAGGGAGGGAGGGAGGGGATGTGAGGGAGGGAGGGGAGAGGGAGGGAATGGGAGGGATGGAGGGAGGGGGGGGAGGGGATGTGAGGGAGGGAGGGAGGGAGGGGATGTGAGGGAGGGAGGAGAGAGGGGAGGGAATGGGAGGGATGGAGGGAGGGAGGGAGGGGGGGGGTGAGGGAGGGAGGGAGGGGGTGTGAGGGAGGGAGGGAGGTGATGTGAGGGAGGGAGGGAGGTGATGTGAGGGAGGGAGGGAGGTGATGTGAGGGAGGGAGGGAGGTGATGTGAGGGAGGGAGGGGAGGTGATGTGAGGGAGGGAGGGAGGGATGTGAGGGAGGGAGGGAGGTGTGTGGGGTGGGAGGGGAGGTGATGTGAGGGAGGGAGGGAGGGAATGTGAGGGAGGGAGGGGGGAGGGGGGGGATGTGAGGGAGGGAGGGAGAGAGGGAGGGGATGGGAGGGATGGAGGGAGGGAGGGGAGGGGATGTGAGGGAGGGAGGGAGGGGATGTGAGGGAGGGAGGGGAGGTGATGTGAGGGAGGGAGGGAGGGAGAAGCAGGAAAGAAGTATTTCAATATGAACATTACGGTTAAGTAATTTTCAAGTTAGAGGGAGTGATGGAGGGTTGGAGGGTGATGGAGGGTTGGAGGGTGATGGAGGGTTGGAGGGTGATGGAGGGTTGGAGGGTGATGGGGGGTTGGAGGGTGATGGAGGGTTGGAGGGTGATGGGGGTTGGAGGGTGATGGAGGGTTGGGGGAGTGATGGAGGGTTGGAGGGTGATGGAGGGTTGGAGGGTGATGGGGGTTGGAGGGTGATGGAGGGTTGGGGGGTGATGGAGGGTTGGAGGGTGATGGGGGTTGGAGGGTGATGGAGGGTTGGGGGAGTGATGGAGGGTTGGGGGAGTGATGGAGGGTGGAGGGTGATGGAGGGTTGGAGGGGTGATGGAGGGTTGGAGGGTGATGGGGGTTGGAGGGTGATGGAGGGTTGGAGGGTGATGGAGGGTTGGAGGGTGGGTGGAGGGTTGGAGGGTGATGGAGGGTTGGAGGGTGATGGAGGGTTGGAGGGTGATGGAGGGTTGGAGGGTGATGGAGGGTTGGAGGGTGAGGAGGGTTGGAGGGTGTGGAGGGTTGGAGGGTGATGGAGGGTTGGAGGGTGATGGAGGGTTGGAGGTTGATGGAGGGTTGGAGGGTGATGGAGGGTTGGGGGAGTGATGGAGGGTTGGAGGGTGATGGAGGGTTGGAGGGTGATGGGAGGGTTGGAGGTTTTATGGAGGGTTGGAGGGTGATGGAGGGTTGGAGGGTGATGGAGGGTTGGAGGGTGATGGAGGGTTGGGGGAGTGATGGAGGGTTGGGGGGTGATGGAGGGGTTTGGGGGGTGATGGAGGGTTGGAGGGTGAATGGAGGGTTGGAGGGTGATGGAGGGTTGGAGGGTGATGGAGGGTTGGAGGGTGATGGAGGGTTGGGGGAGTGTGGAGGGTTGGGGAGTGATGGAGGGTTGGAGGGTGATGGAGGGTTGGAGGGTGATGGGGGGGTTGGAGGGTGATGGAGGGTTGGAGGGTGATGGAGGGTTTTGGGGGGTGATGGAGGGTTGGGGGAGTGATGGAGGGTTGGAGGGTGATGGAGGGTTGGAGGGGTGATGGAGGGTTGGAGGGTGATGGGGGTTGGAGGGTGATGGAGGGTTGGAGGGTGATGGAGGGTTGGGGGTGATGGGGGGTTGGAGGGTGATGGAGGGTTGGAGGGTGATGGAGGGTTGGAGGGTGATGGAGGGTTGGAGGGTTTATGGAGGGTTGGAGGGTGATGGAGGGGTTTGGGGGGGTGATGGGGGTTGGGGGGAGTGATGGGAGGGTTGGAGGGTGATGGAGGGTTGGAGGGTGATGGAGGGTTGGAGGGTGATGGAGGGTTGGAGGGTGATGGAGGGTTGGAGGGTGATGGGGGTTGGAGGGTGATGGAGGGTTGGGGGAGTGATGGAGGGTTGGGGGGAGTGATGGAGGGTTGGGGGAGTGATGGAGGGTTGGGGGAGGATGGAGGGTTGGGGGAGTGATGGAGGGTGGAGGGTGATGGAGGGTTGGAGGGTGATGGAGGGTTGGAGGGTGATGGAGGGTTGGAGGGTTTATGGAGGGTTGGAGGGTGATGGAGGGTTGGGGGGGGTGATGGGGGTTGGGGGAGTGATGGGGGTTTTGGGGGGTGATGGAGGGTTGGGGGGAGTGATTTGGGGGTTGGGGGAGTGATGGAGGGTTGGGGGGGGTGATGGAGGGTTGGAGGGTGATGGAGGGTTGGAGGGTGATGGAGGGTTGGAGGGTGATGGAGGGTTGGGGGAGTGAGGAGGGTTGGAGGGGGATGGAGGGTTGGAGGGTGATGGAGGGTTGGGGGAGTGATGGAGGGTTGGAGGGTGTGGAGGGTTGGAGGGGTGAGGAGGGTTGGAGGGTGATGGAGGGGGTGGAGGGTGATGGAGGGTTGGAGGGTGAGGAGGGTTGGAGGGTGATGGAGGGTTGGGGGAGTGATGGAGGGTTGGAGGGTGATGGAGGGTTGGAGGGTGATGGAGGGTTGGAGGGTGATGGAGGGGTGGAGGGTGATGGAGGGTTGGAGGGGTGATGGAGGGTTGGGGGTGATGGGGGTTGGGGGTGATGGAGGGTTGGAGGGTGATGGAGGGTTGGGGGAGTGATGGAGGGTTGGGGGTGATTTGGGGGGTTGGAGGGTGTGTGGAGGGTTGGAGGGTTTATGGAGGGTTGGGGGAGTGATGGAGGGTTGGGGGTGATGGAGGGTTGGAGGGTGATGGAGGGTTTGGGGGGTGATGGAGGGGTGGAGGGTGATGGAGGGTTGGGGGTGATGGAGGGTTGGAGGGTGATGGAGGGTTGGAGGGTGATGGAGGGTTGGAGGGTGATGGAGGGTTGGAGGGTGATGGGAGGGTTGGAGGGTGATGGAGGGGTGGAGGGTGATGGAGGGTTGGGGGGAGTGATGGAGGGTTGGAGGGTGATTTGGGGGGTTGGAGGGTGATGGAGGGTTTGGGGGGAGTGATGGAGGTTGGAGGGTGATGGAGGGTTGGAGGGTGATGGAGGGTTGGAGGGTGATGGAGGGTTGGAGGGGAGGATGGAGGGGTGGAGGGTGATGGAGGGTTGGAGGGTGATGGAGGGTTGGAGGGTGATGGGGGTTGGAGGGTGATGGAGGGTTGGAGGGTGATGGAGGGTTGGAGGGTGATGGAGGGTTGGGGGGTGATGGAGGGTTGGAGGGTGATGGAGGGGTGGAGGGTGATGGAGGGTTGGAGGGAGTGATGGAGGGTTGGAGGGTGATGGAGGGTTGGAGGGTGGATGGAGGGTTGGAGGGAGTGATGGAGGGTTGGAGGGTGATGGAGGGTTGGAGGGTGATGGAGGGTTGGAGGGTGATGGAGGGTTGGAGGGTGATGGAGGGGTGGAGGGTGATGGGGGTTTTGGGGGGTGATGGAGGGTTGGAGGGTGATGGAGGGTTGGAGGGTGAGGAGGGTTGGAGGGTGATGGAGGGTTGGGGGAGTGATGGAGGGTTGGAGGGTGATGGAGGGTTGGGGGAGTGATGGAGGGTTGGAGGGTGATGGAGGGTTGGAGGGTGATGGAGGGTTGGAGGGTGATGGGGGTTGGAGGGTGATGGAGGGTTGGAGGGGGATGGAGGGTTGGAGGGTGATGGAGGGTTGGAGGGTGATGGAGGGTTGGGGGAGTGATGGGGGTTGGGGGAGTTGATGGAGGGTTGGAGGGTGATGGAGGGTTTGGAGGGTGATGGAGGGTTGGGAGGGTGATGGAGGGTTTGGGGGGTGATGGAGGGTTGGAGGGGGATGGAGGGTTGGAGGGTGATGGAGGGTTGGAGGGTGGGTGGAGGGTTGGAGGGTGATGGAGGGTTGGAGGGTGATGGAGGGTTGGAGGGTTTATGGAGGGTTGGGGGAGTGATGGGGGTTGGAGGGTGATGGAGGGTTGGAGGGTGGGTGGAGGGTTGGAGGGTTTTTGGAGGGTTGGAGGTTGATGGAGGGTTGGAGGGTGTGGAGGGTTGGAGGGTGATGGAGGGTTGGGGGAGTGATGGAGGGTTGGAGGGTGATGGAGGGTTGGAGGGTGATGGAGGGTTGGGGGAGTGATGGAGGGTTGGAGGGTGATGGAGGGTTGGAGGGTGATGGAGGGTTGGAGGGTGATGGAGGGTTGGAGGGTGATGGAGGGTTGGAGGGTGATGGAGGGTTGGAGGCAGTGATGGAGGGTTGGAGGGTGATGGAGGGTTGGAGGGTGATGGAGGGGTTTGGGGGCCAGTGTGGAGGGTTGGAGGGTGATGGAGGGTTGGGAAATGATGGGGGTTGGAGGGGAGTGATGGAGGGTTGGAGGGTTTATGGAGGGTTGGAGGGTGATGGAGGGTTGGAGGCAGTGATGGAGGGTTGGAGGGTGATGGAGGGTTGGAGGGGATGGAGGGTTGGAGGGAGTGATGGAGGGTTGGAGGGTGATGGAGGGTTGGAGTGATGGAGGGTTGGAGGCAGTGATGGAGGGGGTTTGGGGGGGCAGTGATGGAGGGTTGGAGGGTGATGGAGGGTTTGGAAATGATGGAGGGTTGGAGGCAGTGATGGAGGGTTGGAGGGTGGGTGGAGGGTTGGAGTTTATGGAGGGTTGGGGGGAGTGATGGAGGGTTGGAGGGGTGATGGAGGGTTGGGGGATTTATGGAGGGTTGGAGGCAGGTGATGGAGGGTTGGGGGTGATGGAGGGTTGGGGGAGTGATGGAGGGTTGGAGGGTGATGGGGGGGTTGGAGGGTTGGGGGTTGGGGGAGTGATGGAGGGTTGGAGGGTGATGGAGGGTTGGAGGGTGATGGAGGGTTTGGGGGGGTGTGGAGGGGGTTTGGGGGGTGATGGGGGTTGGGGGAGTGTGGAGGGTTGGAGGGTGATGGGGGTTGGGGGAAGTGATGGGGGTTGGAGGCAGTGATGGAGGGTTGGAGGGTGATGGAGGGTTGGGGGAGTGATGGAGGGTTGGAGGGTGATTGGAGGGTTGGGGGGAGTGATGGAGGGTTGGAGGCAGTGATGGAGGGTTGGAAGGAGTGATGGAGGGTTGGAGGCAGTGATGGAGGGTTGGGGGAGTGATGGAGGGTTGGAGGCAGTGATGGAGGGTTGGAGGGAGTGATGGAGGGTTGGAGGGAGTGATGGAGGGTTGGAGGCAGTGATGGAGGGTTGGGGGTGATGGAGGGTTGGGGGAGTGATGGAGGGTTGAGGGAGTGATGGAGGGTTGGAGGGGGGTGATGGGGGTTGGAGGCAGTGATGGAGGTTGGAAGGAGTGATGGAGGGTTGGAGGCAAGTGATGGGGGTTGGAAGGAGTGATGGAGGGGTTTGGGGGCAGTGATGGAGGGTTGGAAGGAGTGATGGAGGGTTGGAGGCAGTGATGGAGGGTTGGAAGGAGTGATGGAGGGTTGGAGGCAGTGATGGAGGGTTGGAAGGAGTGATGGAGGGTTGGAGGCAGTGATGGAGGGTTGGAGGCAGTGATGGAGGGTTGGAGGCAGTGATGGAGGGTTGGAGGCAGTGTTGGAGGGTTGGAAGGAGTGATGGAGGGAAGGAGGGAAGAGGGGGGTCTCTCACCTTAACCTAACCCACGTATTTCTCACTAATACTTGACTTATCCCTCTTTACCAGAGTGTGAATTAGAGGCTGATATTCACCAACCTCTGGCACACCTGTAGATCACAACCGTTTGTGTCCCCTCGTTCTTTGTGTTCTCACACTTGTGTCCCCTCGTTCTGTGTTTTCTCACACTTGTGTCCCTCGTTCTGTGTGTTCTCACACTTGTGGGCCCCCCGTTCTTTGTGTTCTCACACTTGTGTCCCCTCGTTCTGTGTTTTCTCACACTTGTGTCCCCTCGTTCTGTGTTTTCTCACACTTGTGTCCCCTCGTTCTGTGTGTTCTCACACTTGTGTCCCCTCGTTCTTTGTGTTCTCACACTTGTGTCCCCTCGTTCTGTGTTTTCTCACACTTGTGTCCCCTCGTTCTGTGTGTTCTCACACTTGTGCCCCCTCGTTCTTTGTGTTCTCACACTTGTGTCCCCTCGTTCTGTGTTTTCTCACACTTGTGTCCCCTCGTTCTTTGTGTTCTCACACTTGTGCCCCCTCGTTCTTTGTGTTCTCACACTTGTGTCCCCCCGTTCTTTGTGTTTCACTTGTGTCCCTCGTTCTTTGTGTTCTCACACTTGTGTCCCCTCGTTCTTTGTGTTCTCACACTTGTGCCCCCTCGTTCTGTGTGTTCTCACACTTGTGCCCCCTCGTTCTGTGTGTTCTCACACTTGTGTCCCCTCGTTCTGTGTGTTCTCACACTTGTGTCCCCTCGTTCTGTGTGTTCTCACACTTGTGTCCCCTCGTTCTGTGTGTTCTCACACTTGTGTCCCCTCGTTCTGTGTGTTCTCACACTTGTGCCCCCTCGTTCTGTGTGTTCTCACACTTGTGTCCCCTCGTTCTGTGTGTTCTCACACTTGTGTCCCCTCGTTCTGTGTGTTCTCACACTTGTGTCCCCTCGTTCTGTGTGTTCTCACACTTGTGCCCCCTCGTTCTGTGTGTTCTCACACTTGTGCCCCCCCTTCTTTGTGTTCTCACACTTGTGCCCCCTCGTTCGTGTGTTCTCAAACTTGTGTCCCCTCGGGTTTTGTGTGTTCTCACACTTGTGTCCCTCGTTCTGTGTGTTCTCACACTTGTGTCCCCTCGTTCTGTGTGTTCTCACACTTGTGTCCCCTCGTTCTGTGTTTTCTCACACTTGTGTCCCCTCGTTCTGTGTTCTGAACCTGTGTTCCTCAGTGTTTTAGCTCTGGTTCCTGCAATAATAAAATCCATTCTCTTAACAGTCAAACGGGTGACTGTTCAACACCTTCAAACAGTAAAAATCTGACCTTTTCAGAAGTGTTCGTTGGATTGCCGTTTACTGTTCCAGGCTCCAAATTTTCTCAGTACGAAAATATGGGGAAAATTCATTGTGTTGCCTAAGTCTACCTGGGGGGCTTTCCGGGGATCAACGCCCCCGCGGCCCGGTCCACGACCAGGCCTCCCGGTGAACCAGGGCCTGATCAACCAGACTGTTACTGCTGGTCGCACGTAGTCCAACGTACGAACCACAGCCCGGCTGATCCGACACCGACTTCAGGTATCTGTCCAGCTCCCTCTTGAAGACAACCAGGGGTCTGTTGGTAATGCCCCTTATGGCTGGTGGAAAGCTGATGAAGAGTCTTGGGCCCCGGGCACTTATTGTGTTTTCTCTTGGTGTATCAGTGGCGCCCCTATCAGGGTATGTTGCATCGCCTGCTGAATCCACTTAGCAATGTGTCGCAGGCAGTGACATACTGACTGTTTATAAGTCAGAATTCCCACTGTTTATGAGGATGGGCTGAATAATAATAACCAGAAAGGTATAATAACCGAGGAAGGTATCCCGGTATGTTATAACCCCATCCTCCTCTATCTCAGTGCCACCAAAAGTAAGAGCAGAGTGCGGCGTCAGTTTCTAAAGGAGTTGACTGTCAGCACTGAAGGTTTGACGCCAATCAAAAGAGACATTCACAAGTTATCACATGGAAACTAATAAGGCACTTTCTCTCTACTGACAACGTACAAGTGACAACTGACAACGTACAAGTGACAACTGACAATGTACAAGTGACAACTGACAACGTACAAGTGACAACGTACAAGTGACAACTACACTTGCTCAACCTAACATGTATTATCCTATCTTCAAGATATACATCTAAAAATTAAAGTCTCTCCCCTATTAAAGAGTGAAGTATTGACTGACTACTTAAGAAGAAAGAAGAGAGGAGAAGATGCATCACTCTGACCCAAGACAAAATGACTTAGCTCAACTCGTACCCCCTTCCCCTCCTCGCCTCACCTCCCCCTCTCTGTCCCTCTCCTTTCTTTTCCTCCTACCCCTCCCCTTCTCTCTTCTGTCAATACAACACAACGCCCACGACGCCCACGCCTATTCCTCCCCCTCCTCCTCCAACTCCTCGTCTTCCTCTTCAGCTCCTCCTCTTCCTCCTCCCCTTCTCCTTCTCCGCCTTCATCAGCCTTCTCCGCTAACTACTCTTCCGCCCGCCCAGAAAGGGGGGGAGGAGGGGCGGGAAGGGAAGTGGAAGGGAAGGAAACAGGAGGGAGGTGGGGAGGGAGGTGGGGAGGGAGGGGGAGTGCAGTCAAGGTTACGATGGTGAAGGTAGCGTGAAAGTTGAACTCTTATATACTGTTCTGAGGAAGGAGGGGAGGGGTTGGGGCAGGGGAGGGGAGGGGAGGGGGCCAGGGAGGGGAGGGGAGGGAAGTTCTTATGAGAGCACAGCTGATGGGGGGGAGCTATGAGGAATGAAGTGCTCGGAGATAACTAGAGAGTATTAGGAGAGGTGTGGGGGAGGTGTGGGGGAGGTGTGGGGGAGGTGTGGGGGAGGTGTGGGGGGAGGTGTGGGGGAGGTGTGGGGGTGGTGGGGGGAGGTGTGGGGGAGGTGTGCGGAGGTATGGGGGAGGTGTGGGGGAGGTGTGGGGGAGGTATGGGGGAGGTATGGGGGAGGTGCGGGGAGGTATAGAGGAGGTATGGGGGAGGTGTGGGGAGGTATAGAGGAGTTATGGGGGATGTGCGGGGAGGTATAGAGGAGGTATGGGGGAGGTGTGGGGAGGTATAGAGGTATGGGGGAGGTGTGGGGAGGTATAGAGGAATGGGGGAGGTGTGGGGAGGTATTTCAGGAGGTATGGGGGAGGTGTGGGAGGTATAGAGGAGGTAATGGGGGAGGTGTGTGGGGAGGTATAGAGGAGGTATGGGGGAGGTGTGGGGAGGTATAGAGGAGGTATGGGGGAGGTGTGGGAGGTATACGAGGTATGGGGGAGGTGTGGGGGAGGTATGGGGGAGGTGTGGGAGGTATAGAGGAGGTATGGGGGAGGTGTGGGGAGGTATACAGGAGGTATGGGGGAGGTGTGGGGAGGTAGTGGGGAGGTATGGGGGAGGTGTGGGGAGGTATGGGGGAGGTATGGGGGAGGTATGGGGGAGGTAGTGGGGGAGGTGTGGGGAACTGAACAACAGTGACAACTGCAATACAAGGAACAATAACAGCAGCAACAGTATCAATACTAGTAACAGAACTAACAGTAACAGGAGTAGAAGTAATAGTAACAGTAAAAGTAACAGCAGGAGGAACACTGACAACAGCAGTAACATTAACAATAGTAGCAGCAATAGCAGTAACAACAGCGGTAACAATAACATCAGTAACAATACCAATAACAGCAGCAAAACAATAACAGCAGTAACAATAACAGCAGCAGTAACAATACAGCAGTAACAATACAACAGTAACAATAACATCAGCATTAACAATAGCTGCAGCAGCAATAACAGCAGCAGTAACAATAACAGAAGCAGTAACAATAACAGTAGTAACAATAACAGCAGTAACAATAGCAGCAGTAACAATGGCAGCAGCAACAATGCCAATAACAACAGCAGTAACAATAATAACAGCAGTAACAATAATAACAGCAGTAACAATAATAACAGCAGTAACAATAACATCAGCAATAACAATAGCTGCAGCAGTAGCAATAACAGCAGTAACAATAACAGCATCAGTAACAAGAGCAACATCAGTAACAATAACAGAATCAATAACAATAACAGCAGTAACAACAGCAGCAGTAACAATAACAGCAGTAACAATAACAGCAGGAGTAACAATAACAGCAGCAGTAACAACAGTGACAATAGTAACAATAACAGTAACATCAATAACGGTAACAGGAGCAGTAACAATAACAGAAACAGTAACAATAACAGCAGCAGTAACAATAACAGTAACATCACCAATAACGGTAACAGTAGCAGTAACAATAACGGTAACAGCAGCAGTAACAATAACGGTAACTGCAGCACTAACAATAACAGTAACATCACCAGTAACGGTAATAGCAGTAACAATAACGGTACTAGCAGCACTAACAATAACAGCAGCAGCAGTGACAATAACGGTAATAGCAGCACAAACAATAAAGTACCTCATAACGGGAAAAAGTAGCATTTTAATGGAAAAAACAAAGTAACAATAACGCAGCAGTAAAAATAACAAAAGCGCAGTAACAATAAACAGCAGAGTAACAAATTTTACAGAGTAACATAACGCAACGTAACAATAACAGCAGCAAAAGTAACAATAACAGCAACGTAACAATTAAAAGCACTAAAAAATAACAAAGAACAATAACAAAAAAAAGCAGTAACAAAGCGCAGCAGTAACAATAACAAGGGAACAAAAACAACAGAGTAACAATAAAAAACGCAGTAACAATAAACAACGCAGCAAAAAACAATAAAACAGCAGCAGTAACAATAAAAAAAACAGCAGTAACAATAACAAAAGCAGCAGTAATAATACTACAGCAGTAAACAAAAAACAGAAAAGTAACAATAAAGCAGCAAAGTAACAATAACAGAAAGTCAAATTTAAAAAGCACTAAAAAAACAACAGCAGCAGTAACAATAAAAGCTAAAAATAAAACTACAGCAGTAGCAATAAAACAACAGCAAAAATAACAAAACCCGCAGTAAAAATAACAAAAGCCCCAAAAAAAAATAAAAACAACAGCAGTGTAACAATAACAACAGCGTAACAATTCAACAACAGCATAACAAAAAAACGCAGTAAAATAACGCAGTAAAATAACAAAAAAACGCAGTAACAATAACAAAAAAGCAGCATAACAATAACAACAGCAGTAACAAAATCAAGAAAGAACAACGAAAACATCAAAAAAAAAAAACAGTCAAAAAAAAACCCAAAAATACAACAACAACAACAAAAAGAGGTCACATTTTTCAACTCTCATACTTCCCTTCCCACCACACCTATTTCCTCCTTAACCCCCCCACCCCCGCCCTCTACCATCTCATCCCTCACCATCCTACCCATCACCCCCGGCCCTCAATCCTCATCCCTCACCATCACTCACCCTCACCCCCGTCCCTCCACCATCTCACCCTGCCCTCACCCCTCACTTCACCAACATCACCCCGTCCCTCACCATCCTTCACCCCTCCCGCGCCATCACCCCCGCCCCTCACAATCCTTACATCTCCATCAACCATCCTCCCCTCGCTCACATCACTCCCTCCCTCACCATCCGCACACCTCACTCACCATCATCACTCCCTCATCCATAATCCCATACCCCCGTCTTCTCACTCCTCACCCCAGTCCTCATCATTCTCACCCCTCCTCACTAACATTCACCCTCACAATCCTTCACCATCTCCTCCTCTCTCACCATCCTCACCTATCCTCAATTCCCTCACCATCCTCACCCCCTCCCTCACCATCACTCCCTTCCCTCACCATACTCACCTCACCCATCACCCCGTCCCTCACCATCCTCACCCCCTCCCTTTCACCATCCTGACCCCGTCCCTCACCATCCTCACCCCTCCCTCACCAACATCACCACCCGCCTCTCACAATCCCTCAAACCCCTCCCTCACCATCCTCAACCCCTCCCTCACCATCCTCCACCCTCACCCACACTACCCTGTGTGATGAATAAGAAAAACACCTCTTTCCCCCTCTGTTGCCACAACTTCCCCTTCCCCTCTGTTGCCACACTCTCCTTCCCCATCTGTTGCCACACTCCTCCACTTCCCCTCCTGTTGCACTACACTCTCCCCTTCCCTACTGTTTGCCAACTCTCCCCTTCCCCCTCTGTTGCACACTCTCCCCTTCCCTCTGTTGCCACACTCTCCCCTTCCCTCTGTTGCCACCACTCTCCCCTTCCCCTCTGTTGCCACCACTCTCCCCTTCCCTCCTGTTGCCACACTCTCCCTTCCCATCTGTTGCCACACTCTCCCCTTCCCTCCTGTCTGCCACACTCTCCCCTTCCCCTCCCTGTTGCCACCTCTCCCCTTCCCCTCTGTTGCCACACTCTCCCCTTCCCCTCTGTGCCACTAACTCTCCCCTTCCCCTCTCTTGTTGCAACACTTCCCCTTCCCCTCTGTTGCCAACCTCTAACCCCTTCCCCTCTGTTGCCTCTACTCTCCCCTTCCACTCTGTTGCCACACCTCTCCCCTTCCCCTTCTGTTGCCACACTCTCCCTTCCCTCTGTTGCCACACTCTCCCTTTCCCTCTTGTTGCCCACACTCTCCCCTTCCCCGCTGTTGCCACACTCTCCCCTTCCCTCTGTTGGCCACACTCTCCTTACCCTCTGTTTGCCCACTATCCCTTCACCTTGTTGCCACACTCTCCCTTCCCCTCTGTTGCA
Source organism: Cherax quadricarinatus (assembly GCF_026875155.1). Taxonomy (NCBI): domain Eukaryota; kingdom Metazoa; phylum Arthropoda; class Malacostraca; order Decapoda; family Parastacidae; genus Cherax; species Cherax quadricarinatus. Next base: position 91,494,087 of record NC_069404.1, on the reverse strand, counting down.
ACACTCTCCCTTCCCCTCGGTTGCCACACTTCACTCTGCCCCTCTGTTGCCACACTCTCCCCTTCCCCAGCTGTTGCCACACTCTCCCTTCCCCTCTGTTGCCACCAACTCTCCCTTCCCCTCTGTTGCCACACTCTCCCTTCCCCTCTGTTGCCACATATCCCCTTCCCCTCTGTTGCCACACTCTCCCTTCCCTCTGTTGAACCACTCTCCCCTTCCCCTCTGTTGCACACTTCCCCTCTTCCCCTCTGTTGCCACACTCTCCCTTCCCCTCTGTTGCACCACTCTCCCTTCCCTCTGTTGCCACAACTCTCCCCTTCCCCTCTGTAGCCGCACATCCTTCCCTTGTTGCCACTCTCCCCTTCCCCTTGTTGCCCCACTCTCCCCTTCCCCTATGTTGCCACCTCTCTCCTTCCCTGTTGCCACACTCTCCCCTTCCCCTGTGTTTCCCACACTCTCCCTTCCCTCTCTGGTTTCCACACTTCACCTTCTCCCTCTGTTGCCTCCCCAACTCTCCCCTTCCCCTCTGTTGCCACCCTTACCGATCCCCTCTGTTGCCATACCCTTCCCTTCCCCTGTGTTCCCACGCTCTCCCTTTCCCTTTGTTGTGCCACCACACTCCCCCTCCCTTTCTGTTTGACACACCTCCCCTTCCCCTTCTTAGTTGTCTACTCCACTCCCTTCCCTCTGTTGCACACTCTCCCCTTCTCTCTGTTGCCACACTCTACATTTCCTCTCTGTTTGGCTCCCTTCAATTTTTAGTTACACCCTACCCCTCCCCCATGGCAACACCTCCCATCCCCCTCTTGAACCACCCCCTCCTCTCTTTTCTATACCCTCCCCTCACTTTCTTTCTACACCCTCCCCTCCCATCTTGCTAACCCTCCCCCGCCCCTCTTGCTGCTCCCTCCCCCTTCCCTCTTGCTTCCACCCTCCCCTTCCCTCTTGCATCACTCCTCCTCCCCTTTGCTCACACCCTCCCCTCCCTCTTGCTACACTCCCTTCCCTTTGTTACACCCTCCCCTTCCCCTCTTGCTACACCCTCCCCTTCCCCTCCTTGCAATACCCTCCCCCGAGGACTCTTGCTACACCCTCCCCTTTCCTCTTGCTACACCCTCCCCCTTCCCTCTTGCTACACCATCCCCTCCCTTTGCTACCACCCTCCCCGGGTGGGACTCTTGACTACACCCTCCCCCTCCTCTCTTGCTACACCACTCCCCTCCTCTCTTGCTACACCCTCCCCCCTCCCCTGCTTGCTACACCCTTCATCCGGGACTTCCGGCTACTCCCTCCCCCGGGACTCTTGCTTACACCCTCCCCATCCCTCTTGCTACACCTCCCCCGTGACTCTTGCTACACTCCCCCGGGGACTCTTGCTACACCTCCCCATCCCCTCTTGCCACACCCTCCCCGTTGACTCTTGCTACACCCTCCCCCGGACTCTTGTACACCCTCAGCCGGGGACTCTTGCTACACCCTCCCCCGGGACTCTTGCTACACCCTCACAGGGGACTCCTGCTACACCCTCCCGGGACTCTTGCTACCCCTCCCATCCCCTCTTTGCTAACCCTCCCCCGTGACTCTTGCTACACCCTCCCCCGGGGATCTTGCTACACCCTCCCCATCCACTCTGCTACACCTCCCCGTGACTCTTGTACACCTCAGCCGGGACTCTTGCTACACCCTCCCCGGGACTCTTGCTTCACCCTCCCCCGGGACTCTTGTACACCCTCCCCGGGACTCTTGGCTACACCCTCCCCCGGGACTCTAGCTAACCCCTCCCCTTCCCATCTTGCTGCACCTTCCCCGGGATCTTTGCTACACCCTCCCCGGGACTCTTGTAACCCTTCCCGCGGGACTCTTGCTAACCCTCCCCGGGACCTTGCTAACCCCTCCCCGGACTCCCTTTCTACACCCTCGTCCGGTACTCTTGCTTACACCTCCCCCCGTGACTTTGCTACACCTCCCCCGGGACTCTTGCTTCACCCTCCCCCGGGGACTCTTGCTACACCCCTCCCCGGGACTCTTGCTACACCTCCCCCGGGGACTCTTTGCTACACCCTCCCCCGGGGGACTCTTGATACATCCTCCCCGGACTCTTGTCACCTCTCCCGGGTGACTCTTGATACACCCTCCCCGGGGACTCTCTGCTACACCCTCCCCGGGACTCTTGCTACACACTCCCCCGGACTATTGCTAGATCTCCCCCGGACTTTTGCTACACCCTCCCTGGGACTCTTGCTTACACCCTCCACGGGACTTCTGCTACACCCGTCCCCTGGGACTTTGTACTACCTCCCCCGGGACTCCTTGCTACACCCTCCCCTGCGAGACTTCTTGCTACACCCGCCCTGGGACTCTTGCTACACCCTCCCCTGGGACTCTTGCTACACCCTCCCCGGGACTCTTGCTACACCCTCCCCCGGGACTCTTGCTACACCCTCCCCCGGGACTCTTGCTACACCCTCCCCCTGGGACTCTCTGCTACACCCTCCCATGGGACTCTTGCTAAACCTCCACAGGGACTCTTTGCTACCACCCTCTCAACCTACATTCTCTATAACCGCCCTTCACTCAAGCTGTCTTCCACATTTCCTTCTCCCCATCCACCCCTCTTCCCCCCCTTTTCCCCCCCCCACACTTTTTTTCCCCCTCATCCCCTTCCCTCTCACACCACCTTCCTCCTCCCCCTCCCCTCTACACCCCCCTTCCCCGCCCCCACACATCACGCCCCCCGCCTTATCTCCAAACCCCCCCTCAAAACCCCCTTCCTCATCCCCCACCCTTCTCCCCCCCTTTCCTCATCCCCCCTCACACCCCCTTCCTCTCTCCCACCCTCCACACCCCCCTTTCCTCCCCCCACCCCTCTCACACCCCCTTTTTTCTCCCCCACACCTCCACACCCCCCTTTTCTTCCCCCCCCTCAACCCCCTTTTCCCCATCACCCCCCCCTCTCACGACCCATTCCTCTCCCCCCCCCCCTCTCACATCCCTTCCTCACCCCCCCCCCCTCTCACACTCCTTTTTCTCCCCCCACCCCTCAAACCACCCTTCTTCATCCCCCACCCCCTCCACACCACCCCAATTAATAACCCCCTCGTCTCACACCCCCTTCCTTATTCCCCACCCCCCCCCCGCCCCCCTTCCCCGTCCCCCCCCCCTCTCACGTCCCTTTTCATAACTGTACACCCCCCCCACTCCTCCCTTTACACCCTCTCAACACACCCCAGTCTTCACCTCCCTTCTCTCACCCCCTTTCCCCCCTACCCCCTACACCCACCTACAACCCCCCCTTCCCACTACCCTACCTACAACCCCTCCCCCCCCACACCCACCTACAACCTTTTCCCCCCCACGCCTACTACAACCCCTCCCCACTACACCTCCTAAACCCTCTCCCACTACACCCCTACAACCCCTTCCCCCTTACACCTAAATACAACCCCCTTCCCCCTGTCTACCTACAACCCTCTCCCCACTACACCCCACCACAACCTTCCCCCCCACTACGCCTACCTACAACCCCCTCCCCTCACCTCCTAAACCCTTCCCCACACACTACTACAACCCCTCCCCACCCCCTTCCCCCTATCATTCCTTACACCACTCGTATCCTCACCACTACCCCCAACAAGTATCCCTCAACTACCCCTTTCCCCCCTCACTACCCCTCACTAGTATCCTCACCATCCCCTTACTAGTTCCCCAAAAACTACCACTCATGTATCCCCCACCATTTCCCTCACAATACCCCTCACTAGTACCCCCCCCACACCCCTCATTAATCCCCCACCACTAAACCCCCCATATATCCCTCACACCCCTCATAGTATCCCCCCACACCCCCCCCCCCCCATTTTATCCCCCCACTACCCCCCACTAGTATCCCCCACTACCCCTCATTATATCCCCCACCACTACCCCTTTACTAATATCCCTCCCACTACCCCCCCACTAGTATCCCCCCTCACTACCCCCAAAATCCCCCCATACCCCCATACACCCTACAACTACCATCACTATACCCCACCCACTACCCCCCATTTGTACCCTCACCATTTCCCCACTATATCCCCCAACTACCACTCACTATATCCCTCACCACTACCCTCATTAGTATCCCCCACCACTACCCTCACTAGTATCCCTCACCACTGCCCTCTTAGTGTCCCCCACTACCCCCCACTAGTATCCCTCACCACTACCCCTCATTAGTATCCCTCACTAGTATCCCTCATCATTACCTTAACTAGTATACTACCCCTCACTAGTATCCCTCACCACTACCCCTCATTAGTATCCCTCACTACTATCCCTCACTAGTATCCCTCATCACTACCCCTCACTAGTATCCCTCATTACCCCTCACTAGTATCCTCCACTACCCCTCACTAGTATCCCTCATCACTACCCTTCACTAGTATCCCTCACCACTAGCCCTCATTATCCCTCACTACTAGCACTCACTAGTATCCCTCACCACTCACTAGTATCCCTCATCACTACCCCTAACTAGTATCCCTTATTACCCCTCACTAGCATCCCTCATCATTAACCCTCACTAGAATCCCTCGTCACTACCCCTCACTAGTATCCCTACTCACTAGTATCACTACTCACTAGTATCCTCACCACTACCCCTCACTAGTATCCCTCACCACTACCCCTCACTAGTATCCCTCACCACTACCCCTCATTAGTATCCCTCATCATTACCTTAACTAGTATCACTCATCACTACCCCTCACTAGTATCACTCATCACTACCCCTCACTAGTATCCCTCACCACTATCCCTCATTAGTATCCCTCACTAGTATCCCTCATCACTAACCCTCACTAGTATCCCTCATTACCCCTCACTAGTATCCTCCACTACCCCTCACTAGTATCCCTCATCACTACCCTTCACTAGTATCAGTCACCACTAGCCCTCATTATCCCTCACTACTAGCACTCACTAGTATCCCTCACCACTACCACTCACTAGTATCCCTCATCACTACCCCTTAGTATCCCTCATTACCCCTCACTAGCATCCCTCATCATTACCCCTCACTAGTATCCCTCGTCACTACCCCTCACTAGTATCCCTCATAACTACCCCTCATTAGTATCCCTCACTAGTATCCCCCATCACTACCCCTCACTAGTATCCCTCACCACTACCCCTCATTAGTATCCTTCACTACCTGCACTCAATAGTATCCCTCACCACTACCACTCACTAGTATCCCTCATCACTACCCCTCACTAGTATCCCTCATCACTAACCCTTACTAGTATCCCTCACCACTAACCTCATTAGTATCCCTCATCATTAACCCTCACTAGTAAACCCTCACCACTAACCCCTCACTACTATCCCTCACCACTACCACTCACTAGCATCCCTCACCACTACCCCTCACTAGCATCCCTCACCACTACCCCTCACTAGTATCCCTCACCACTACCCCTCACTAGTATCCCTCACCACTACCCCTCACTAGTATCCCTACCACTACCCCTTCTAGTATCCCTCACTACTACCCCCCACTAGTATCCCTCATCCACACCCTCACTAGTATCCCTCACCACTACCCCTCACTAGTATCCCTCACCACTACCCCTCACTAGTATCCCTCACCACTACCCCTCACTAGTATCCCTCACCACTACCCCTCACTAGTATCCCTCACCACTACCCCTCACTAGTATCCCTCACCACTACCCCTTACTAGTATCCCTCACTACTACCCCTCACTAGTATCCCTCATCACTACCCCTCACTAGTATCCCTCACCACTACCCCTCACTAGTATCCCTCACCACTATCCCTCACTAGTATCCCTCACCATACCCTCACTAGTAAACCCCCACCACTACCCCTTACTAGTATCCCTCACTAGTACCCCTCACTAGTATCCCTCACCACTACCCCTCACTAGTATCCCTTATAAGGAGGTAACTTCAACAGATAGTGATCCACCGGCCTTTTGAAAACCTCTTTATTAGTTATAATGTTGGTTGTTCCAAGATTAGTTATAATATTAGACAGGAATTAAATATGTTTTGGACACCCAAGAGACGAGGTGTCAGAAAAGGAATTACTTAGTTTATTCACCCTATCTACATCACTCCTTGTCCTCTACATCACTCCTTGTCCTCTACATCACTCCTTGTCCTTCTACATCACTCCTTGTCCTCTACATCACTCCTTGTCCTCTACATCACTCCTTGTCTTCTACATCATCCTTGTCCTCTACATCACTCCTTGTCCTCTACATCACTCCTTGTCCTCTACATCACTCCTTGTCTTCTACATCACTCCTTGTCCTCTACATCACTCCTTGTCTTTTACATCACTCCTTGTCCTCTACATCACTCCTTGTCCTCTACATCACTCCTTGTCTTCTACATCACTCCTTGTCCTCTACATCACTCCTTGTCTTCTACATCACTCCTTGTCCTCTACATCACTCCTTGTCCTCTACATCACTCCTTGTCTTCTACATCACTCCTTGTCCTCTACATCACTCCTTGTCTTCTACATCACTCCTTGTCTTCTACATCACTCCTTGTCTTCTACATCACTCCTTGTCCTCTACATCACTCCTTGTCTTCTACATCACTCCTTGTCCTCTACATCACTCCTTGTCTTCTACATCACTCCTTGTCCTCTACATCACTCCTTGTCCTCTACATCACTCCTTGTCTTCTACATCACTCCTTGTCCTCTACATCACTCCTTGTCTTCTACATCACTCCTTGTCTTCTACATCACTCCTTGTCTTCTACATCACTCCTTGTCTTCTACATCACTCCTTGTCCTCTACATCACTCCTTGTCCTCTACATCACTCCTTGTCTTCTACATCACTCCTTGTCTTCTACATCACTCCTTGTCTTCTACATCACTCCTTGTCCTCTACATCACTCCTTGTCTTCTACATCACTCCTTGTCCTCTACATCACTCCTTGTCTTCTACATCACTCCTTGTCTTCTACATCACTCCTTGTCCTCTACATCACTCCTTGTCTTCTACATCACTCCTTGTCTTCTACATCACTCCTTGTCCTCTACATCACTCCTTGTCCTCTATATCACTCCTTGTCTTCTACATCACTCCTTGTCCTCTACATCACTCCTTGTCTTCTACATCACTCCTTGTCTTCTACATCACTCCTTGTCTTCTACATCACTCCTTGTCTTCTACATCACTCCTTGTCCTCTACATCACTCCTTGTCTTCTACATCACTCCTTGTCTTCTACATCACTCCTTGTCCTCTACATCACTCCTTGTCCTCTACATCACTCCTTGTCTTCTACATCACTCCTTGTCTTCTACATCACTCCTTGTCTTCTACATCACTCCTTGTCTTCTACATCACTCCTTGTCTTCTACATCACTCCTTGTCTTCTACATCACTCCTTGTCTTCTACATCACTCCTTGTCTTCTACATCACTCCTTGTCTTCTACATCACTCCTTGTCTTCTACATCACTCCTTGTCTTCTACATCACTCCTTGTCTTCTACATCACTCCTTGTCCTCTACATCACTCCTTGTCTTCTACATCACTCCTTGTCTTCTACATCACTCCTTGTCTTTTACATCACTCCTTGTCTTCTACATCACTCCTTGTCTTCTACATCACTCCTTGTCTTCTACATCACTCCTTGTCTTCTACATCACTCCTTGTCTTCTACATCACTCCTTGTCCTCTACATCACTTCTCGGCTTTACCTTTCACAACATTCTTTGCTCTAGCAGCTCTCCCTGTCTCCCACATATTGCAACAGGGGGTTGCAGAGTCTTGCAAGGGGCAGCACAACACCACTAATACCCCTATCATCAGCACATTCCTGTGTGACATGCCATCACTGGTTCCTGTTAACGGAAGTTACGTCAAAACAGTGACAGTGTACAACCACAGCAGGTGAGGTGTAAGCTTACACAGTGTGGTTGTAACACAGCAAGTGAGTGTGACACTGTGTGACACAGTTATTACCGTCACAACAACTGGTCATCATTACTCTCCTCTTGCTGCAACTTAGGCAGACGCTGGCGGTAACTTCTCTTGTTAACTCGACAATGACCTCCGATGACTCATCCATCATCTATTTTGTTCCACCACTGATCTATTCTGCTCCACCAGTGGTGGAGCAGTGCAGTACTTCCTTCTTAATGTCATTCCAGCCATCAAGCACGTCATTCCAGCCATCAAGCACGTCATTCCAGCCATCAAGCACGTCATTCTAGCCATCAAGCACGTCATTAGAGTCATAATGACGTGAAGATAACCGCCTGTACACCGCGTCTTAGGCAGCTTGGAGTTAATAAGGACTGGTACAAGAAAGTCTCATCACTTTCTCACTGTCTGGATAGTTCCCTTGATGTATTTTACTCTCCATCTCTAATAATGGCTTGTTTGAAGGAAACGTGGAAACTAATCCAACCACGACAAGGGTGGGGTTGGAACCCGTGGCGAATGAGTCGTAACACTACAGGCTAGTGCGTAAGCCAAGAATTTTATTGTAGGCAGTTGGCTACAATAAGATTCCTTAGTTTGATGGCAATCGTGTTATTACGATTTCGTGAGTCGTGGTGATATCTTTCGTGTCAGCCAGGTTGTGTCTCCAGGTTGCGTCTCCAGGTTGCTACGTAATCTTCTATGTGACCTCACATTATGAAGCTCTCCTAACCGAGTGAAGCAGCTGTCCAGAACTTGATGAACGTATCTCCTTCTGAGTCTATGCTGTTGGTGTTCCCTCAAAAGAGTAACAATATTTTAAACCATTCAGCGAATCTTTATGTTAATATTTTCGAGAGAGAGAGAGAGAGAGAGAGAGAGAGAGACTGGTGTGTAGCTCCCAGCACCCTGTCTGGAATAGTTCACTCGCCTCCTATTTTATTAAGTGAGGCTGGTGAAGAGCCCTTGGTACGAGGAAATGGAGTTGCTCTCCCCTTCCCCAGCTCGCACATCATTGCATAAACACTGTCTGACCTCTACGTTTTTAGCGCTCACTCCTATATATATCACTAAGTCACTGGTGTGCAAGGTCTCCACAAGAAACTGCGAGCCGGAACAAGACTTACTTTGGGGCCCCTGGGAGTAGACTGGGGGCCCCCGGGAGCAGACTGAGGGCCCCCGGGAGCAGGCTGAGGGCCCCTGGGAGCAGACTGAGGGCCCCCGGGAGCAGACTGAGGGCCACCGGGAGCAGACTGAGGGCCACCGGGAGCAGACTGAGGGCCCCTGGGAGCAGACTGAGGGCCCCGGGAGCAGATTGAGGGTCCCCGGGAGCAGACTGAGGGCCCCCGGGAGCAGACTGAGGGCCCCCGGGAGCAGACTGAGGGCCCCAGGGAGGAGACTGAGGGCCCCTGGGAGCAGACTGAGGGCCCCCGGGAGGGGACTGAGGGCCCCCGGGAGCAGACTGAGGGCCCCAGGGAGGAGACTGAGGGCCCCTGGGAGCAGACTGAGGGCCCCGGGAGCAGATTGAGGGTCCCCGGGAGCAGACTGAGGGCCCCGGGAGCAGATTAAGGGCCCCTGGGAGCAGACTGAGGGCCCCCGGGAGGGGGAAGAGGTTTTTGTTTGCAAAATTTGTAATAACACTATCAAAATCAATTTCTCTGTCAATGCTTGATTCAATACTCAGTCTTGTTAAATTAACAAGTCGCGTTTGACACAAAGACCGTCACAAGTTTTTGATGTTCTGAGTCTGTTAAAAGATGTTTACTGTGACGCTAAGATGTTTCGTGCGACGCTAAGATGTTTCCTGTGGCGCTAAGATGTTTCCTGTGACGCTAAGATGTTTCGTGTGACGCTAAGATGTTTCGTGTGACGCTAAGATGTTTCCTGTGACGCTAAGATGTTTCGTGTGACGCTAAGATGTTTCGTGTGACGTTAAGATGTTTCCTGTGACGCTAAGATGTTTCCTGTGACGCTAAGATGTTTCCTGTGACGCTAAGATGTTTCGTGTGACGCTAAGATGTTTCCTGTGACGCTAAGATGTTTCCTGTGACGCTAAGATGTTTCGTGTGACGCTAAGATGTTCTCAAACACAAATATTTGGAAATATCTCACAAAGTTTGAAGTCTCTTAATAAATTTAACAATTTTAAACGTGTCAGTTCTGGTTTTCCTGGACCCGGATCATTGAGATCCGGGTCCAGGACCGGTGTACCGGGTCCAGGACCAGTGTACGGGGTCTAGGACCAGTATACTGGGTCCAGGACCCGTGTACCAGGTCTAGGACCAATGTACCGGGTCCAGGACCAGTGTACCGGGTCCAAGACCGGTGTACTGGGTCCAGGACCGGTGTACCGGGTCCAGGACCGGTGTACCGGGTCCAGGACCGGTGTACTGGGTCCAGGACCGGTGTACCGGGTCCAGGACCAGTGCACCGGTCCAGGACCAGTGTACCGGGTAAAGGACCAGTGTACCAGGTCCAGTGTACCAGGACCAGTGTACCGGGTCCAGGACCAGTGTACCAGGTCCAGGACCAGTGTACCGGGTCCAAGACCAGTGTACCGGGTCCAGGACCAATGTACCAGGTCCAGGATCAGTGTACCGGGTCCAGGACCAGTGTACCGCCTGAACCCTCTCTCACAGGCCATGCTTGTGTGTGTGTGTGTGTGTGTGTGTGTGTGTGTGTGTGTGTGTGTGTGTGTGTGTGTGTGTGTGTGTATTTCACTATCTCACACTCACTCTCACCCTCTCTCTCACACTCCCTCACTCTCTCACCATAACATACGTGACTCTCCTGGCCACAAACAGTCAACATTAACTTCAATCTTCCTCTTCACTTTCCTCGTCCTGTTCGTTATCTTTATTTCTCCGTCTTTCTACTTCTATATTTCTTACTCGTCTTGCATCTCCTTCATTTCTTCTCTTTTTTGTTGCTCCTCACCTTATTACAAATATTTTCTCACTCTGCCTCTTTCTCAGCCTCCTTCTCTTTATCTTCCTGTTCCTACTCTTCCTCATGTTCATCCTCCTTATCGTCCTGCTGCCACTCCTCTTCCTGCCCCTGATCATCTTCCTGCCCCTGATCATCTTCCTGTCCCTGATCATCTTCCTGCCCCTGATCATCTTCCTGCTCCTGATCATCTTCCTGCTCCTGATCATCTTCCTGCCCCTGATCATCTTCCTGCCCCTGATCATCTTCCTGCTCCTGATCATCTTCCTGCTCCTGATCATCTTCCTGCTCCTGATCATCTTCCTGCCCCTGATCATCTTCCTGCCCCTGATCATCTTCCTGCCCCTGATCATCTTCCTGCTCCTGATCATCTTCCTGCCCCTGATCATCTTCCTGCTCCTGATCATCTTCCTGCCCCTGATCATCTTCCTGCCCCTGATCATCTTCCTACTTCTGATCATCTTCCTGCTCCTGATCATCTTCCTGCCCCTGATCATCTTCCTGCCCCTGATCATCTTCCTGCCCCTGATCATCTTCCTACTTCTGATCATCTTCCTGCTCCTGATCATCTTCCTGCCCCTGATCATCTTCCTGCCCCTGATCATCTTCCTACTTCTGATCATCTTCCTGCTCCTGATCATCTTCCTGCCCCTGATCATCTTCCTGCCCCTGATCATCTTCCTGCTCCTGATCATCTTCCTGCTCCTGATCATCTTCCTACTTCTGATCATCTTCCTGCTCCTGATCATCTTCCTGCCCCTGATCATCTTCCTGCCCCTGATCATCTTCCTACTTCTGATCATCTTCCTGCCCCTGATCATCTTCCTGCTCCTGATCATCTTCCTACTTCTGATCATCTTCCTGCCCCTGATCATCTTCCTGCTCCTGATCATCTTCCTGCCCCTGATCATCTTCCTGCCCCTGATCATCTTCCTACTTCTGATCATCTTCCTGCTCCTGATCATCTTCCTGCCCCTGATCATCTTCCTGCCCCTGATCATCTTCCTACTTCTGATCATCTTCCTGCCCCTGATCATCTTCCTGCTCCTGATCATCTTCCTGCCCCTGATCATCTTCCTACTTCTGATCATCTTCCTGCTCCTGATCATCTTCCTGCCCCTGATCATCTTCCTGCCCCTGATCATCTTCCTACTTCTGATCATCTTCCTGCCCCTGATCATCTTCCTGCTCCTGATCATCTTCCTGCTCCTGATCATCTTCCTGCCCCTGATCATCTTCCTGCCCCTGATCATCTTCCTGCTCCTGATCATCTTCCTGCTCCTGATCATCTTCCTACTTCTGATCATCTTCCTGCTCCTGATCATCTTCCTGCTCCTGATCATCTTCCTGCTCCTGATCATCTTCCTGCCCCTGATCATCTTCCTGCTCCTGATCATCTTCCTGCCCCGATCATCTTCCTGCCCCTGATCATCTTCCTGCTCCTGATCATCTTCCTGCCCCTGATCATCTTCCTGCTCCTGATCATCTTCCTGCCCCTGATCATCTTCCTGCCCCTGATCATCTTCCTGCTCCTGATCATCTTCCTGCCCCTGATCATCTTCCTGCTCCTGATCATCTTCCTGCCCCTGATCATCTTCCTGCTCCTGATCATCTTCCTGCCCTGATCATCTTCCTGCCCCTGATCATCTTCCTGCTCCTGATCATCTTCCTGCCCCTGATCATCTTCCTGCTCCTGATCATCTTCCTGCCCCTGATCATCTTCCTACTTCTGATCATCTTCCTGCTCCTGATCATCTTCCTGCCCCTGATCATCTTCCTGCTCCTGATCATCTTCCTGCTCCTGATCATCTTCCTGCTCCTGCTGCCTCCTAGTTACCAACCTTCAACCACAGAAACAGTGCTGATAAAAATGTTAAATACAGAGTGACCTTTACACGTGGACAACAATGCTTAGTGTTACACCGACTGACACCCCCCACCCCCACCCCTCCCCCTATCCCCCATCTCCCTTCACCTCCCCCCCCTCCCAATGACTTCCTTCTCAGCCTTGACCTCTCTATAACGGCTAGTTAGAAAATTATGTTTATGAGTGCTTGGCTACCACCCAGCCCTGCCTGTCACGATGTACACACACACACACACACACACACACACACACACACACACACACACTGTCTGTCGACAAGTGCCTTTGACAGCTGGTAACTAGCACAATAGCTTCTTGAATTTAACTCCGCCATATGCAAAGTCATGAAGATCGGGGAAGGGCAGAGTACAGGCTTGGGGGCCAAAGACTGCAAACCTCACTCAAGGAAAAGGATCCTGGGGTGAGTATAATACCGAGCACATCTCCGGAGGCGCACATCAACCAGATAACTGCGGCAGTTTGGAACCCACACCTGGTCAAGCACGTGAAGAAATTAGAGTACAAAGGTTTGCAACGAGGCTAGTTCCAGAGCTAAGGGAAATGCCCTATGAAGAAAGGTTAAGGGAAATCGGCCTGACGACACTGGAGGACAGGAGGGTTAAGGGAGACATGATAACGACATACAAAATACTGCGAGGAATTGACAAGGTGAACAGAGACAGGAAGTTCCAGAGATGGTACACAGAAACAAGGGTTCAGAATTGGAAGTTGAAGACTCAGATGAGTCAAAGGGATGTTAGGAAGTATTTCTTCAGTCATAGAGATGTCAGAAAGGAATAGTCTGGAAAGTGACGTAGTGGAGGCAGGAACCATATACAGTTTTAAGGCGAGGTATGATAAAGCTGAAGATTGAGACACTTATGCAGCATATGGGAATCTTTATTCAGGAAACGTTTCGCCACACAGTGGCTTCATCAGTCCAATACAAAGAGGAAGGCGTAAGGAGAGGAGGAGAATGAGGTAATCAGTCCCTCAACCTGGAGTCGATGTGTTCAGTCCATCAATCTTGTAGAATGTACAGCATAGGGCCGTAGACGTGGCTTATATACTGTAGTGAGGTGACGTGAAGCAGGTGGAGGCGGGGTCATAGTGGTACCATCCACTAGTCGAAGTAGGTCTTCGTCCAAAGGTTGAACAAGTGTTGAAGAATTCTTTGTAACAAGATCCCATGATGCTGCAGCATCATGGGATCTTGTTACAAAGAATTCTTCAACACTTGTTCAACCTTTGGACGAAGACCTACTTCGACTAGTGGATGGTACCACTATGACCCCGCCTCCACCTGCTTCACGTCACCTCACTACAGTATATAAGCCACGTCTACGGCCCTATGCTGTACATTCTACAAGATTGATGGACTGAACACATCGACTCCAGGTTGAGGGACTGATTACCTCATTCTCCTCCTCTCCTTACGCCTTCCTCTTTGTATTGGACTGATGAAGCCACTGTGTGGCGAAACGTTTCCTGAATAAAGATTCCCATATGCTGCATAAGTGTCTCAATCTTCAACATGTCGGTTTTTCAAACCATTCATCACATATGATAAAGCTCATGGAACAGGGAGAGAGAGGGCCTTGTAGCGACCAGTGAAGAGGCAAGGCCAGAAGCTATGGCTTGACCCCTTTAACCACAAATAGGTGAGTACAAATAGGCGAATACAAAGGCAGGAGTAATAAATTAACCCCTTGTGAAACCGCGACCCTTTGTGGGGAACAGAAGCCAAGACTAGATCACTACACTGGTCACACAGGTGTGGCTGCCTACTGTATTTCAAGAACACCAAGTGTACTCTTCTATACACTAAGGGAAAAACAACGAAGAGCGGCGAGGAAAAAAAACTGAGAGGACAAAGCTAAGACCAGTACAAGATAGCTGGAGGTAAGGTGGAGGCAGGTAAGAGCCCCCACACAGACACAGGCTACAAGGTCAACCTTCTACTAGGACAACGTTTTCCTTTACATCAATTTTAGAGGGTCAGAGTTGTTATCCTGCCTCAGGTGTTTCCAGAGTCCAGCCGTGTCTGAGGTGTACTACTACTACCCCACTAGATGCCACCCGCAACACTCAACTAACATGCAGGTACCTACTTACTGTTAAGTGAACAGGGACAACAGGTATAACGAAACATGACCAACATTTCTACCTGTTGCGGTGGGTCGAACCGCTTTCCTCAGTATGTGAGCTGAAGCTGCTACCAAGTGAGCTACGGGACACATGTGTACACCTTCATTAATACTTGAGACATTGTATAAACAAATAATTTCACAACTGGTGGTGTTTCTCAGCAGGTGTTGGTGTTACACCTGCATAATACCAACACAGCAGCGGTGTTGCATACCTGTGATGTAACTAGGCATGTGTTCCCCACTAACTTAACATCATCATTCAGGAACGTCAACAAAGAGTCCTGTGTGGCCCTGTATATGACATATCTCAGTACTACCACTGAGTACGCACCACCAGCATGCAATCCGAACCTCAATATACTATATTATCCTAAAACGAATAACCTATGAATGCAGGTTAAAAAAGTGCTCCCTGACAACACCAGAGGAGAACGAGGGGAGACATGATCATGACGTATATAATACTCTGAGGCAGGAACCACACACACTGTTTGAAAGGAGTTAACATGCTACGAGGCGGCACAGAGGTAGACACAGAGCATTCACAGGGATGTCATGAAGAACTTCTTCAATCTAACGCTGGTGAGGAAGTGCAAGTGTGTATGACCCGGTGGTAGAAGCAGAGACTATACACAGCTTTAAAACTAAGTATGATATAGACTAGAGTTATTGATGAGTAACAGAGACAGAAGACTCAACCATCGCAACCACAACCATACGAGTAAACGTTGTCAAGCACGAGAGGGAGAGTGAGGAAGGGACAGCAGTTGTGAGTGAAGGAAACTGAACCTGGCACTACTAAAGGAGCAGAATGAGGGGAGACATGATCGGAGAGTACATGATACCTAGCAACATCAACAAACAATAAACAGAGAAAGACCATTTAACACTGAAGAACAAAACTATTGTGCTTGACGATCCTCAGGATATACCTGCGTGGATCACTGATCCTCAGAATATACCTGCGTGGATCACTGATCCTCAGGATATACCTGCGTGGATCACTGATCCTCAGAATATACCTGCGTGGATCACTGATCCTCAGGATATACCTGCGTGGATCACTGATCCTCAGAATATACCTGCGTGGATCACTGATCCTCAGGATATACCTGCGTGGATCACTGATCCTCAGGATATACCTGCGTGGATCACTGATCCTCAGAATATACCTGCGTGGATCACTGATCCTCAGAATATACCTGCGTGGATCACTGATCCTCAGGATATACCTGCGTGGATCACTGATCCTCAGAATATACCTGCGTGGATCACTGATCCTCAGGATATACCTGCGTGGATCACTGATCCTCAGAATATACCTGCGTGGATCACTGATCCACAGGATATACCTGCGTGGATCACTGATCCTCCATGTGTTGGGCAGGACCACATCTCTGATCGACCAACCTGTTGGTGATACAGGCTAGAGAGAGCATCACTGCAAACTGAGAGCACACACAACTAACATAAATGTTAGGAAAGATTGTAATGTGAAGGCAGCGTGTAAGTGTAACTGTTTAGATGAAAAGGCAAACACAGACTGCGTACACCACTTCAAGAAGAGGTACGATATGCATCATGAAGGCAGTAAGAAGGAGGGAGGGAGGGGAAGAGAGAGAGAGGGGGTGAAAGGGGAGTAACGATGTAGTTCACGTCCTCTTAATCACATACATCATAGCACTGTTGTAAAAACAGTCAAACGGGTGACTGTTGAAGCAGTGCGCAGTGGCTCCCCGTTTTCTGTTCGCGATTCAGACCTATTGTTTTTTAATCGTCTTTTATCTTAAATTTATAGATTTTTCGCTATGCTATGTTGTAATACATTATTCTCGTTATAAATGTAGGACAACACATCCTGACCTAACTTAACTCAACGTAACGTAACCTAATCTAACCTAACTTAACCCAACGTAATGTAATGTAACCTAATTCAACGTAACGTAACCTAACCTGTACCAGACATCTCACCCCGTCTACCCCCTCCCCCACCCTATCAACCAACTCCCACTCCCTGTTAGCCCCCCCCCACTCTCATCCTAGCCTATATGATAGTTCAGTTACTATCATATAGGTTCATCAGTAGATGAGTGGTACAACCTGTGGTTCATCAGTAGATGAGTGGTACAACCTGTGGTTCATCAGTAGATGAGTGGTACAACCTGTGGTTCATCAGTAGATGAGTGGTACAACCTGTGGTTCATCAGTAGATGAGTGGTACAACCTGTGGTTCATCAGTAGATGAGTGGTACAACCTGTGGTTCATCAGTAGATGAGTGGTACAACCTGTGGTTCATCAGTAGATGAGTGGTACAACCTGTGGTTCATCAGTAGATGAGTGGAAACAACCTGTGGTTCATCAGTAGATGAGTGGTACAACCTGTGGTTCATCAGTAGATGAGTGGTACAACCTGTGGTTCATCAGTAGATGAGTGGTACAACCTGTGGTTCATCAGTAGATGAGTGGTACAGCCTGTGGTTCATCAGTAGATGAGTGGTACAACCTGTGGTTCATCAGTAGATGAGTGGTACAACCTGTGGTTCATCAGTAGATGAGTGGTACAACCTGTGGTTCATCAGTAGATGAGTGGTACAACCTGTGGTTCATCAGTAGATGAGTGGTACAACCTGTGGTTCATCAGTAGATGAGTGGTACAACCTGTTAAGTAAAGTCAAACCCTTGCTATTTTTCTATTTACCCGAGCTTCCCCTTGGTGCACCTACTAGGGGTGCACCTACTAGGGGTGCACCTACTAGGGGTGCACCTACTAGGGGTGCACCTACTAGGGGTGCACCTACTAGGGGTGCACCTACTAGGGGTGCACCTACTAGGGGTGCACCTACTAGGGGTGCACCCACTTGGGGTGCACCTACTTGGGTGCACCTACTAGGGGTGCACCTACTAGGGGTGCACCTACTAGGGGTGCACCTACTAGGGGTGCACCTACTAGGGGTGCACCTACTAGGGTGCACCTACTAGGGGTGCACCTACTAGGGGTGCACCTACTAGGGGTGCACCTACTAGGGGTGCACCTACTTGGGGTGCACCTACTAGGGGTGCACCTACTTGGGGTGCACCTACTAGGGTGGCACCTACTAGGGTGCACCTACTTGGGGTGCACCTACTAGGGGTGCACCTACTAGGGCTGTACCAACTAGGGGGTGCACCTACTAGGGGTGCATCTACTAGGGTTGTACCAACTACGGGTGCACCTACTTGGGGTGAAGCGGGAGACAAAGAGGAGCACCTGACGTCCCCTGCTCCACCTGTTCTACTCTCCCACGCTCGCTAATTGAGGGTGAAGGTCGCTGGTCTGCTGCTGCCCCCCCCCCCCCACACACACAGTCATCTGATCACCATCCCTAGTTCTCACAGTCACCTGGTCACCATCCCTAGTCCACACAAAGTCACCTGGTCACCACATAATCATCTCACCTTCCCTCTCTTCCCTACCATCTACCTCATCCCCTTCCCTCCCCTGGTTCCCCTACCCACACCTAAGCGATTAAAAAAAAATGTATGAGTGATGTACCAGGGTGGAGGATGTACCGTGGTACGTACGGTACAGGATAACGCGGGGGGGAAAGGGGGGAGGAGGGGGGAAGGGGGGAGGAGGGGGGAAGATAGGGCTGTTGCAGTTGCAAGAAGCTTGGTTAATGCAGTACTGAGAAATATGGCAGAGTAGAAGAGGGTTGAGATATGTTATGGAGAACGAGCAGGAGGAGCGGAGGTGGTGCAGGAGAGGTGCAGGAGGAGGGGGAGGGGGGAGGTGGGGGGGAGGAGGAGGGGGAGGTGCAGGAGGAGGAGAGAGGAAGAGGAGCAGCAACAATATACACTGGTTGAAAGGTTAGATACAGAGACTACCTACAAACAAGCCCTTCCTCGCCTGTTGCATAGCGCGCGCGCACACGCACACGCACACACACACACACACACACACACACACACTAGTAAATAGTTGTTGCATAAAAATGACAACGTCAAGGAAAAATCATTGCGACCTCACCACAGGGTAAGTGTGAGGCGCGGCCAGTGTTGATCACAACAGGGTAAGTGTGAGACGCGGCCAGTGTTGATCACCACAGGGTAAGTGTGAGGCGCGGCCAGTGTTGATCACCACAGGGTAAGTGTGAGGCGCGGCCATGTTGATCACCACAGGGTAAGTGTGAGGCGCGGCCAGTGTTGATCACCACAGGGTAAGTGTGAGACGCGGCCAGTGTTGATCACCACAGGGTAAGTGTGAGGCGCGGCCAGTGTTGATCACCACAGGGTAAGTGTGAGAAGCGGCCAGTGTTGATCACCACAGGGTAAGTGTGAGGCGCGGCCAGTGTTGATCACCACAGGGTAAGTGTGAGGCGCGGCCAGTGTTGATCACCACAGGGTAAGTGTGAGACGCGGCCTGTTTGATCACCACAGGGTAAGTGTGAGGCGCGGCCAGTGTTGATCACAACAGGGTAAGTGTGAGACGCGGCCAGTGTTGATCACCACAGGGTAAGTGTGAGGCGCGGCCAGTGTTTGATCACAACAGGGTAAGTGTTGAGGCGCGGCCAGTGTTGATCACAACAGGGTAAGTGTGAGACGCGGCCAGTGTTGATCACCACAGGGTAAGTGTGAGGCGCGGCCAGTGTTGATCACCACAGGGTAAGTGTGAGGCGCGGCCAGTGTTGATCACCACAGGGTAAGTGTGAGGCGCGGCCAGTGTTGATCACCACAGGGTAATGGTGAGACGCGGCCAGTGTTGATCACCACAGGGTAAGTGTGAGGCGCGGCCAGTGTTGATCACCACAGGGTAAGTGTGAGGCGCGGCCAGTGTTGATCACCACAGGGTAAGTGTGAGACCCGGCCAGTGTTGATCACCACAGGGTAAGTGTGAGGCGCGGCCAGTGTTGATCACCACAGGGTAAGTGTGAGACCCGGCCAGTGTTGTATCACCACAGGGTAAGTGTGAGACGCGGCCAGTGTTGATCACCACAGGGTAAGTGTGAGACGCGGCCAGTGTTGATCACCACAGGGTAAGTGTGAGGCGCGGCCAGTGTTGATCACCACAGGGTAATGTGTGAGGCGCGGCCAGTGTTGATCACCACAGGGTAAGTGTGAGACGCGGCCAGTGTTGATCACCACAGGGTAAGTGTGAGGCGCGGCAGTGTTGATCACCACAGGGTAAGTGTGAGGCGCGGCCAGTGTTGATCACCACAGGGTAAGTGTGAGACGCGGCCAGTGTTGATCACCACAGGGTAAGTGTGAGGCGCGGCCAGTGTTGATCACCACAGGGTAAGTGTGAGGCGCGGCCAGTGTTGATCACCACAGGGTAAGTGTGAGACGCGGCCAGTGTTGATCACCACAGGGTAAGTGTGAGGCGCGGCCGTGTTGATCACCACAGGGTAAGTGTGAGGCGCGGCCAGTGTTGATCACCACAGGGTAAGTGTGAGACGCGGCCAGTGTTGATCACCACAGGGTAAGTGTGAGACGCGGCCAGTGTTGATCACCACAGGGTAAGTGTGAGACGCGGCCAGTGTTGATCACCACAGGGTAAGTGTGAGGCGCGGCCAGTGTTGATCACCACAGGGTAAGTGTGAGACGCGGCCAGTGTTGATCACCACAGGGTAAGTGGTGAGACGCGGCCAGTGTTGATCACCACAGGGTAAGTGTGAGCGCGCGGCCAGTGTTGATCACTACAGGTAAGTGTGAGACGCGGCCAGTGTTGAATCACCACAGGGTAAGTGTGAGGCGCGGCCAGTGTTGATCACCACAGGGTAAGTGTGAGGCGCGGCCAGTGTTGATCACCACAGGGTAAGTGTGAGACGCGGCCAGTTGTTGATCACTACAGGGTAAGTGTGAGGCGCGGCCAGTGTTTGATCACCACAGGGTAAGTGTGAGACGCGGCCAGTGTTGATCACCACAGGGTAAGTGTGAGACGCGGCCAGTGTTGATCACCACAGGGTAAGTGTGAGGCGCGGCCAGTGTTGATCACTACTCTGTAAGTGTGAGACGCGGCCAGTGTTGATCACCACAGGGTAAGTGTGAGGCGCGGCCAGTGTTGATCACCACAGGGTAAGTGTGAGACGCGGCCAGTGTTGATCACAACAGGGTAAGTGTGAGACGCGGCCAGTGTTGATCACCACAGGGTAAGTGTGGAGACGCGGCCAGTGTTGATCACAACAGGGTAAGTGTGAGGACGCGGCCAGTTGTTGATCACCACAGGGTAAGTGTGAGACGCGGCCAGTGTTGATCACAACAGGGTAATGTGAGACGCGGCCAGTGTTGATCACCACAGGGTAAGTGTGAGACGCGGCCAGTGTTGATCACCACAGGGTAAGTGTGAGACGCGGCCAGTGTTGATCACAACAGGGTAAGTGTGAGACGCGGCCAGTGTTGATCACCACAGGGTAAGTGTGAGACGCGGCCAGTGTTGATCACAACAGGGTAAGTGTGAGACGCGGCCAGTGTTGATCACCACAGGGTAAGTGTGAGACGCGGCCAGTGTTGATCACAACAGGGTAAGTGTGAGACGCGGCCAGTGTTGATCACCACAGGGTAAGTGTGAGACGCGGCCAGTGTTGATCACCACAGGGTAAGTGTGAGACGCGGCCAGTGTTGATCACCACAGGGTAAGTGTGAGACGCGGCCAGTTGTTGATCACAACAGGGTAAGTGTGAGACGCGGCCAGTGTTGATCACCACAGGGTAAGTGTGAGACGCGGCCAGTGTTGATCACAACAGGGTAAGTGTGAGGCGCGGCCAGTGTTGATCACTACAGGGTAAGTGTGAGACGCGGCCAGTGTTGATCACCACAGGGTAAGTGTGAGGCGCGGCCAGTGTTGATCACCACAGGGTAAGTGTGAGGCGCGGCCAGTGTTGATCACCACAGGTAAGTGTGAGAAGCGGCCAGTGTTGATCACCACAGGGTAAGTGTGAGGCGCGGCCAGTGTTGATCCACCACAGGGTAAGTGTGAGGCGCGGCCAGTGTTGATCACCACAGGTAAGTGTGAGGGCGCGGCCAGTGTTGATCACCACAGGGTAAGTGTGAGACGCGGCCAGTGTTGATCACCACAGGGTAAGTGTGAGGCGCGGCCAGTGTTGATCACCACAGGGTAAGTGTGAGGCGCGGCCAGTGTTGATCACCACAGGGTAAGTGTGAGGCGCGGCCAGTGTTGATCACCACAGGGTAAGTGTGAGGCGCGGCCAGTGTTGATCACCACAGGGTAAGTGTGAGGCGCGGCCAGTGTTGATCACCACAGGGTAAGTGTGAGACGCGGCCAGTGTTGATCACCACAGGGTAAGTGTGAGAGCGCGGCCAGTGTGATCACCACAGGGTAAGTGTGAGACGCGGCCAGTGTTGATCACCACAGGGTAAGTGTGAGGCGCGGCCAGTGTTGATCACCACAGGGTAAGTGTGAGGCGCGGCCAGTGTTGATCACCACAGGGTAAGTGTGAGGCGCGGCCAGTGTTGATCACCACAGGGTAAGTGTGAGGCGCGGCCAGTGTTGATCACCACAGGGTATGTGTGAGGCGCGGCCAGTGTTGATCACCACAGGGTAAGTGTGAGGCGCGGCCAGTGTTGATCACCACAGGGTAAGTGTGAGGCGCGGCCAGTGTTGATCACCACAGGGTAAGTGTGAGGCGCGGCCAGTGTTGATCACCACAGGGTAAGTGTGAGGCGCGGCCAGTGTTGATCACCACAGGGTAAGTGTGAGACGCGGCCAGTGTTGATCACCACAGGGTAAGTGTGAGGCGCGGCCAGTGTTGATCACCACAGGGTAAGTGTGAGGCGCGGTCAGTGTTGATCACCACAGGGTAAGTGTGAGGCGCGGCCAGTGTTGATCACCACAGGGTAAGTGTGAGGCGCGGTCAGTGTTGATCACCACAGGGTAAGTGTGAGGCGCGGTCAGTGTTGATCACCACAGGGTAAGTGTGAGGCGCGGCCAGTGTTGATCACCACAGGGTAAGTGTGAGGCGCGGCCAGTGTTTGATCACCACAGGGTAAGTGTGAGGCGCGGTTAGTGTTGATCACCACAGGGTAAGTGTGAGGCGCGGCCAGTGTTGATCACCACAGGGTAAGTGTGAGGCGCGGCCAGTGTTGATCACCACAGGGTAAGTGTGAGGCGCGGCCAGTGTTGATCACCACAGGTAAGTTGAGGCGCGGCCAGTGTTCATCACTACAGGGTAAGTGTGAGGCGCGGCCAGTGTTGATCACCACAGGGTAAGTGTGAGGCGCGGCCAGTGTTGATCACCACAGGGTAAGTGTGAGGCGCGGCCAGTTGTTGATCGCTACAGGGTAAGTGTGAGGCGCGGCCATGTTGATCACCACAGGGTAAGTTGTGAGGCGCGGCCAGTGTTGATCACCACAGGGTAAGTGTGAGGCGCGGCCAGTGTTGATCACCACAGGGTAAGTGTGAGGCGCGGCCAGTGTTGATCACCACAGGGTAAGTGTGAGACGCGGCCAGTGTTGATCACCACAGGGTAAGTGTGAGACGCGGTCAGTGTTGATCACCACAGGGTAAGTGTGAGGCGCGGCCAGTGTTGATCACCACAGGGTAAGTGTGAGGCGCGGCCAGTGTTGATCACCACAGGGTAAGTGTGAGGCGCGGCCAGTGTTGATCACCACAGGGTAAGTGTGAGGCGCGGCCAGTGTTGATCACTACAGGGTAAGTGTGAGGCGCGGCCAGTGTTGATCACCACAGGGTAAGTGTGAGGCGCGGCCAGTGTTGATCACCACAGGGTAAGTGTGAGGCGCGGCCAGTGTTGATCACCACAGGGTAAGTGTGAGGCGCGGCCAGTGTTGATCACCACAGGGTAAGTGTGAGGCGCGGCCAGTGTGATCACCACAGGGTAAGTGTGAGGCGCGGCCAGTGTTGATCACTACAGGGTAAGTGTGAGGCGCGGCCAGTGTTGATCACCACAGGGTAAGTGTGAGGCGCGGCCAGTGTTGATCACCACAGGGTAAGTGTGAGGCGCGGCCAGTGTTGATCACCACAGGGTAAGTGTGAGGCGCGGCCAGTGTTGATCACTACAGGGTAAGTGTGAGACGCGGCCAGTGTTGATCACCACAGGGTAAGTGTGAGGCGCGGCCAGTGTTGATCACCACAGGGTAAGTGTGAGGCACGGCCAGTGTTGATCACCACAGGGTAAGTGTGAGGCGCGGCCAGTGTTGATCACCACAGGGTAAGTGTGAGGCGCGGCCAGTGTTGATCACCACAGGGTAATGTGTGAGGCGCGGCCAGTGTTGATCACTACAGGGTAAGTGTGAGGCGCGGCCAGTGTTGATCACAACAGGGTAAGTGTGAGGCGCGGCCAGTGTTGATCACCACAGGGTAAGTGTGAGGCGCGGCCAGTGTTGATCACCACAGGGTAAGTGTGAGGCGCGGCCAGTGTTGATCACCACAGGGTAAGTGTGAGGCGCGGCCAGTGTTGATCACCACAGGGTAAGTGTGAGGCGCGGCCAGTGTTGATCACCACAGGGTAAGTGTGAGACGCGGCCAGTGTTGATCACCACAGGGTAAGTGTGAGACGCGGTCAGTGTTGATCACCACAGGGTAAGTGTGAGGCGCGGCCAGTGTTGATCACACACAGGGTAAGTGTGAGGCGCGGCCAGTGTTGATCACCACAGGGTAAGTGTGAGGCACGGCCAGTGTTGATCACCACAGGGTAAGTGTGAGGCGCGGCCAGTGTTGATCACCACAGGGTAAGTGTGAGGCGCGGCCAGTGTTGATCACCACAGGGTAAGTGTGAGGCGCGGCCGGCCAGTGTTGATCACCACAGGGTAAGTGTGAGGCGCGGCCAGTATTTATCACCACAGGGTAAGTGTGAGGCGCGGCCAGTATTTATCACCACAGGGTAAGTGTGAGGCACGGCCAGTGTTGATCACAGGGTAAGTGTGAGGCGCGGCCAGTGTTGATCACCACAGGGTAAGTGTGAGGCGCGGCCAGTATTGATCACCACAGGGTAAGTGTGAGGCGCGGCCAGTGTTGATCACCACAGGGTAAGTGTGAGACGCGGCCAGTATTGATCACCACAGGGTAAGTGTGAGGCACGGCCAGTGTTGATCACAGGGTAAGTGTGAGGCGCGGCCAGTGTTGATCACCACAGGGTAAGTGTGAGACCCGGCCAGTGTTGATCACCACAGGGTAAGTGTAGGCGCGGCCAGTGTTGATCACCACAGGGTAAGTGTGAGACGCGGCCAGTGTTGATCACCACAGGGTAAGTGTGAGACGCGGCCAGTGTTGATCACCACAGGGTAAGTGTGAGGCGCGGCCAGTGTTGATCACCACAGGGTAAGTGTGAGGCGCGGCCAGTGTTGATCACCACAGGGTAAGTGTGAGGCGCGGCCAGTGTTGATCACCACAGGGTAAGTGTGAGGAGCGGCCCCCGTGTTGATCACCACAGGGTAAGTGTGAGGCGCGGCCATGGTTGATCACCACAGGTAAGTGTGAGGAGCGGCCAGTGTTGATCACCAACAGGGTAAGTGTGAGGCGCGGCCAGTGTTGATCACCACAGGGTAAGTGTGAGGCGCGGCCAGTGTTGATCACCACAGGGTAAGTGTGAGGCGTGGCCAGTGTTGATCACCACAGGGTAAGTGTGAGGCGCGGCCAGTGTTGATCACCACAGGGTAAGTGTGAGGCGCGGCCAGTGTTGATCACCACAGGGTAAGTGTGAGGCGCGGCCAGTGTTGATCACCACAGGGTAAGTGTGAGACGCGGCCAGTGTTGATCACCACAGGGTAAGTGAGACGCGGCCAGTGTTGATCACCACAGGGTAAGTGAGACGCGGCCAGTGTTGATCACCACAGGGTAAGTGTGAGACGCGGCCAGTGTTGATCACCACAGGGTAAGTGAGACGCGGCCATTGTTGATCACCACAGGGTAAGTGTGAGGCGCGGTCAGTGTTGATCACCACAAGTGTTCTATGTGTGTTGCAACTTCACTCATCTTAGTGTGTTCCTGGATCAAAATTAACACCGTTAACAACACACGATAAACCATACCACTGTTACCAACAACAGTAACAACACACGATAAACCATACCACTGTTACCAACAACAGTAACAACACACGATAAACCATACCACTGTTACCAACAACAATAACAACACACGATAAACCATACCACTGTTACCAACAACAGTAACAACACACGATAAACCATACCACTGTTACCAACAACAGTAACAAACACACGATAAACCATACCACTGTTACCAACAACAATAACAACACACGATAAACCATACCACTGTTACCAACAACAGTAACAACACACGATAAACCATACCACTGTTACCAACAACAGTAACAACACACGATAAACCATACCACTGTTACCAACAACAGTAACAACACACGATAAACCATACCACTGTTACCAACAACAGTAACAACACACATGATAAACCATACCACTGTTACCAACAACAGTAACAACACACGATAAACCATACCACTGTTACCAACAACAGTAACAACACACGATAAACCATACCACTGTTACCAACAACAGTAACATACACACATGATAAAACCATACCACTGTTACCAACAACAGTAACAACACACGATAAACCATACCACTGTTACCAACAACAGTAACAACACACGATAAACCATACCACTGTTACCAACAACAGTAACAACACACGATTAAACCATACCACTGTTACCAAACAACAGTAACAACACACATGATAAACCATACCACTGTTACCAACAACAGTAACAACACACGATAAACCATACCACTGTTACCAACAACAGTAACAACACACATGATAAACCATACCACTGTTACCAACAACAGTAACAACACACGATAAACCATACCACTGTTACCAACAACAGTAACAACACACGATAAACCATACCACTGTTACCAACAACAGTAACAACACACGATAAACCATACCACTGTTACCAACAACAGTAACAACACACGATAAACCATACCACTGTTACCAACAACAGTAACAACACACGATAAACCATACCACTGTTACCAACAACAGTAACACACATGATAAACCATACCACTGTTACCAACAACAATAACAACACATGATAAACCATACCACTGTTACCAACAATAGTAACAACACACGATAACCCATACCACTGTTACCAACAACAGTAACAATACACATGATAAACCATACCACTGTTACCAACAACAATAACAACACACATGATAAACCATACCACTGTTACCAACAACAGTAACAATACACATGATAAACCATACCACTGTTACCAACAACAATAACACACATGATAAACCATACTCACTGTTTACCAACATTAGTAACAACACACGATAAACCCATACCACTGTTACCAACAACAGTAACAATACACATGATAAACCATACCACTGTTACCAACAACAATAACAACACACATGATAAACCATACCACTGTTACCAACAACAGTAACAATACACATGATAAAACCATACCACTGTACCAACAACAATAACACACACCATGATAAACCATACCACTGTTACCAACAACAGTAACAACACACGATAAACCATACCACTGTTACCAACAACAGTAACAACACACGATAAACCATACCACTGTTACCAACAATAGTAACAACACACGATAACCCATACCACTGTTACCAACAACAGTAACAATACACATGATAAACCATACCACTGTTACCAACAACAATAACAACACACATGATAAACCATACCACTGTTACCAACAACAGTAACAATACACATGATAAACCATACCACTGTTACCAACAACAATAACAACACACATGATAAACCATACCACTGTTACCAACAATAGTAACAACACACGATAACCCATACCACTGTTACCAACAACAGTAACAATACACATGATAAACCATACCACTGTTACCAACAACAATAACAACACACATGATAAACCATACCACTGTTACCAACAACAGTAACAATACACATGATAAACCATACCACTGTTACCAACAACAATAACAACACACATGATAAACCATACCACTGTTACCAACAACAGTAACAATACACATGATAAACCATACCACTGTTACCAACAACAATAACAACACACATGATAAACCATACCACTGTTACCAACAATAACAACACACATGATAAACCATACCACTGTTACCAACAATAACAACACACATGATAAACCATACCACTGTTACCAACAACAATAACAACACACACACATAAAACATATCGCACTTACCAAGAAATTACATAAAAAACCATACCATGGTTACCAACAATACAGACATAACCATACCATGGTTACCAACAATACAGACATAACCATACCATGGTTACCAACAATACAGACATAACCATACCATGGTTACCAACAATACAGACATAACCATACCATGGTTACCAACAATACAGACATGATACATGACACGTCATCAAGACTGGACACATGGACTCCAGGATGAGGGACTGATTACCACAAACTCCACCTTTCTGTGCACTAGACTGAAGAAGCCAGTGACGGGCGAAACATTTCCAGAATCAAACTGCCCAAATGTTGCCAGCGTCTCTCATTTATCAACTTGTAAATTTTACTAAAGCATTTCTTAACATGATACGTCTTACCATTGTTAATATTTAGTACAGAGCAGTACCAAGTTACTAGTAATATAACAGCGTTACTAGGAGGTAGCAACGTTACCAACAAGTACCAAGTTACTAGTAATATAACAGCGTTACTAGGAGGTAGCAACGTTACCAACAAGTACCAAGTTACTAGTAATATAACAGCGTTACTAGGAGGTAGCAACGTTACCAACAAGTACCAAGTTACTAGTAAAATAACAGCGTTACTAGGAGGTAGCAACGTTACCAACAAGTACCAAGTTACTAGTAATATAACAGCGTTACTAAGAGGTAGCAAACGTTACCAAACAAGTACCAAGTACTAGTAATATAACAGCGTTACTAGGAGGTAGCAACGTTACCAACAAGTACCAAGTTACTAGTAATATAACAGCGTTACTAGGAGGTAGCAACGTTACCAACAAGTACCAAGTTACTAGTAATATAACAGCGTTACTAGGAGGTAGCAACGTTACCAACAAGTACCAAGTTACTAGTAATATAACAGCGTTACTAGGAGGTAGCAACGTTACCAACAAGTACCAAGTTACTAGTAATATAACAGCGTTACTAAGACGGTAGCAATATTACAACAAAAGTAACAAGTTACTAGTTATATAAACAGTGTTACTGAGTAGTTGCAGCTTCAGGTGTTTGAGGGAGTCTATGAGGCAGCATCATGGTGTTAGTAGGGAGTCTGTGTAGGGCATCAGGATTAGTAGGTGTGTTGCCAGCATCAGGGTTGTAGGAGGTGTGTTTGCAGCGTTTCAGGTGTTAGTAGGAGTGTGGTTACAGCGTCAGGTGTTAGAAGGAGTTGTGTGTTGCGAGCGTCAGGTGTTAGTAGGAGTGTGTGTTGCAGCGTCAGGGTTGTTGTAGGAGTGTGTGTTGCAGCGTCATGGTGATAGTTATGAGTGTGTGTTTTTGCAGCGTCAGGTGTTAGTTGGAGTGTGTGTTGCAGCGTCAGGTGTTTTGTAGGAGTGTGTGTTTGGCAGCGGTCAGGTGTTTAGTAGGAGTGGTGGTTGCGTGTCAGGTGTTAGTAGTAAGTGTGTGTTGCAGGTCAGGAGGTTAGTAGGAGGTGTGTTGAGCGTCAGGTGTTTGTAAGTTAGTGTGTTGCAGCGTCAGGTGTAGTAGGAGTTGTGTGGCTGCAGCGTCAGGTGCTAGTAGGAGTGTGTATGCGGTCAGGTGTTAGTAAGAGTGTGTTGCAGCGTCAGGTGTTAGTAGGACTGTGTGTTGCAGGTAAGTGTGTTAGTAAGAGTGTGTTGCAGCGTCAGGTGTTAGTAAGAGTGTGTTGCAGCGTCAGGTGTTAGTAAGAGTGTGTTGCAGCGTCAGGTGTTAGTAAGAGTGTGTTGCAGCGTCAGGTGTAGTCAAGAGTGTGTTGCAGGTCAGGTGTTAGTAAGAGTGTGTTGACAGAGTCAGGTGTTAGTAGAGTGGGTTGCAGCGTCAGGTGTTTGTAAGAGTGTGTTGCATGCGTCAGGTGGTTAGTAAGAGTGTGTTGCAGCGTAAGGTGTTTGTAAGAGTGTGTTGCAGCGTAGGTGTTAGTAGAGTGTGTTGCAGCGTTCAGGTGTTAGTTAAGTTGTGTTGCAGCGTCAGGGTTAGTAAGTGCGTGTTGCAGCGTCAGGTGTTAGTAAGAGTGTGTTGCAGCGTCAGGTGTTAGTAAGGATGTGTGTTGCAGGTCAGGTGTTACTAAGGAGTGTGTTTGCAGCGTCAGGTGTTACTAAGGAGTGGTTTGCAGCGTCAGGTGTAGTAAGAGTGTGTTGCAAGCTCCGTCAGGTGTTAGTAAGGAGTGTTGCAGCGTCAGGTGTTAGTAAAGAGTGTGTTGCAGCGCAGGTGTTAAGTAAGAGTGTGTTGCAGCGTCAGGTCGTTAGTAAGAGTGTGTTTTTTTTTTTTTAGCAGCGTCAGGTGTTAGTAAGTGTGTGTTTGCAGCCGTCAGGTGTTACTAAGAGTGTGTTGCAGCGTCAGGTGTTAGTAGAGTGTGTTGCAGCGAAGGTGTTAGTAAGAGTGTGTTGCAGGTCAGGTGTTAGTAGTGTTAGTAAGAGTGTGTTGCAGCGTCAGGTGTTAAGAAGAGTGTGTTGCAGCGTTCAGGTGTTAGTAAGAGTGTTGCAGCGTCAGGTGTTAGTAAAGAGTGTGTTGCTGCGTCAGGTGTTAGTAAGAGTGTGTTGCGCGTCAGGTGTTCTAAGGAGTGTGTAGCAGCGTCTCAGTGTAGAAGAGTGTTGTTGCTAGCGTCAGGTGTTAGTAAGAGTGTGTTGCAGCGTCAGGTGTTAGTAAGAGTGTGTTGCAGCGTCAGGTGTTAGTAAGAGTGTGTTGCAGCGTCAGGTGTTAGTAGGAGTGTGTGTTGCAGCGTCAGGTGTTAGTAAGAGTGTGTTGCAGCGTCAGGTGTTAGTAAGAGTGTGTTGCAGCGTCAGGTGTTAGTAAGAGTTGTGTTGCAGCGTCAGGTGTTAGTAAGAGTGTGTTGCAGCGTCAGGTGTTAGTAAGAGTGTGTTGCAGCGTCAGGTGTTACTAAGAGTGTGTTGCAGCGTCAGGTGTTAGTAAGAGTGTGTTGCAGCGTCAGGTGTTAGTAAGAGTGTGTTGCGAGCGTCAGGTGTTGTAAGAGAGTGTGCAGCGTAGGTGTTAGTAAGAGTGTTGTTGCGCGTCATGGTGTTAGTAAGAGTGTGTTGCAGCGTCAGTGTTATAGTAAGAGTGTGTTGCAGCGTCAGGTGTTAGTAAGGAGTGTGTGCAGCGTCAGTGTTAGTAAGAGGTGTGTTGCAGCGTCAGGTGTTACTAAGAGTGTGTTGCAGCGTCAGGTGTTACTAAGAGTGTGTTGCAGCGTCAGGTGTTACTAAGAGTGTGTTGCAGCGTCAGGTGTTACTAAGAGTGTGTTTGCAGCGTCAGGTGTTACTAATGAAGTGTGTTGCAGCCCGTCAGGTGTTAGTATGAGTGTGTTGCAGCGTAGGTGTTAGTAAGAGTGTGTTGCAGCCGTCAGGTGTTATATGAGTGTGTTGCAGAGTCAGGTGTTAGTAAGAGTGTGTTGCAGCGTCAGGTGTTAGTAAGAGTGTGTTGCAGCGTCAGGTGTTAGTAAGAGTGTGTTGCAGCGTCAGGTGTTAGTAAGAGTGTGTTGCAGCGTCACGGTGTTTAGTATGAGTGGTGTTGCAGCGTCAGGTGTTACTAAGAGTGTGTTGCAGCGTCAGGATGTTAGTAAGAGTGTGTTGCAGAGTCAGGTGTGAGTGAAGAGTGTGTTGCAGGTCAGGTGTTTGTATGAGTGGTTGCAGCGTCAGGTGTTAGCAAGAGTGTGTTGCAGGTCAGGTGTTTGTAGAGTGTGTGCAGCGTCAGGTGTTATAAGAGTGTGTTGCAGCGGTCAGGTTGTTAGTAAGAGTGTGTGCAGCGTCTGGTGTTAGTAAGAGTGTGTTGCAGCGTCAGGTGTTAGTAATGAGTGTGTTGCAGCGATCAAGGTGTTTGTAGAGTGTTGTTGCAGCGTCAGGTGTTAGTAAGAGTGTGTGTTGCAGCGTCAGGTGTTAGTAAGAGTGTGTTGCAGCGTCAGGTGTTAGTAAGAGTGTGTTGCAGCGTCAGGTGTTAGTAAGAGTGTGTTGCAGCGTCAGGTGTTAGTAAGAGTGTGTTGCAGCGTCAGGTGTTAGTAGGAGTTGTGTTGCAGCGTCAGGTGTTAGTAAGAGTGTGTTGCAGCGTCAGGTGTTAGTAAGAGTGTGTTGCAGCGTCAGGTGTTAGTATTCATGAACAATCTTAGTCAAGTAAGTACAAGGGATCTTCACATTTTTTTAATATTCAACTCAAAAAAATTACATAAAATGTGACGAGATTGATGTGAAAGATGTGGATTGAGAGGTTTTAACACCACACCTGCACCAACACTGCTACACCTTGCACCAACACTGCTACACATGCACCACCAACACTTATTCCACCTGCATCCACCAACATACTACACCTGCACCAACACTACTACACCTGCACCACCAACACTACTACACTTGCACCACCAACACTGCTACACCTGCACCACCAACACTACTACACCTGCACCACAACACACTTTACACCTGCACACCAAACACTATACATCTGCCTACCACCAACCTGCTACACCTGCACCACCAAAACTGCTACACCTGCCACCACCAACACTAGTACACCTGCACACACTGATTAACCTGCACCACCCAACACGCTACACCTGCCACCACCAGAACACTATACACCTGCACACCAACACTGCATACCTCCTGCCACCACCAACACTACTACCACAGCACCACCAAACACTGCTACACCTGCACCACCAACACTGCTACACCTGCACCACCAACACTACTACACCTGCACCACCAACACTGCTACACCTGCACCACCAACAC
Source organism: Cherax quadricarinatus (assembly GCF_026875155.1). NCBI lineage: Eukaryota > Metazoa > Arthropoda > Malacostraca > Decapoda > Parastacidae > Cherax > Cherax quadricarinatus. The sequence continues at coordinate 91,461,232 of NC_069404.1, read as the reverse complement.
TGCTACACCTGCACCACCAACACTACTACACCTGCCACCACCAACATACTACACTGCACCACCAACACTGCTACACCTGCACCACCAACACTACTACACCTGCACCACCAACACTGCTACACCTGCACCACCAACACTGCTACACCTGCACCACCAACACTACTACACCTGCACCACCAACACTGCTACACCTGCCCACAACACTACTACACCTGCACCACCAACACTGCTACACCTGCACCACCACCCCCGGCTAACCTGCACCACAACACATGCTACACCTGCACCACCACACTGCTACACATGCACCCCAACACTACTACACCTGCACCACCAAACTGCTACTCCTGCACTACAACACTGCTACAACCTGCACCACCAACATCCTACACCTGCACCACCAACACTTACTACACCTGCACCAACACTGCTACACCTGCACCACCCAACACTGCATACCACCTGCACCACCAACACTACTACACCTGCACCACCAACACCTACTACACTTGACCCACAACACTGTACCACCTGCACACCAAACACTACTACACCTGCAAAACCAACACTTGACACACCTGCACCACCAACATGCTACACCTGTTTCACACCACCCACACTACTACACCTGCACCACCAACACTGCTACACCATGCCACACCAACACTACTACACCTGCACCACCAAACACTGCTACACCTGCACCACCAACACGGCTACACCTGCCACCAACAATGCTACACCTGCCACCACCAACTACTAACTACACCTGCACCACCAACCACTGCTACACCTGCACCACCCAAACACTGCTACACCTGCACCAACATTGCCTACACCTGCACCAAAACACTATACACTGCAACCACAAACACTGCTACACCTGCACCACCAACACTTGCTTACACCTGCACCACCAACACAGCTACACTGCACCACCAACATGTACACCTGCACCAAAACAACTGCTACACCTGCACACAACATGCTACACCTGCTCACAACACTTGCTACACCTGCACCACCAACACTACTCACCTGCACCACCAACACTGCTACACCTGCACCAACATTGCTACACCTGACACCACCCAACACTACTACACCTGCTCCACCAACATGCTACACCTGCACCCCAACACTGCTTACACCTGCACCAACCAAACACTTACTACACCTGCCGCCAAACACTGCTACACCTGCCACCACCAACACTGCTACACCTGCACCACCAACACTGCTACACCTGCACCACCAACACTGCTACACCTGCACCAACACTGCTACACCTGCACCACCAACACTACTACACTTGCACCACCAACACTGCTACACCTGCACCACCAACACTGCTACAACCTGCACCTCCAACACTGCTACCCTGACCACCAACACTGCTTACAACCTGCACCAACCTGCTCACCTGCAACACTACCACTGCTACACCTTGCACACCAACACTGCTACACTGCACACCAACATGCTACACCTGCACACAACACTGCTATACCTTGCACACCAACACTGCTACACCTGCACCACACTGCTACAACTGCCACCACCAACACTACTACACCTGCACACCAACACTGTACACTGCACCACCATATCAATACTACACCTGCACCACATCACTGTACACATGCACCACCAACACTACTTACACCTGCACAACCAAACACTTACTACACCTGCACCACCAACACTACTACACATGCACCCCAACACTGCTACACATGCACCACCTACAACTGCTAAACCTGCACCACAACTCTGCATACACCTGCACACCAACACTGCTACACCTGCACCACCAACATGCCTAACCTGCACACCAACACTGTACACATGCCCACCAACACTGCTACACATGCTCCACCACATGCTACTCCTGCCACACCAACACTGCTACACCTGCACACCAACACTGCTACACCTGCACACCAACACTGCCTACACATGCACACCACATTCTACAACATGCACCAACACTGCTACCACCTGCACACCTCACTGTACACCTGCACCACAACACTGCTCACATGCACCACCAACACGCTACCACCTGCACTCCATCACTGCTACACCTGCACTACAACATCTTGCTACACATGTACCACCAACACTGCTACACATGCAATACTAACACTGTCTTTCACATGCTCCACCAACACTGCTACACTGCACTACACATGCTACACATGTACACCAAACACTGCTACACTACACCCCAACATACTACGCCTGCACTACCAACACGCTTACACATGTACCACAACACTGCTACACATGTACCACCAACACTTGCTTATACATGGCACCACCAAACACTGCTACACCTGCACTACCAACACTGCTACACATGTACCACCAAACACTGCTACCCTACACTACCAACACTTGCTACAACATGCACAACAACACCTGCTACACCTGACTACCAAACCTGTACACATGTTCACCAACATGTTTCAACCTGACACACCAACACTGTTACACCTACACCAACAACACTGCTCCCACCTGCACAATCACTGCTACACCTCGCTCAAGCAACACTGCTACACCTGCAGCACCAATATTGCAACACCGCACCAGCAACACTGCCTACACCTGCCACCACCAACACCTGCTACATTTGCACTACCAACAGTGCAACACCTGCACCAGCAACACTGCTACACCTGCACCACCAACACTGCTACACCTGCCACCACCAACACCTACAACTGCACCTCCAAACACCTCACCTCACACACTGCTACACTGCACCACCAAACCCTGACTACACCTGCACCACCAACACTCACCTCACACAACTGCTAACCTGCACCACCAACCACTCATCTCATACACCCTTACAACTGCACCACAACACTGACTACAACTGCACCCCAACACTGCTACACCGCACCACCACACTCACCTACACATGCTACACCTGCACCACCAACACTCATTCATTACACTTACACCTGCACCTACCAACACTGCTTACACCTGCCACCCCAACACTCACCTCACACATTGCACACCAACCCTGCATCCCATCACTCACCTCACACACTTTACACTTGCACCACCAACACTGCTCCCTGCACCACCAACACCTCACCTCACAATTGCTACACTGCACCACCAAACACAGCTACACCTGCCACCACCAACACTCACCTCCACACTGCTACACCCTGCACCACCAACACTCAATCTCATAACCCTTACACCTGCACCACCAACACTGCTACACCTGCACACCACAAACACTCACCTCACACATTGCTACACCTGCATCACCATCATCACCTCACCACTTCTACACTTGCACCACAACACTGCTACACCTGGCACCACAACACTCACCTCACACTTTGCTACACCTGCACACCAACACTCACCTACACATTTACACCTGCACCACCAACACTTGATCTCACACACGCTACACTGTTTTATTTCCTCTACCACAAACACTGCTACACAAGCCCCCCCCCCCCCCCCCCCCCCCCCCCCCCCCCCCCCCCCCCCCCCAACACTCAAACCTCACACATTGCTACATGATGCATCACCAACATCACCTCACACACTTCTTACACTTGCACACCAAACACTGCTACACTGCACCACAAAACTTCACCTCACCACACTGCTACACCTGCACCCACCAACACTGGCTACACCTGCACCACCACACTGCTACCCTTGCACCACCAACATCACCTCACACACTGCTACACATTGCCCACCAACACTGCTACACTTGCCCACCACATGCTACACCTGCACCACCAACAAATCACCTCACACACTGCTACAACTTGGCACCACCAACACTGCACACCTGCACCACCAACACTGATACACCTGCACCAACTCAAACACTCCACCTCAACACACTGATACACCTGCACCACCAACACTGCTACACCTGCACACCAACACTACCTCCACACCACTGCTACACTGCAACACACAACACTGCTTACAACTCACCCCATCATGCTACTCTGCACCACCAACACTCACCTCAAACACTGCTACCCTGCACCACCAACACTGCTACACCTGCACCACCAACACTGCTACACCTGCACCACCAACACTCACCTCACACACTGCTACACCTGCACCACCAACACTGCTACCACCTGCACACCAAACACACTCACACACTGCTAGACTGCAGACCCACACTCACCTCACACACTGCTCACCTGCACCACCAACATGCTACACTGCCACCACCAACACTGCTCACCTGCACCACCAACACTCAACATCTCACACTGCATACACCTGCACACCCAAACACTGCTAAAACCCTGCACACCAACATGCTACACCTGCACCACCAACACTCACCTCACACACTGCTACACCTGCACCACCAACACTGCTACACCTGCACCACCAACACTCACCTCACACACTGCTACACCTGCACCACCAACACTCACCTCACACACTAATTCTCCTTGCACCACCACACTGCTAACACCTGCACCACCAACCCTGATACACATGCACCACAACACTGCTACACCTGCCACCACAACATGCTACACCGGCACCACCAGCACTGCTACCCTGCACACCAACACTTTCACCTCACACACTGCTACACCTGCACCCAACACTGCTACACCTGCCACCACAACACTGCTACACCTGCACCACCAACATCACCTCAACACTTGCTACATCCTGCACCACCAACCCACTGCTACACTGAAACCACCAACACTGCTACACTGCACCACCAACACTCACTCACACACTACTACTCCTGCCACCACCAACCGCTACACCTGCTACCTACCAACACTCACCTCACACACTGCTACACCTGCACCACCAACACTCACCTCACACACTGCTACACCTGCACCACCAACACTGCTACACCTGCACCACCAACACTGCTACACCTGCACCACCAACACTCACCTCACACACTGCTACACCTGCACCACCAACACTGCTACACCTGCACCACCAACACTGCTACACCTGCACCACCAACACTGCTACACCTGCACCACCAACACTGCTACACCTGCACCACCAACACTCACCTCACACACTGCTACACCTGCACCACCAACACTGCTACACCTGCACCGTCATATTACCTACAAAGATAAAGAACAACACGTTAGCTACAGTGTCGACCAGAAAAATATATAACATGATAAAACTGATTATGACTGTTATGTATGTATAGTGACGTCACTCTGGTACACATGTGTAGTGACGTCACTCTGGTACACATGTGTAGTGACGTCACTCTGGTACACATGTGTAGTGACGTAACTCTGGTACACATGGTTAGTGACGTTCACTCTGGTACACATGTGTATTGACGTCACTCTGGTACACATGTGTAGTGACGTCACTCTGGTACACATGTGTAGTGACGTCACTCTGGTACACATGTGTAGTGACGTCACTCTGGTACACATGTGTAGTGACGTCACTCTGAATACACATGTGTAATGACGTCACTCTGGTACACATGTGTAGTGACGTCACTCTGGTACACATGTGTAGTGACGTCACTCTGGTACACATGTGTAGTGACGTCACTCTGGTACACATGTGTAGTGACGTCCCCCACTCGGTAACACCATGATTGTAGTGACGTCACTTCTGGTACCTGTGTAGGTGACGTCACTCTGGGACACATGTGTTGTGAGTCACTCTGGTTACAAATGTGTAGTGGACGTCACTCTGGTACACATGTGTAGTGACGTCACTCTCGGTACACATGTGTTAGTGACCCGACACTTGAATTACACATGTGTACATGGACGTACTCTGGTACTCATATGTAGTGACGCACTGATACACGTGTAGTGACGTCACTCCTGGTACACTATGTAGTGACGCTCATCTGAATAACATGTGTAATGAGTCACTCCATGGTACACATATGTAGTTGACGTCACTGCTGAGTGTCCAATCTCACCCAGCGAAAATAACATCATTATATAAATTATAAAATAACGTGTTTAATGACGTCACTCTGGTACACACATGTAGTGAACCGTCACTCTGAATTACCACATGTGTAATGAGTCACTCTGGTACACATATGTAGTGACGTCACTCTGAAAACACATGTGTAATGACGTCACTCTGGTACACATATGTAGTGACGTCACTCTGAATACACATGTGTAATGACGTCACTCTGGTACACATATGTAGTGACGTCACTCTGAATACACATGTGTAATGACGTCACTCTGGTACACATATGTAGTGACGTCACTCTGAATACACA
>NC_069404.1:91429946-91449946 GCF_026875155.1 Cherax quadricarinatus | reverse complement strand
CAGATGTACTCCTATAAACCCTCTTGGGGCCTAGTCTTTTATGTATCCATATGTGCCACCATCCACACCATCATACTACCTCCACAATAAACTCCGGTAGCAAAAAATCCAAATCCAATCTCTAGTTCCCTGAAAATTTAGATCATAAACATACCCTCCTCTGCTGTTGCTTGTGTTGCTTGTGTTGGTCGTGTTGTTGTCAACCTCAGCAGAGTCTCAAGTTCCACTGTGCTTGACCATGTGTGGGTTGTATGCTGGCGCTGTATACTCCCTTCATTGTCTCCACATAAACCGTTCGTAAGTCTCTAACGGGTTACTGGGGTTCATGGAAGCAGTTTTAATATTATCTACATGTACACATTTTGGCGAATTTATTCTTCCACCAAAATGATTAATAACGCTGACTCCTCCAGCTTTCTTGGTCTATAAACCCCCCTCTCTCTCCCCCCTTTAAAAATGCATTCTATTTCCTGTATTCTCTCTCTCTCTCTCTCTCTCTCCATTACCATGTGTCTAGCAGTAATGTATTATACAAGGTGTACGTCAGAACACGTCTACAGACTGTTGAATCTTACCGGAGCCTCTATTTGTCCTCTCCACTTGTTATTCTTCTAATTAGTTTCAAATTCATATCAAACAAAAATCTTTGTTTTTATTTCCTCTAGCAGGTTATTTATGGATATCAGACACAATAAAGTCCCCAGCACTGATCCTTGAGGGACCTCGCTCATCACCAGCGCCCACTCTCATGCCTCTTACCATCACCATCTACACACTCTTCTTCACGTTTCCACCTGCTCTTTCAGTCTGTCACTCAGCCTTTAGTGCAGCATATAATTCTTAACACCGTTGACGGTTTTTCCTGCCTTCGAAGTCCAGTTTCCAGACTTATTCTGCCACAACTGCCCATCTTTCCTTCCCTCTTCCCTCTCACTTATCAACCTCCCTCTCACCCATCAGCTTCCCTCTTACTTATCAGCCTCCCTCTCACCTATCGGCTTCCCTCTCACTAATCAATCTTCCTCTCACCCATCAGCTTCCCTCTCACGTATACCTTTGATATACCTTTTGAAGAGTTTCGAGAGTTTCACTACTCTCGGAGCCCGGCCATGGGCCAGGCTCGTCTGGTGCTTGCCTGGTCAACCAGGCTGTTGCTGCTGGAGGCTCACTGCCCCAAATATCCATCACAGCCTAGTTGATCTGGCACCTGGTGAAGATACTTGTCCAGTTTCCTCTTGAAGGCTTCTACACTTGTTCCAGCAGTGTTAAAACCTCCCTCTCACCTATCAGCTTCCCTCTCATTTATCGCCCTCCCTCTCACCTATCAGCCTCTTCGTTTACTGGCTGGTGAGTCAGGTGGTTGCTAATAGTGTTGTTAGCGAGCAGCAACACTGTACAGCCATGACAGTCTGGGTGATCAAGCACTTGTAGAAGGAAGCAGTGGTAAGTTTGAGAGTTAAGAGTGTGCAAGTGCTCCCTCACTGGGAAAGTTTGTGTTATCAGACTCACAACATCACACACACCCTCACCACCTAATTCCTGAAAAGAGAACCTTGTAGGTCAATCTCCGTCAGAGATCGTCTTCAGCAGTAGAGGAAAGTGAGAAATTTTGGTTTACATCATGAGACAATCTAGGAGTGACGTGTAAGGTGACGAGGAAGAGGGGCAGGGGATCGCTAAACTTGCTCTAATAATGAAAGTGTCAACACCAGGTAAATAACTTGCTTGCACTTTTGGCTGTTCGAGATGCAATTAGGATCTGATAGTGAGGAGAGTGTAGTCAGGTCTACACCAACAATGTATCTAGTCTTCAAGAATTCTTAAATTACGTCAGGAATCCATTTATCTTCTGAGGCATTTAAATTTATTTTAAGTTATTGAAAAGTAAATTCTAGTTTCAATTATATTCCAGGTTTCATTATAGATTTCGTCTATTATGTCGAATATTTTGGCTGTGTCTGTTTTATTCTCTCAATGATGTTTAATGTGTCTGAACACAGTAGAGTTCTCCTGGCCGCATTTCACACAGCTTTTGTCTTCCATAATCCAAGTTGGAAGTTGACGTCCTGCCTCCTCTATGTGGAAAAGATGGAAGTGCTGCCGAGAAGTTGATATATTCCCAAGTTTATAGTTTCTTATCACCTACTACGTTCTTACGTATGTGGAAAAAAACTGTCTATTTTATTTGGATGAGAAAATAATTTGTGTTTGGTGTTGAGTGTGAGAGTGAGTGGAGTTATTGTGTTGGGTGAGTGACTCTCTATATACCTTGCCAGGTGAGGCAGTTATTGTGTTGGGTGAGTGACTCTCTATATACTTGCCAGGTGGGCAGTTATTGTGTTGGGTGAGTGACTCTCTATATACCTTGCCAGGTGAGGCAGTTATTGTGTTGGGTGAGTGACTCTCTATATACCTTGCCAGGTGAGGCAGTTATTGTGTTGGGTGAGTGACTCTCTATATACATTGCCAGGTGAGGCAGTTATTGTGTTGGGTGAGTGACTCTCTATATACATTGCCAGGTGAGGCAGTTATTGTGTTGGGTGAGTGACTCTCTATATACATTGCCAGGTGAGGCAGTTATTGTGTTGGGTGAGTGACTCTCTATATACCTTGCCAGGTCAGGCAGTTATTGTGTTGGGTGAGTGACTCTCTATATACCTTGCCAGTGAGGCAGTTATTGTGTTGGGTGAGTGACTCTCTATATACCTTGCCAGGTGAGGCAGTTATTGTGTTGGGTGAGTGACTCTCTATATACCTTGCCAGGTGAGGCAGTTATTGTGTTGGGTGAGTGACTCTCTATATACCTTGCCAGGTCAGGCAGTTATTGTGTTGGGTGAGTGACTCTCTATATACCTTGCCAGGTCAGGCAGTTATTGTGTTGGGTGAGTGACTCTCTATATACATTGCCAGGTGAGGCAGTTATTGTGTTGGGTGAGTGACTCTCTATATACCTTGCCAGGTCAGGCAGTTATTGTGTTGGTGAGTGACTCTCTATATACCTTGCCAGGTGAGGCAGTTATTGTGTTGGGTGAGTGACTCTCTATATACCTTGCCAGGTGAGGCAGTTATTGTGTTGGGTGAGTGACTCTCTATATACCTTGCCAGGTGAGGCAGTTATTGTGTTGGGTGAGTGACTCTCTATATACCTTGCCAGGTCAGGCAGTTATTGTGTTGGGTGAGTGACTCTCTATATACCTTGCCAGGTCAGGCAGTTATTGTGTTGGGTGAGTGACTCTCTATATACCTTGCCAGGTCAGGCAGTTATTGTGTTGGGTGAGTGACTCTCTATATACCTTGCCAGGTCAGGCAGTTATTGTGTTGGGTGAGTGACTCTCTATATACCTTGCCAGGTCAGGCAGTTATTGTGTTGGGTGAGTGACTCTCTATATACCTTGCCAGGTCAGGCAGTTATTGTGTTGGGTGAGTGACTCTCTATATACCTTGCCAGGTGAGGCAGTGAGGGTATCCCAGCTGTCTCAACTGACGTATTACACACACTCCAACTTCACCACGTCAACAACAACACACAACAACTATTTAAATTTAAATACATCTTCACTACTGACTGTATTATACACCAGTAGACGTGTACACCTACACACCATCTACACTACACGTGTACACCTACACACCATCTACACTACACGTGTACACCTACACACCATCCACACTACACGTGTACACCTACACACCATCCACACTACACGTGTACACCTACACACCATCCACACTACACGTGTACACCTACACACCATCCACACTACACGTGTACACCTACACACCATCTACACTACACGTGTACACCTACACACCATCTACACTACACGTATACACCTACACACCATCTACACTACACGTGTACACCTACACACCATCCACACTACACGTGTACACCTACACACCATCCACACTACACGTGTACACCTACACACCATCTACACTACACGTGTACACCTACACACCATCCACACTACACGTGTACACCTACACACCATCTACACTACACGTATACACCTACACACTATCTACACTAGACGTGTACACCTACACACCATCTACACTACACGTGTACACCTACACACCATCCACACTACACGTGTACACCTACACACCATCTACACTAGACATGTACACCTACACACTATCTGTACTAGACGTGTACACCTACACACCATCTACACTAGACGTGTACGCCTACACACCATCTACACTAGACGTGTACACCTCACTCTGGGCCAGAACCGTGTCACACCTGAAACTTCACGTCGACATTAACTCACTTGTTCCTCTGGCGAGGCGCCCAAGGTGCTCACTCGGTGTGCACATGTACACACACCCGGGTATATACGTACACCAAGGTTTAGTTACAAATATATATCTTGGTGTACACACATACACAGACCGGTGTGTATACACATACACACCTGTGTGCACATGAACATACAGTATTGTTTTCAAGGGAATACGAAAGTGAGCTTTACAGACGTGTGCACATAAGGTGCACAGTTATACCTTGAAGATGCACACATATACAACTAATCTTTAGGTACACTTATATGTACAAGTGCATAAATGTACACTAGGGTACACACCTGTTCATCAAGGTACACACATTTAAACAAAGGTACACATCTTTACACCACAGTACATACATGTACAAGAAGGAACACACTTGTACACCAAGGTACACACAAGAAGGTACACACCTGTACATCAAGGTACACACCTGTACACCAAGGTACACACCTGGATACAGGTAGATGATCTCGTTCGTGTGACCACCTGACCTTGATACCTGAGGTAAACAGGTCTTCAGGTCAGGTCACTGATCGAGTGAGGTCACGACAGTATGAGGTACCGGACCGGAAATAAACAGTGAAACAGCCAGCAGTGAAACAGTCAGCAGTGAAACAGTCAGCAGTGAAGCAGTCAGCATTGAAACAGTCACCGGTGTGGTGAGCTGAGACAGGTGAGGGAGTGCTTGTGGTGAGCTGGGACAGGTGAGGGAGTGCTTGTGGTGAGCTGGGACAGGTGAGGGAGTGCTTGTGGTGAGCTGGGACAGGTGAGGGAGTGCTTATGGTGAGCTGGGACAGGTGAGGGAGTGCTTGTGGTGAGCCGGGACAGGTGAGGGAGTGCTTGTGGTGAGCTGGGACAGGTGAGGGAGTGCTTGTGGTGAGCTGGGACAGGTGAGGGAGTGCTTGTGGTGAGCTGGACAGGTGAGGGAGTGCTTGTGGTGAGCTGGACAGGTGAGGGAGTGCTTGTGGTGAGCTGGGACAGGTGAGGGAGTGTTTGTGGTGAGCTGAGACAGGTGAGGGAGTGCTTGTGGTGAGCTGGGACAGGTGAGGGAGTGCTTGTGGTGAGCTGGGACAGGTGAGGGAGTGTTTGTGGTGAGCTGAGACAGGTGAGGGAGTGCTTGTGGTGAGCTGGGACAGGTGAGGGAGTGCTGTGGGATGGAGGTGAGGGAGTGCTTGTGGTGAGCCGGGACAGGTGAGGGAGAGATGTTTGTTGTGGGGTGTGGAAGGTTAGGGCAGGGAGGAAGGGGTAGTGTTGGTGGTAGACTCGTGACAGACTTCAAGAATAGTGAACAAACAACGTTAGGCTTGTTGTCTGAAACACACCATCACAAAGACACAGGAAAAACCGTACCAAAACCTGAGAGCCAATATCTTTTTCAGTGATACTCGTGTATTTATAGCTGCTGTTTTATCCGTGTGTGTGTGTGTGTGTGTGTGTGTGTGTGTGTGTGTGTGTGTGTGTGTGTGTGTGTGTGTGTGTGTGTGTGTGTGTGTGTGTGCGTGCGCGCGCGTCGTTTGTATTCGTCTGCATGTTTCTCTCTTTACATTCTGTTAGACTGGTTATAAATGACCATAATTTTTAAAGGGGTGGACCGGTAAGCCAGCGGAAGGCCTCGGTCAGATGACCAAAAGCTCCAAAGGCGGGTCATCATCTGACTAAGACCCGCGTCAGGAAACATTTGTCCTGTTTCCTGACGAACCTTACCTAACCTAACCTACATTCTGTTCGTAATTATTTCTCCATTCTTATCTGTGCATCTGTCAGTATTCGCCTGTCTATCCACCAATCACTTTTATAACTCAAATCTTGGTGTGTGTTGCGAGACTCCAGAAGAAACTCCAATAACTTCCGGTAAGACCTACTTGGTATTATTACTTACAATACTAGTGATGTTCCCCAGTTACCTTGTAAACTCTGTACTGTACAACCTAACACACGCCTCCATGTCACTTACTATTGGAAAACCGTAATAAATAAAAATAAGTTTTAGTGATCCACGGACTAGAACAGTAGCAGCCACAGCGAAAGTCAGCGACCAGGTCGTGGGAACTCTCCTAAATAATCACTAATCAAGGTAATTACGCCATCTTAGAAAGTTAGCTGGGGTAGCTAGTTGTGACCATAATTGCTATAGTTTTAGACAACCCCTCCCGTCCTCACAACCACCAGCAATTACTAGCTCTTGGCCCACCTGCAGTCAAGTGAGTTGCAAAGCCATAATACACAATTGTCAGTTTTTTCATATGTGTGACAACCTAAAACAGATGAATAAGTATAATAAGTGGAGAACTGTGGAGATGTCTCTGTGCTCTCCAGGAACACAAACATTATACCAATATAAGGGTTATCATATCAAGTTAGCTGCTCCAGGACGCTGAACCTCCACACAGTATGGTAAGTCAGTCTGATGTAACCATCGCTGCATCAAAGATAACTACAGTGAAAACCTGGTATATTCTAACGATAAGTTGTTTAAAGACACCTTACTTCTCTTTACCTACCTTCCTTCCCTCTACCTACCCTCCTTCCCTCTACCTACTTCCTAGATATTTCATATCACCACTGTTACCAATCTATCAAGTGCTGAGCTGGCGGGATAACAACAATGTGGGTGTAGACTTTGGTGGTTGGGGTGTGTGGGAAGGTGGAAGGGTGAGGCTGCGAGGGGAGGTGCAGATGTGAGGGAGGGAGGTAGGGAGGAGATGAAAGGGGGGGAAAGTAGACAACCACAAGTTACAGGATGACACACAATTATCTCTCTTCCACCATCCTCATCTCTGTCATTCGGAGCTTTCATGGAATTTCTCTCTTTAATTAATGTTTATTATTAAATATAAGATATTTGGACGCCTCCATATTATGTACCCCTGTCAAATACCATCACACGAGGAGTTACAGTGATAAAATATGTCAGCCTAAGCTGGGACACTATAGTAGTGTCAGTCTTAGCTGCCAGACTACAGCAGTGTCAGCTTGAGCTGGTAGACTACAGTACAACAATGGGAATATCGTCAAGTATTCCATTAAAGGTTCGTCAGCTACGACAGTTTGGTTCCAGCAGAACTGGAGTTACTATCACTTGGGAATTAGCATCTCTCAGCATGGCCTACTATCACAGTGGAGGCAAATATCTGTGTTTAATGCGTGCGTGTGATGCAGGATGTAAGTGAGGATCCTCGTGTGTTTTGTTCCACTTGTGAGTCACTCACTGGTGATCACACCACAACAAAGATCAACACACTGAGGAATAACACCACCACAACACAGAATAACACTGAGGATCAACACCACCACAACACAGACCAACACTTAGGATCAACACCACCACAACACAGACCAACACTGAGGATCAACACCACCACAACACAGACCAACACTGAGGATCAACACCACCACAACACAGACCAACACTTAGGATCAACACCACCAAAAACACAGACCAACACTGAGGATCAACACCACCACAACACAGACCAAACTGAGGATCAACACCACCACAAACACAGACCAACACTGAGGATCAACACCACCACAACACAGACCAACACTGAGGATCAACACCACCACAACACAGACCAACATGAGGATCAACACCACCACAACACAGACCAACACTGTGGATCAACACCACCACAACACAGACCAAACGGGAGGATCAACACCACCACAACACAGACAACACTGTGGATCAACACCACCACAACACAGACCAACACTTAGGATCAACACCACCACAACACAGACCAACACTGAGGATCAACACCACCACAACACAGACCAACACTGAGATCAACACCACCACAACACAGACCAACACTGAGGATCAACACACCACAACACAGACCAACACTGAGGATCAACACCCACCACAAAACAGACCAACACTTAGGATCAACACCACCACAACACAGACCAACACTGAGGATCAACACCACCACAACACAGACCAACACTTAGGATCAACACCACACAACACAGACCAACACTGAGGATCAACACCACCACAACACAGACCAACATTAGGATCAACACCACCACAACACAGACCAACACTGAGGATCAACACCACCACAACACAGACCAACACTGAGGATCAACACCACCACAACACAGACCAACACTGAGGATCAACACCACCACAACACAGACCAACACTGTGGATCAACACCACCACAACACAGCCAACACTGAGGATCAACACCACCACAACACAGCCCAACACTGAGGATCAACACCACCACAACACAGACCAACACTTAGGATCAACACCACCACAACACAGACCAACACTGAGGATCAACACCACCACAACACAGACCAACATGAGGATCAACACCACCACAACACAGACCAAAAACTGAGGATCAACACCACCACAACACAGACCAACACTGAGGATCAACACCACCACAACACAGACCAACACTTAGGATCAACACCACCACAACACAGACCAACACTGAGGATCAACACCACCACAACACAGACCAAAAACTGTAGGATCAACACCACCACAACACAGACCAACACTGAGGATCAACACCACCACAACACAGACCAACACTGAGGATCAACACCACCACAACACAGACCAACATGTGGATCAACACCACCACAACACAGACCAACACTGAGGATCAACACCACCACAACACAGACCAACACTGAGGATCAACACCACCACAACACAGACCAACACTGAGGAATAACACCACCACAACACAGAATAACACTGTGGATCAACACCACCACAACACAGACCAACACTGTGGATCAACACCACCACAACACAGCCCAAAACATACTGAGGAATAACCCACCACAACACAGAATAACACTGTGGATCAACACCACCACAACACAGACCAACACTGAGGATCAACACCACCACAACACAGACCAACACTGTGGATCAACACCACCACAACACAGACCAACACTGAGGATCAACACCACCACAACACAGACCAACACTGAGGATCAACACCACCACAACACAGACCAAACCACTGAGGAATAAACACCCCCACAACACAACCGAATAACACTGTGGATCAACACCACCACAACACAGACCAACACTGTGGATCAACACCACCACAACACAGCCCAACTATGAGAATAACACCACCACAACACAGAATAACATGTGGATCAACACCACCACAACACAGACCAACACTGAGGATCAACACCACCACAACACAGACTAACATACTGAGGATAACACCACCACAACACAGAATAGCACTGTGGATCAACACCACCACAACACAGACCAACACACTGTGGATCAACACCACCACAACACAGACCAACACACCCCCACAACACACATACAACAATCTCGAACACAACTATCTCCAGGTAAAGTATAAACGGTCTTATTAATACACACGTACACAAATAACATTTACACACACACACAACCGAGCACACATTAATACACTATATGTAAAGAGACTTTTTCGCGCATTCTAAATGATCCTTAAAGGTATGTATGTATGTATATATGTATGTGTTTGTTTGTTTGTTTGTTATATATATATATATATATATTTATAATATATATATAATTATATATATATATATATATATATATATATATATATATATAATATATATATATATATATAACACATACCCATCGAAAATAACATTTGCATCAGATATTGTTGAAAAGACAAAATAGAAGGATAAATGAGGATAAGATAGTGATGAAGATAGGAATGAAGATGATAATGATGGTAATGGAGATGGTAAAGAAGATAGTAATAAAGAAGAAGGAAGGACGGGGGGGGGGGGGATGTAAAGACTGTGATATGCGGAGCGCTGAGTTATGCGCCTGGCCGCCTTCACTTGTCTTTGTTGCACCTGTGCTGGACGGGAACCAAGGCGACCAATAGCAGCGCGCCCACCACCCTCCCGTCACGCCATTGGTTAACCACTCACCTCCAGGAACTCCACCATTTTCGTTTCCTGGGACAAATTATTTCCTTTGTTACGTCTTAAAGATGCACACACCGACCATCCTGGGACCATCCTGAGACCAACCATACTGGGACCATCCTGGGACCATCCTGAGACCAACCATACTGGGACCATCCTGGGACCATCCTGAGACCAACCATACTGGGACCATCCTGGGACCATCCTGAGACCAACCATACTGGGACCATCCTGGGACCATCCTGAGACCAACCATACTGGGACCATCCTGGGACCATCCTGAGACCAACCATACTGGGACCATCCTGAGGCCATCCTGAGACCAATCATGCTGTGACCATCCTGACACCAACCATCCAAGGAACATCCTGACACCAACCATCCTGTGACCATCCTGACACCAACCATCCTAGGAACATCCTGACACCAAACATCCTGGGAATGACCATCCTGGGACCAACAATCTTTGGACTATCTTGGGACCGACCATCCTGAGACCAACCATCCTTGGACCACCCATCCTGGAGTTGACCATCCTTTGAACGACCATCCTTTGACAGACCATCTTGGTACCAACTATTCTGGGACTGACCATCCTGGTACCAACTATCCTGGGACCGGCCATCCTAGGACCGGCCATCCTGGGACCGGCCATCCTGGGACCGACCATCCTGAACCAATTATCATGGGACCAATCATCCTGGAACCGACCATGCTGGGATCAACCATGCTGGGATCAACCATCCTGGGACCAAACATCCTGGGACCAACCATCCTGGAACCAACCATCCTGAGACCACCCATCTTGGTACCGATCATCCTGGGACCAGCCATCCTGGGACCAACCATCCTGGAACCAACCATCCTGAGACCAACCATCTTGGTACCGACCATCCTGGGACCAACCGTCCTGGAACCAACCATCCTGGGACCAGCAATTTTGGTACCGACCATCCTGGGACCAACTATCCTGGAGCCAACCATCCTGGGACCAACCATCCTGGAACCAACCATCCTTGGACCAACCATCCTGGAACCAAGCATCCTAGGACCATCCTGGGACAAACGATCCTGGGCCTGACCATCCTGGGACCAACCATCCTTGGACAAACCATCCTGGTACCAACCATCCTGGGACTGACCATCCTGGGACCAACCATCCTGGGACCAAGTATCCTGTAAACAACCATCCTGGGACCAAGTATCCTGGGAACAACCATCCTGGGACCAACCATCCAGGTACAACCATCCTGAGACTGACCATCCTGCAGCAGTGGGTGATGGGGAGAGGTGCTGGTCTCCAGGAACCATCACAACGGGAAGAAGCATTTCCCATCACCCTTGAGAACGACCTGTCGTGTCCACTGTTGTTACACCACAACGACCTGTCGTTGTGGCTTAACAAGATAGTTCAACAACGACTATAATAAAGACAGTAACTGCCATACTTCTCTGGTGGCAGTATAGCATGATGACTGACCCAGTCAAGTCATACAATAAGTTTTACCTCCAGTGATCCACTGTTTCTGTGGTGAACATTGTTTCTGTCCCTCTCTTTGACCTGCTTTACTTATATATATATATATATATATATAATATATATATATATATATATATATATATATATATATATATATATATATATATATATATATAGTATATATATATATGTCGTGCCGAATAGGCAGAACTTGTGATCTTGGCTTAAATAGCAACGTTCATCTTGCCATATAGGACAAGCTAAAATTTGTGTATGCAATATTTTCGCCAAAATCATTCTGAACCTAACGAAAAATATA
Organism: Cherax quadricarinatus; assembly: GCF_026875155.1. Classification (NCBI taxonomy): domain Eukaryota; kingdom Metazoa; phylum Arthropoda; class Malacostraca; order Decapoda; family Parastacidae; genus Cherax; species Cherax quadricarinatus. The sequence continues at coordinate 91,437,902 of NC_069404.1, read as the reverse complement.
TATTTCACTGTGTTTGTTTAATGTTAAATTACTGTAAACAAATCTAAAATATACTTAGTTGGGCTAGGCTAAAATAAATTGCGCTTGTTATAATAAGGTTAGGTAAGTTTTCTAAGATTCTTTTGATACAAAATAAAAAATTTTTACATTAACATTAATGAAAAAAATATATCTTTAAACGTATAAGAGAAAATTTTAGAAAGGACTTAATTTTAAATGAGTTCTTGCTAATTGACTAATTTTACATATTCGGCACGACATATATATATATATATATATATATATATATATATATATATATATATATATATATATATATATATATATATATATATATATATAGCAATGAAACCACGAACCAAATGGCAGTGAATCATTTACCAAACTGCGGCTATCGGGAATTAGATCCTGCGACACATTCTACCACCTCAAGAGACAGAACAATATTCACAGCGCTCTAACCACTTAACCAGCGATCCTACAAAGATCATGCACCCAGCAGAGCTAGTTGTTGTTCACGACCTGAGATATATATATGGGGTAGAGTTCTTACTATAAGAATCAAGAGAAAGATGGACAGTAGGATAGCAGATGAACAGGGAGGCTTTAGGAAAGGTAGGGGGTGTGTAGACCAAGTGTTTACAGTGAAACATATAGGTCAACAGTATCTAGATAAGAGTAAAGAGGTTTTTGTGGCATTTATGGATTTGGAAAAAAGGCATATGGCAAGGTGGATAGGGGGGGCAATGTGGCAGATGGTGCAAATGTATGGAATAAGATGTAGGTTATTGAAAGCAGTGAAAAGTTTTTACAGGATAGTGAGGCTCAAGTTAGAGTGTGTAGGAGAGAGGGAGATTATTTCCCAGTAAAAGATAGCCTTAGAGGCTAGACAAGGATGTGTGATGTCACCGTGGTTGTTCAATATATTTATAGATAGGGTTGTAAGAGAAGTGAATGCTCGGGTGTTGGCAAGAGGTGTGGGATTAAAACAAAGAATCTAACACAAAGTGGGAGTTGTCACAGTTGCTTTTTGCTGATGACACTGTGCTTTTGGGAGATTCTAAAGAGAAGTTGCAGAGGTAGGTGGATGAGTTTGGTAGGTTATGTAAAGGAAGAAAATTGAAAGTGAATATAGGAAAGAGTAAGGAGATGAGGATAAAAAAATAATAGGCAATGAAAGATTGAATATCAGGTTGGAGGGAGAAAGTATGGAGGAGGTGAGTGTATTCAGATATTTAGGAGTGGACGTGTCAGCAGATGGGTCTGGTGAAGATAGGTGAGGTGAATCATAGAATTGACGAGGGGGAAAAGGTGAGTGATGCACTGAGGAATCTGTGGAGACAAAGAACTTTGTCCATGGAAGCAAAGAGGGAAATGTATGAGAATATAGTTATACCAACACTCCTACAAGGGCGTGAAGCATGGGTGGTGAATGTTGCAACAAGGAGAAGGCTGGAGGCAGTGGAGATGTCGTGTCTGAGGGCAATGTGTGGTGTGAATATAATGTAGAGAATTCGTACTTTGGAGATTAGGAGGTGCGTGATTACCAAAACTATTATCCAGAGGGCTAAGGAGGGGTTGCTGAGGTGGTTTAGACATGCAGAGAGGATGAGAACAAAACAGATAAATCTGTAGTGGAGGAAAAGCGGGGTAGAGGTCGGCCTAGGACAGGTTGGAGGGAGGGGGTAAAGGAGGTTTTGCGTGTGAGGGGCTTGGACTTCCAGCAAGCATACATGAGCGTGTTTGATAGGAGTGAATGGAGACAAATGGTTTTTAATACTTGATGTGCTGGAGTGTAAGCAAGGTAATATTTATGAAGAGATTCTGGGAAACCGGTAGGCTGGACTTCAGTCTTGGAGGTGGGAAATAGAGTGTCAGCACTCTGAAGGAAAGATGTTAATGTTGCAGTTTTATAAACGTAGTGTAAGCGCGCTTCTGGCAAGACAGTAATAGAGTGAATGATGGTGAAAGTTTTTTCATTTTCGAGCCACCCTGTGTTGGTGGGAAACGGCCCATGTGTTATATATATATATATATATATATATATATATATATATTATATATATATATATTATATATATATATATATATATATATTATAAACAAATTACACAGACACAGGTTGAACGAGCACTTGTTGACACAGCTGTCGACCCAGCCGTCCCCTACCAATCTTTTCTCCCCTAGTACACGCACACACAAAATTGTACATACACAAACACGAATGTAAACTCATATATACCAAAACACCAAACAAGTATTGCAAACCCGTGGTTGGTGATAGGAGGACAACTAAAATATTCTGGATTCGATTACCGAGCAGGACGCGATGGAAGCGCAAGTCTCCTTACACACACATACTGTACTGCCTGTCTTCACCTAGCAGTAAATAGGTACCCAGATGATACAACCATGGCACATACGACGACAAGAGTATAAAAGAGAAACCTGTGCAAGGTGGAGACGTTCCGCACACCAGAGGTGGCACACCAGGGGTCGCACACCAGGGGTATCACACTAGGGGTAGCACACCAGGGTAGCACACCAGGGGTAGCACACCAGGGGTCGCACACCAGGGGTATCATACTAGGGGTATCACACTAGGGGTAGCACAAGAGGGGTATCACACCAGGGGTCGCACACCAGGGGTATCACACTAGGGGTATCACACTAGGGGTAGCACACCAGGGGTAGCACAAGAGGAGTATCACACCAGGGGTCGCACACCAGGGGTATCACACTAGGGGTATCACACTAGGGGTATCACACTAGGGGTAGCACACCAGGGGTCGCACAAAAAGGGTGGCACACCAGGGGTAGCACACCAGGTGTGCCACCTCTGCAATCAACAACAACAACAGTACTATCAATAAAAAACAACAACAATACTAAACAACAACAACAACAGTAACAATGATACCAACAACAACAACAGTATCATCAACAACAAAAATAACAACACCGAGAACACGACACATAATTACCATACTCCTGTATATATTATATTACTAAATTACTAAATGTAAAAAGAGAAACTTTCTGAACCTAACGAAAAAAATATATTTGATTGTGTTTGTTTAGTATTAAATTACTGTAAACAAATCTAAAATATATTTAGTTGGGTTAGGCTAAAATAAATTGTTCTTCTTATAATAAGGTTAGGTAAGTTTTCTAAGATTCTTTTGGAGCAAAATTAAAATTTTTTACATTATCATTAATGAAAAAATATATATCTTTAAACGTATAAGAGAAAATTTTAGAAAGGACTTAATTTTAAATGAGTTCTTGTTAATTGACCAGTTTTACATATTCGGCACGACATATATATATATATATATGTCGTGCCGAATATGCAAAACTTGCGATCTTGACTTAGCAACGCTAAGAAATTGCGTTACTGTTCCAATCTTCAACTATCCAGTTTTAGTGAGCCTGTGCCCACTGTTGCCTCAGGTTCCTGTTCTTAGCTGACATGAGTGGTCTTTTGCTGTTGAAACCCATTCACTTCAAGGTTCGACGAGTTGTGCATTCAGAGATGCTCTTCTGCATAACACTATTGTAACGCATGGCTATTTGAGTCACTATAGTTTTCTTGTCAGCTTGAATCAGTCTGGTCATTCTCCTCTGACCTTTCTCATAATGAAAGCGTTTTCGCCCACAGAAATGCAGCTCAGTGGATGTTTTGTGTTTCTTCACACCTTTCTTAGTAAACTCTAGAGACACTTGAAAATTCCAGATCAGCAGTTTCTGAGATATTAAGCCACCTCATCTGGCAATAACAATCATTCTACGGTCAAAGTCACTTAGATCACATTTCTTCCCTACTCTCATGTTTGGTCCCAACAACAACCGAAACTCTTGACTATCACCCACGTCTGCATTCATGCACTGTGGTGCTGTCACGTGACTGGCTGATTAGATATTTGCATCAGTGAGCAGGTGTACAGATGTACATAATAGAGTGGTCACTGAGTGATTATATATACAAGTTGTTTGAGAAAGAGAAATTCCTTCTCCTCCTCTCTCTCTCTCTCTCTCTCTCCCTGGTGGTGTAGGTAGGTTAATAAGAGCATGTACGAGAGGACAGAAAGGCAGGTAATAACGTAGCTGGCACAATCCACCTGCCCTTATGTGAAGGTAAGTTTGTGTAGGGTCGCTGCCGTTTATTTTGGTCTGCTGGAGGAGGGAGGGGGTGGTGGCAGAGACCAGGGTGAGGCACCCAGAGTATCACTAATGGCAAGGGGTAAGGGGAAAAGAGGAATGGGGAAGGAAGAGGGTGGGGGACTATCTCACACTACTGCTGTTGCCACCTGTTGATTCTCTGTTTTGCCTACCTGGCTCCCTTTCTCTCATTCTTATCTCTTTCTCACTCTCCTTCCTTCAGTAACTTTAGCTTTAGTATATTGCCTCAGATTCCTCTAGAGCTGTAAACACCCGTGCTGATTTAGCGCTTCTCTATAATAATACTAACAGTAATAACAACAACAAGGAATACCTTTCTCCGCGGATAACACCAACATGAAACGATACAGACTTATCCAGTTATCCTGTACTCCCCATCATTTTTTTTTCTCCTGCCACACGTTATTCCTCCTTCCCTCCATCACTCTTCAACCTGTCTCTCCCCTTTACCTGCGCCTCCTGGTGCTGCCATCTCTGCCTCGCGGTGTGCCAGCCTCACCTTTAACCTGCATGACGTCAACACTCGCCCACGCTGCCAGACAGGCTGAGAAATTCCTTAAAACTTGTATAAGTGAAGCCGAGAGTGAGGCGCGATGCTCTTCTTGCCCGCTCTCAACACCCATTATTACGTCTCCTGTGCTACCCAACCCTTTCTCTCTCTCTCTCTCTCTCTCTCTCTCTCTAGTCCCACCTACTTTCAACATTTCTACACAATCGCTTGCAAATACTTAGGACTGTAAGTAGATGATTCACACCTCAACACAAGGTGTCAGCAGCCAGTGTAATAATTAATGAACTAGGTGAATCCCCTGTGCTCAGTGAACCCTCCTGTGTTCAGTGGATCATCCTGTGCTCAGTGAACCCTCCTGTGTTCAGTGGATCATCCTGTGCTCAGTGAACCCTACTGTGTTCAGTGGATCATCCTGTGCTCAGTGAACCCTCCTGTGTTCAGTGGATCATCCTGTGCTCAGTGAACCCTACTGTGTTCAGTGGATCATCCTGTGCCCAGTGAACCCTCCTGTGTTCAGTGGATCATCCTGTGCCCAGTGAACCCTCCTGTGTTCAGTGGATCATCCTGTGCTCAGTGGACCCTCCTGTGTTCAGTGGATCTCCTGTGCTCAGTGACCCCCTGTGTTCAGTGGATCATCCTGTGCTCAGTGGACCCTCCTGTGCTCAGTGGACCCTCCTGTGTTCAGTGGATCATCCTGTGCTCAGTGGACCCTCCTGTGTTCAGTGGATCATCCTGTGCTCAGTGGACCCTCCTGTGTTCAGTGAACCCTCCTGTGTTCAGTGGATCATCCTGTGCTCAGTGGACCCTCCTACGCTCAGTGGACCCTCCTGTGTTCAGTGGATCATCCTGTGCTCAGTGGACCCTCCTACGCTCAGTGAACCCTCCTGTGTTCAGTGGATCATCCTGTGCTCAGTGGACCCTCCTGTGCTCAGTGAACCCTCCTGTGTTCAGTGGATCATCCTGTGCTCAGTGGACCCTCCTGTGCTCAGTGAACCCTCCTGTGCTCAGTGGACCCTCCTGTGCTCAGTGAACCCTCCTGTGTTCAGTGAACCCTCCTGTGTTCAGTGGATCATCCTGTGCTCAGTGGACCCTCCTGTGCTCAGTGAACCCTCCTGTGTTCAGTGAACCCTCCTGTGTTTAGTGGATCATCCTGTGCTCAGTGAACACTCCTGTGTTCAGTGGATCATCTTGTGCTCAGTGGACCCTCCTGTGCTCAGTGAACCCTCCTGTGCTCAGTGAACCCTCCTGTGTTCAGTGAACCCTCCTGTGTTCAGTGGATCATCCTGTGCTCAGTGGACCCTCCTGTGCTCAGTGAATCCTCCTGTGCTCAGTGAACCCTCCTGTGCTCAGTGAATCCTCCTGTGCTCAGTGAACCCTCCTGTGCTCAGTGGACCCTCCTGTGCTCAGTGGACCCTCCTGTGCTCAGTGGACCCTCCGGTGCCCAGTGAACCCTCCTGTGCTCAGTGAACCCTCCTGTGCTCAGTGAACCCTCTTGTGCTCAGTGGACCCTCGTGTCCTCAGTGAACCCTCCTGTCCTCAGTGAACCCTCCTGTCCTCAGTGAACCCTCCGGTGCTCAGTGAACCCTCCTGTGCTCAGTGAACCCTCCTGTGCTCAGTGGACCCTCCTGTGCTCAGTGAACCCTCCTGTGCTCAGTGGACCCTCCTGTGCTCAGTGGACCCTCCTGTGCTCAGTGAACCCTCCTGTGCTCAGTGGACCCTCCTGTGCTCAGTGAACCCTCCTGTGCTCAGTGGACCCTCCTGTGCTCAGTGAACCCTCCTGTGCTCAGTAGACCCTCCTGTGCTCAGTGGACCCTCCTGTGCTCAGTGAACCCTCCTGTGCTCAGTAGACCCTCCTGTGCTCAGTGGACCCTCCTGTCCTCAGTGAACCCTCCTGTGCTCAGTGAACCCTCCTGTGTCAAGTGGACCTTCATGTGTCAAGTGAACCTTCCTGTGTCAAGTAAACCTTCCTGTGTAAGTGAACCTTCCTGTGTCAAGTGAACCTTCCTGTGTCAAGTGAACCTTCCTGTGTCAAGTGAACCCTCCTGTGTAAGTGAACCCTCCTGTGTCAAGTGAACCCTCCTGTGTAAGTGAACCCTCCTGTGTAAGTGAACCTTACTGTGTCAAGTGAACCCTCCTGTGTAAGTGAACCTTCCTGTGTCAAGTGAACCCTCCTGTGTAAGTGAACCTTCTTGTGTCAAGTGAACCTTCCTGTGTAAGTGAACCTTCTTGTGTCAAGTGAACCCTTCTGTGTAAGTGAGCCTTCCTGTGTCAAGTGAACCCTCCTGTGTAAGTGAACCTTCTTGTGTCAAGTGAGCCCTCCTGTGTTATATCTAAACTTCCTGTGTTAGGTGAACCCCTCTCCCTTCCCCCCTCCTTAAGTGTGCGTGGGTTATGTAACATGAAGCCTCAGTGAACCTCTCCTCTCCAGTACAACATTAATACCTTTGCCGTACATTTAAAGCCCTTTTCTGGAGAATTACTTTTCTGGAGAATTACTTTTCTGGAGAATTACTTTTCTGGAGAATTACTTTTCTAGAGAATTACTTTTCGTAGAATTTAAAGCTTTTCTCGTAAAATTGAAACAGTTTACCATAAAATTTAAACCTCCTTTTGTTCGCGTCATGTGACTGTGTTAAGACTGAACCCCTGACGTAGATACAGTTGCTACTGGAACCCCTCTGTCACGAGTGCCCTCGGATCACGAACAACACCTAGCTCTGCTGGGTGAGTGATCTTTGTAGGGTCGATGGCTGAGTGGATAAGGTGACATGTACATTATGTTGTCTCTAGAGGCAGGGCAATGTGTTGTAGGGTCGAACCCTGAGCTGCCGCAGTTTGGTAAATGATTCAATGAGGGGTGTTAATATTGCAGTTTAAAAACTGTAGTGTAAAGCACCCTTCTGGCAAGACAGTGATGGAGTGAATGATGGTGAAAGTTTTTCTTTTTCGGACCACCCTGCCTTGGTGGGAATCGGCCGATGTGCTAAATATATATATAATATATATATGGGTGAGGGAATGCCAGCTTCTCCCTCATTATTAGGGAAGGAGCATCGAGCCTCTATCGCTCTCTCCTCTGAATTATCCACACGGGTTTAGCGCCCCACTGACCAGTCACATGACGTCAGACGTGTTCTTTTTTTAACGGAGACTTTGAAGAGGAGCTGCCAGTGTTCATCTGTAACACAGCGCCGGATATATACACCGTCCAGTGTGTATATTGTTGCTGGTGCTATTTAAGTGATATTGTCCTTGGTTATAAG
>NC_069404.1:91412446-91424946 GCF_026875155.1 Cherax quadricarinatus | reverse complement strand
GCAGTACATGACGTAGCATTGTAACACAGCTGCAGTGCATGACGTAGCATTGTAACACAGCTGCAGTGCATGACGTAGCATTGTAACACAGCTGCAGTGCATGACGTAGCATTGTAACACAGTTGTAGTGCATGACGTAGCATTGTAACAGCTGCAGTGCATGACGTAGCATTGTAACACAGCTGCAGTGCATGACGTAGCATTGTAACAGCTGCAGTGCATGACGTAGCATTGTAACACAGTTGTAGTGCATGACGTAGCATTGTAACAGCTGCAGTGCATGACGTAGCATTGTAACAGCTGCAGTGCATGACGTAGCACTGTACTGGGCTCCACTGCAGTGCTCACACACTGTACGTCACGGAAACGTTTCTTCTGCATCAGCTGATTTAAATTTACTGCTTTTAAAATTCCCGCCAATTTCATAGTGTCGGAGAAGTGGTCATTATGTTAGGCGTTATAGGCACATGTTACCCTAGTAGCCTGATACTAGTACGTCACTACTACCTGGTAGGCAAGTGTGGTGCTTACTGCCTTCCTCTTGAAGGGTTATGATGGGTGGGTGGGTCCTCAGGAGGAAGTGCCTGAGGTTCCTAAACTGTTGTTATTGTGACGTCACAGGATGTAGTCAGTCTTCTAAAAAAAACACGCGCGCCCGCGCCAGAAATTTGGCGGGAAACTAAAGTTCAATATTTATCTTTATTTCTCGAGGTTATAACTTCTTACTAATACCACCTCTATATTGCGGTGGGCTCAACAGAGCACAATATAGAGGTGGTGGGCTCAACAGAGCACAATATAGAGGTGGTGGGCTCAACAGAGCACAATATAGAGGTGGTGGGCTCAACAGAGCACAATATAGAGGCGGTGGGCTTAACAGAGCACAATATAGAGGTGGTGGGCTCAACAGAGCACAATATAGAGGTGGTGGGCTCAAAAAGAGCACAATATAGAGGTGGTGGGCTCAACAGAGCACAATATAGAGGTGGTGGGCTCAACAGAGCACAATATAGAGGTGGTGGGCTCAACAGAGCACAATATAGAGGTGGTGGGCTCAACAGAGCACAATATAGAGGTGGTGGGCTCAACAGAGCACAATATAGAGGTGAGGGCTCAACAGAGCACAATATAGAGGTGTGCGTGGTGGGCTCAACAGAGCACAATATAGAGGTGGTGGGCTCAACAGAGCACCCAATATAGAGGTGGTGGGCTCAACAGAGCACAATATAGAGGTGATGGGCTCAACAGAGCACAATATAGAGGTGGTGGGCTCAACAGAGCACAATATAGAGGTGGTGGGCTCAACAGAGCACAATATAGAGGTGGTGGGCTCAACAGAGCACAATATAGAGGTGGTGGGCTCAACAGAGCACAATATAGAGGAGGTGGGCTCAACAGAGCACAATATAGAGGTGGTGGGCTCAACAGAGCACAATATAGAGGTGGTGGGCTCAACAGAGCACAATATAGAGGTGGTGGGCTCAAAAGAGCACAATATAGAGGTGGTGGGGTCCAACAGAGCACAATAAGAGGTGGTGGGCTCAACAGAGCACAATATAGAGGTGGTGGGCTCAACAGAGCACAATATAGAGGTGGTGGGCTCAACAGAGCACAATATAGAGGTGGTGGGCTCAACAGAGCACAATATAGAGGTGGGCTCAACAGAGCACAATATAGAGGTGGTGGGCTCAACAGAGCACAATATAGAGGTGGTGGGCTCAACAGAGCACAATATAGAGGTGGTGGGCTCAACAGAGCACAATATAGAGGTGGTGGGCTCAACAGAGCACAATATAGAGGTGGTGGGCTCAACAGAGCATAAACCTGACACCAGGAAGTCAGGGAGAGGCGGTTAGCCCGTGAATTCCCAGGGGTCATTAACAAGGCGATTACTACTGTAATTGTCTCGTTAGTAGTCGGGTCGTTAATCTTAGAGGAGGAGGAGGAGGAGGAGGAGGAAGGAGAGGAGGAAGGAGAAGAGGAAGGAGAGGAGGAAGGAGAAGAGGAAGGAGAGGAGGAAGGAGAGGAGGAAGGATAGGAGGAAGGAGAGGAGGAAGGAGAGGAGGAAGGAGAGGAGGAAGGAGAGGAGGAAGGAGAGGAGGAAGGAGAGGAGGAAGGAGAGGAGAAAGGATAGGAGGAAGGATAGGAGGTAGGAGAGGAGGAAGTAGAGGAGGAAGGAGAGGAGGATGGAGAGGGGAAGGATAGGAGGAAGGAGAGGAGGAAGGGAGGAGGAAAAGGGGAGGAAGAAGGAGAGAAGGAAGGAGAGAAGGAAGGAGAGGAGGAAGGGGGAGGGGAAGGGAGGAGGAAGGGGAGGAGGAAGGGGAGGGGGAAGGAGAGAAGGAAGGAGAGGAGGAAGGAGAGAAGGATGGAGAGGGAAGGAGAGGAGGAAGGAGAGGAGGAAGGAGAGAAGGAAGGAGAGAAGGGAAGGAAGGGGTGAGGAGGGAAGAGGAGGAAGGGGAGGAGGAAGGAGAGGAGGAAGGAGAGGAGAAAGGAGAGGGAAGGAGAAGAAGAAGGAGAGGAGGAAGGAGAGGAGGAAGGTTGCTTGAAGCCCCTAGGAACCTTCTGAAAGGATGGGGGTGTGGGTATTGGGGGGTTAGATTACCTGTGATTTACCTGTGACCTGTTGCAAGACTCTTCCTACCCCTGCGGCCCGGCCCGGGCCAGGCTTGCTGTCGAGTGTCTGGTTGACCAGGCTCTTGTGGGCGCCCACCAGTCCGAGAGTTTTTCTACTCTCGCAGCCCGGCCCGGGCCAGGCTTGTCCGGTCAACTAGGCTATTTGTGTTGGCGGCCCAATGACGCACCTCTCCACAGACAGGTTGATTCAGCTCTTTGTGGAGGTACTTGTCTAATTTCGTCTTGAAGATTTCTACACTTTGTCTCAGTAATGTTTCTATATTTTGGTAAGATGTTCAATAATCTAGGACCACAAATGTTGATACAATGTTCTCTTACTGTATCCATGGCGCCCCTGCTTTTCACTGGGTTTACTGTACATTTCCCCCCATATCAATAACTCCAGAATGTTATGGAAGACTATATATTATCATGCATTTCTCCTCGCCTTAAGTGAGTACATATTTAGAACTCAGAGTGGTTCCCAGTAATTTAAATGCTTCACTGGGTGTATGCGGGTCGTAAATGATGTTTGTGTGTGTTATTTCTGCTGCCGTGAACCCAACCATCAACACTCAACAATATTCTAAATAAGAGAGCACAAACTATGTGAACAGTGTCACCAGTGGCACTAATTCCATTGTTTTGTAACTTCTCATTTTCCAACCTGTCATTTTCCTAGTCTTCGTGAGGAGACTATAACAATGTGTGGAGACTATAACAATGTGTGGAGACTATAACAATGTGTGGAGACTATAACAATGTGTGGAGACTATAACAATGTGAGGAGACTATAACAATGTGTGGAGACTATAACAATGTGTGGAGACTAAAAACAATGTGAGGAGACTATAACAATGTGTGAGACTATAACAATGTGTGGAGACTATAACAATGTGAGGAGACTATAACAATGTGTGGAGACTATAACAATGTGAGGAGACTATAACAATGTGAGGAGACTATAACAATGTGTGGAGACTATAACAATGTGTGGAGACTATAACAATGTGTGGAGCTATAACAATGTGTGGAGACTATAACAATGTGAGGAGACTATAACAATGTGAGGAGACTATAACAATGTGTGGAGACTATAACAATGTGTGGAGACTATAACAATGTGTGGAGACTATAACAATGTGTGAGACTATAACAATGTGAGGAGACTATAACAATGTGAGGAGACTATAACATTGTGTGGAGACTATAACAATGTGTGGAGACTATAACAATGTGTGGAGACTATAACAATGTGTGGAGACTATAACAATGTGTGGAGACTATAACAATGTGTGGAGACTATAACAATGTGAGGAGACTATAACAATGTGTGGAGACTATAACAAGTGTGGAGACTATAACAATGTGTGGAGACTATAACAATGTGTGGAGACTATAACAATGTGTGGAGACTAAAAACAATGTGAGGAGACTATAACAATGTGAGGAGACTATAACAAGTGTGGAGACTATAACAATGTGTGGAGACTATAACAATGTGTGGAGACTATAACAATGTGTGGAGACTATAACAATGTGTGGAGACTATAACAATGTGAGGAGACTATAACAATGTGAGGAGACTATAACAATGTGTGGAGACTATAACAATGTGTGGAGACTATAACAATGTGTGGAGACTATAACAATGTGAGGAGACTATAACAATGTGTGGAGACTATAACAATGTGTGGAGACTATAACAATGTGAGGAGACTATAACAATGTGTGGAGACTATAACAATGTGAGGAGACTATAACAATGTGTGGAGACTATAACAATGTGTGGAGACTATAACAATGTGTGGAGACTATAACAATGCATGAGTGTTCGTAATAGACTATGCTCTTATAATTATAACATAATAACTATACTATATTGATAACTATAGTATACTATAATAACTATACTTAAACGACCCTCCATCTTAACTACCATCAATGCTCTTAAAATACCTAATTATATTTATAATTGTACCAATAATAACTAGCAAACGTTGACTTTTTTTGTTTTCGGAAGCCCACCGGTCAACCCGCCTGTCTCAACCACATACCACCCACCTGTTGGTGTTCTTCTGCAGCACCCACCCACCTACACTCCTCACTAGTGCTACCATTTACCTCCAGTATCACACAACAACAACAACAACAACAACACTTCAACGTGTTAGCGTAGTTTCTGCAGCTGTCAACAGGTGAAATACACAGCGTGGTGCAGCATACAACTGACCTTCACTACGTGAACTACAACTGACCTTCACTACGTGAACTACAACTGACCTTCACTACGTGAACTACAACTGACCTTCACTACGTGAACTACAACTGACCTTCACTACGTGAACTACAACTGACCTTCACTACGTGAACTACAGCTGACCTTCACTACGTGAACTACAACTGACCTTCACTACGTGAACTACAACTGACCTTCACTACGTGAACTACAACTGACCTTCACTACGTGAACTACAACTGACCTTCACTACGTGAAACTACAGCTGACCTTCACTACGTGAACTACAACTGACCTTCACTACGTGAACTAACAAAATGACCTTCACTACGTGAACTACAACTGACCTTCACTACGTGAACTACAACTGACCTTCACTACGTGAACTACAGCTGACCTTCACTACGTGAACTACAACTGACCTTCACTACGTGAACTACAACTGACCTTCACTACGTGAACTACAACTGACCTTCACTACGTGAACTACAACTGACCTTCACTACGTGAACTACAACTGACCTTCACTACGTGAACTACAACTGACCTTCATTAATACACATCTCTTCCTGTTTTGTAACCATCGTAACAGAAACATCAGCAACAGTAGCGGTCGTAGAAGCAGCAACAGCACCAACAACAGCAGCAGTAACAACGGCAGTAGCAACAACAGGATTAACAGAAACAGGAACAGTAGCAAAATAGCAAAAACCTCAGCAACAGCGGCAATAGGAAAAATAGCAGTAAGACCCCCAGCAGTATCACCTGTGGTCACAGCAGCAGTAACAGCAACGTAGTAGCAGTAGCAGTAGAAGGAAGAACAATAAAAGCTGCAACAACAAGAGGAAGAAGGATGACGTACAGTGTAGTGAAGTAACGTAGGTAGACAAGATCTTCCTGTTGACGGCGAAGATAAAGATTGTCCTTCCCTTCGTTATCTCCCCACCTACACCAGAACAACTACCAGAAACTAGAATACCACCATCCCCAATCACCAACCAGACTACCTTCTCCATCCCTCCTGTTATGTTGTTATTTATACCCTTCCCCACCTCACTCCCCTCCCTGCATCCCCCTCCCTGCTTGCTTCCACCTATTATGATGCTATTCTTACGCTTCCCCACCCCGAACACTACACCCCACCCCAACACTACACCCCACCCCAACACTACAACCCACCACAATACTACACCCCACCCAACACTACACCCCACCCAAACACTACACCCCACCCAAACACTACACCTCAACATCAAACCCCAATACCAGCCAGAGTTGTCTGTAATGCACTACCTCGTCTATCATACACCACCACCTCCTCTATCATACACTACCATACACCACCACCTCGTCTATCATACACTACCATACACCACCACCTCATCCATCGTACACTACCATACACCACCACCTCGTCTATCATACACTACCGTACACCACCTCATCCATCATACACTACCATACACCACCACCTCATCCATCATACACTATCATACACCACCACCTCGTCTATCATACACTACCATACACCACCACCTCAGCCATCATACACTATCATACACCACCACCTCGTCTATCATACACTACCATACACCACCACCTCGTCTATCATACGCTATCAACTCATTACTGAGGTATCGCTCTCATGCGGACAGCAGTCACCCTTGTGGTATTCCTTGATATTCCCCTAGTGTTTGGTATCCCCAGGGCTCAGGAGGACCAGTTTCTTGCATCTCAGACGTTCCTGGGTATTTTCCTAACAGCAGGTGCCCCCCCCCCCAGCCGCCTAGGTGCTCAACACACACAAACACACACACACACACGCGCACACACACACACACACACACACACACACACACACACACACACACACACACACACGCACGCACACACACACACACACACACAACACAAACACACACACACACACGCGCACACACACACACACACACACACACACACACACACACACACACACGCACGCACACACACACGCACACACACACACACACACACACACACACGCACGCGCACACACACACACACACACACGCACACACACACACACACACACACACTCACCTGTTCAGGATTCAACTCGGATGACCTTGTTCAGTCCGCTATGTGAAGCCCCGTCATACGCCGGAGCCCGGATTTGATATCCCCATCCCGAGATATTTTCGAGGTCTCGGTGTTTATCCTGTAGTAGTCCTCCTCCCAGGATATCCTTTGGGTTCCTTCGTTTCGCTAGAGTGGTCCCTCCTAGGACATTGTGTGGTCTTTCTAGGCTCGTAAAGTGGTGTTTCCACTACATCTGCCGGTCTTCCACGCGACCATCCCTGAAGGATATATCCACCGCGAGGTGTGTCTATCACTGTTTATATATATTGAAAGTTTACTTTAATCCCTATTTTAAGGAATAAAATAATCTTGACTGATGATGAATAGGTAAAATACAGCCTTAATAATCCTCGTGTGGTCGATAGGCTTTAAACCTCACTAACCAATCTTGAGGCTCCTCAGCTTCTGTGGTCCCTTCAAGGAGCCTTAAGGTAGCACCCTGGTCCTTCTAGGACACATACCAACAGTTTTCCTCTCTCTTGATAGTCTCCTAGGACAATTCCCTCAAACAATTTAGCATTTCCACCTAGAAAAGTTAGAAGCCTTTCTAAGGAATCCTTCACACTATCCGGATGGTTCTGCTAGATATTCCGTAGGTATTTCACACCGATCATAACTGCTCCGCAAGGCGGTACCAAGGCATCCTTCACTCATTCCAGTGCCTTCACGAGGACTTCCTAAGGAATCCCTCACATATCCAGACGGTTCAACTATAAGTTCCATGGTATTCCTCAATCATCCTGATGGTTCTTCTAAGAGTTCCAAGGATATCCTTCACGTCTTCCAATAATTCTGCTAGGACATCTGAAGTATCCCTCAACAACTATACTGCTTGTTCTGCGAGGACTTTCCTAGGTATCTCTCAGCAATACTAATGTACTAGAACAGTAAACTCAGACCATAGCCTAACATAAGTTCAGACATGTACACTCACTGGCACTAATCAACAAAATCCACTCATCAGTCATGAAGGTATGGTTAACAAATTTAGCCTTAACAAGAACATCACCTGGGATCTAATAAATCGTTAGTTTACTGAAATATGCTGTTGGAAGACATGATGAACGAGGACCTGAACCAATATTCCGAGAAAATAATGGAACTAGAAGTATGCTCCGCACACACACTATTACGAAGGAGACGATGCAGGTTGGAAAGGAAGAGGCGCGCCTTTTATAGGTGAAGGCGACGGATAACAGAGCTTCTCAACAGAACAGAAAGCAAGACTTGCTATAGAAATGGAAAACTTTGAGGTCAAACTTAATGCATTATAAAGATTCCAGGAGAGACAGCGAGAGCCAGAAGCAATACACGAATTTGGGAGAAATACAAAATATTTTTTATACCAAAATCCATGGCAAAAAAAAAAGTAGTATCAGGGCTTTGATTAAAGAACACGGAGAATACTCTGATAACAACAAAGATATGAGCGAAATAATCAAATCCCAATATGATTTAGTGCTCAGTGACCTATCCATCAACGAGACGCAAAATGCTACAGATATCTCCATGATCTCTGACATAACCCTAACCTCACTTGACTTCGAAGGAACCAGTGACTGCATGTCCATGCACTCTGCCCCAGGCCCAGACTCATCAGGATTCACATGAAGGTATTATCACATGCCTTAAATATCTTATGGAGAAGGAGCTTGGACACTAGTATCGAACAGTCATTAAAAACTACTCATATAGCCCCACTCCACAAAGGTGGCAGTAAAGCAATTGTAAACAACTTGAGACCGATAGTGCTGACTTCCCCACATTATCATGATTTTTTAAAGGGTTTTAAGTAGGAATGCCAATCATATGGAATCACAGCAGTTGCACAACTCAGGTCATCAGGGGCTGAAAACAGGCCGCTCCTACCTCTCAGTTTCTGGAACATTATGACATAGATACACTGGAAAAGAAAATGTAG
Source organism: Cherax quadricarinatus (assembly GCF_026875155.1). Classification (NCBI taxonomy): domain Eukaryota; kingdom Metazoa; phylum Arthropoda; class Malacostraca; order Decapoda; family Parastacidae; genus Cherax; species Cherax quadricarinatus. Next base: position 91,416,052 of record NC_069404.1, on the reverse strand, counting down.
ATGTGTACACCAACTTTAGAAAAGCCTTTGACAAATGTGACCATGCGGAAACTGCGCACAAAGTATGCAAAGGAAAAAACTGGTAAGATGGGCACATTTAACTTCCTAACTAAAATAACTCAGTGAGTAATAGTAAAGAGAGAGAGAGAGAGAGAGAAGGAGACAAACAATGAAGAGTTGTGTCTCCCAAGACATGGTGCTCGCCCAACTTCTCTTTCACATTCTCATATCTGACATAGACAGCGACATAAAAGATAGCACTGACTATATTATCCTTTGCAGACGATACCAGAATCTGTATGAGAGTAGCACCCATAGAAGACACAGTGAACCTTCAAGTTGATATAAACCAAGTCTTCCAGTGGATTACTGACAGCAATAAGATATTCGGTGATGAAAATTTTCACTTATTACGTAACGAAAGAATTGTGGAAAAAAAAACAAGATCGGAGTACAAAACAAACTCAAATTACTCAATAAAGCATAAGTCTGATGTGGAGAGACCTGAGAGCGATAATGCCAGAAGTTCTCACGTTCAAGGACCACAACAATGTCATTTTTGCATCTGCAAGGAAAATGATAAACTGAATAAATAGAACTTTCAAAAGCAGAAATGCCAAGCCAATGATAGCACTCTTTAAGTCACTTGTTCTCTCTAGGCTGAATTATTACTGTGTACTAGCGGCCCCCTACAAGGCAGGATAAACTGCAAAACTGGAAAATGTACAGAAACTTTCACAGCCCCGTATACACTCGACTCTTCAACATTCTCCCTTCTTGCATAAAGAGGGTTATTAACAGACTTCTTGCTGTCTTCACGAGGGAATTTGACAAATTCCTCAAATAGGTTCCTGATCAGCCTAACTGTGGTGTACATGTTGCTCTGCTGGCAGCTGTCACCAAACAGCCTGATCTAACAGGTCAGCAACCAGGAGGCCTGGACTAGGACCGAGCCAGGAGGAGGGGTGGCCTCTGGAAGTGACTGCAGGTAACCTACAGAAATCTCTCAGCAGTACTAAGAATTCTACCAGGAGTTTCTCAAGGGACGTAAACACTAATATTGGACGTGATTTACAGGTCCCCAAACCTTGATAAGGAACACGGTAATCTTAAACTTCTATGTGACGAAATTACTAAGGCATCTAGATACGAAAATGCTGTGTTAGTGGGAGATTTTAACTTTAGACAAATTGACTGGAGTATTTTGAGAGAAAATCTTGAGTCTAGCAACTTTCTTTATATGGTCCAGGATTTTTTTATCAGTTTGTGGTAGAACCAACTAGAAGAGATAACTTAACTTGGTACTTGCCAACAAGGAATCACTAACTAATAATCTTGAGGTTAATGATGGGCTTGAGAAAGTGATAACAAATCACTCAGTGTCAATATATCAGGAATTACCTTAATAACTACAACCAAGTCAATGTCCCTGACTTTCTCTTGGCCGATTTTATAGGACTCAGAAATTACCTTGGTGGGGTAAACTGGTGTGACCTGACTGGTCATTAACCTGTGGGTCAGGTAGATGGTGATGGTTGTCAATATGACATTTTTCAACACACAGTTCAGGCTGCCCAGGCTACTTATGTTCCAAACAGGGAAATTACATCGAACAAAACTGACCCTAAATGGATAAACAATGGATTAAAATATTTTACAGGTAAAAAGAGAGGCATTTACAGGCTACTCTAAAAGGAAGTTAAAGTTGCAAGGGATCTGAGGATTAACCACCCCACAAAAAAAAAAATCTGGTACACAAGAGCAAGAATAGGAACAAGATAGCCCCACTTAAAAGTTGCATAGGTCAGCTTACTGTCAGTGACAAGGGAATCTGTACAATCTTCAACACTTATTACCTCTCAGTCTTTTCGCAGGAAGATACCAGAGAAATTCCGGAAAATAAGTTATGCGTACACTGGTGACATGGTTCTTAGACAAACAGATTAAAACCAAACAAATCCCCAGACCCTGATGAACTATTCAAAGGAATGTAAGGAGGAACTTGGCAAACCTTCAGCTAGTCCTTTCAACATATCACTACAAACTGGCATAGTTCCAGATAAGTGGAAGATGGCAAATGTGATACCTATCTACACTGTTGGAAAATTGGTGGAATCAATAACTGCCGAGGCTATTCGAAGCCACCTTGAAAGACATAAATTGATTAATGAATTTCTGCATGGTTTTACAAAGAGGCGTTCCTAACTTACGAAATTACTTTTTCCACTAAGGTATTTAAGGTGGTAGATTATGGTAATGAATATGATATTGTGTATATGGACTTCGTAAGGCTTTTGACAGTTTCACATCCGAGATTATTGAGGAAAGTAGACACACACGGAATAGGAGAAATTTTTCCTGGAACGTGACGTGGTTTACAGAGAAGCAACAGCGTTTGCATACATGTTGAGAAATCAGAGTGGAGACACGTCACAAGAGGTGTTCCACAGGGGTCAGTGTTGGGCCCTTTGCTGTTCACAATAAACATAAACGACAAAGATGAGGGAATAGTGGCATAGCAAGTTTGCCGACGATACCAAAAGAGGCTGACGAATTCATTCTGACGAGGACACTAGAGCGCTGCAGGAAGCTCTGAACAGACTGATGCAGTGTCGGAAAAGTGGCAAATGCAGTTTAATACAGACAAATGTAAAGTTCTAAGCCTTGGAAAAAATAACCATGGCGCTTATAAACTAAATAATGTAAATCTTAATCACTCTGAATGTGAAAAATATTTAGGAGTTCTGGTTAGTAGTAATCTAAAACCAAGACAACAGTACGTAAGTATTCACAATAAAGCGAACAGAATTCTTTCTTGCCTTCACACCCTTCATATCAAGAAGTATAAATAATAGGAATTCTCAGGTTATTTTTCAACTTTATATATCGTTGTTTAGGCCTCATTTAGTTCATGCTACACAGTTCTGGTCGCCATATTACAAAATGGACATAAATGCGCTGGAAAACATACAGAGGAGGATGACAAAGTTGATCCCATGTATCAGAAATCTTCCCTCCGACGACAGACTGAGAGCCCTGACTCTGAATTCTCTAGAAAGGCATAGAATTAGGTGAGATATGACTGAGTTATATAAATGGAAAACGTGAATAAATAAAGGGAGTGTAAGTGACGTGCTAAAAATATCTAAGACAGGACTCGCAGCAAAGGGGTTCAAGTTGGAAAAATTTAGATTTAAAAAAGATATTAGGAGAACAATGGTTTGAAGAGTTGTGAATGAGTGCAACAAACTCCCGAGTAGCGTCACTGAAGCTAAAACCTTGTGTAGTTTTAAAAATAGGTTAAACAAATACATTAGTGGGTGTGAGGTCGACCTGCTTAGCTTTTGCCAGTAGAACTGCAGCAGTGCTCCATCCTTATGTTCAAGATTAGTGGTTGTGCTAGTTTTCTAGGATGTTTCTGTTATACTAGTGGTTATACTATGAGTTGCTAGACAAGGTATGCGGGGATCAGTTCCTGCTGCTAAGCAGCAAGAACTTCAGGAACAATGAGCAGGTGTAGACATACAGGACACGCTCTCATCAGTGGCTTGTGTGGGTTTTGCTTCATCATCACGCTTGCACGCTCCTCCTGCATCCTGGCCTTCT
>NC_069404.1:91402446-91407446 GCF_026875155.1 Cherax quadricarinatus | reverse complement strand
GTGAAGGGTTATTACAGTGTTGAGTGAAGGGTTGTTACAGTGTTGAGTGAAGGGTTGTTACAGTGTTGTTGAGTGAAGGGTTGTTACAGTGTTGAGTGAAGGGTTGTTACAGTGTTGTTGAGTGAAGGGTTGTTACAGTGTTGTTGAGTGAAGGGTTGTTACAGTGTTGAGTGAAGGGTTGTTACAGTGTTGAGTGAAGGGTTGTTACAGTGTTGAGTGAAGGGTTGTTACAGTGTTGTTGAGTGAAGGGTTGTTACAGTGTTGTTGAGTGAAGGGTTGTTACAGTGTTGTTGAGTGAAGGGTTGTTACAGTGTTGTTGAGTGAAGGGTTGTTACAGTGTTGAGTGAAGGGTTGTTACAGTGTTGTTCCTGGAACAAACATCACAATGTTCACTATATCCTCCTGAGCAGCGTTGTATATTTGACGTTCCTTGAAGACGTCTCTAATGCGACGCTGACACCACCACTTAATAACCTGACTCAATGTATTACAGAATGGGTTAGTGTATATTACTGACCTCTGGGTCATTCTCAGGGTTTTGATTCTAACTCTGGAGAGGAAATTTGCGTTGTGGTGTGAAACTCTATTGAGTTGAGCTCAAAATGTCTATGTATGTGTGTAGGTTACAATTCTGGACTTTAATCTGAGGTGTGACTGCTGCGTAAATATCTCAATCACAACACGCTTCATAACAGACTTTTGTTGCTCCAGACGACCACGCCCACCAACCAGCGCTAAGGCCTGACTGGCGGAGTGATGGGTGTGGGCGTGTGAGGGGTGGGCGGGTACACACGCCTGTAGGCGGGTGATAGAACGGGTGTGGGCAGGTACAGACGGGTGTGGGTGGGTAATAAAGCGGGTGTAGGCTGGTACAGACGGGTGTAGGCGGGTGACAGAGCGGGTGATAAAGCGGGTGTGGGCGGGTGCTCACCTAAGCACCAACTACGGAGTCATGGGCAGTTATTACTGTCCTTTGTCCGCTAACAGGAGTAACGGAAGTGTGGGCAGCCGGCGGGTAACAGACTATCAACGGTGATGCCGTCACACGTGAACGAGGCCAACAACAGGTGGCCATCACACTTCCAACGGTGCGGCAGAAACACGGTAGTGACCACACTTCTCTGGTGACCCTGTTATCCATCAAGCTATTGCTGCCTGCAGATTACAGTACCAAAGCTACTCAGGCGCCACCGGTGCTGACATAATGTTCTCTAAGAACCTACCATAAGAATGGAGGAGCAACGCAACAGGCCTACCGGCCCATGCTAGGCAGGTCCACCTCATACCCACCCACTCATGCACCTCCCCAACCTATTTTTAAAGCTTCAATAATACCACCTGGGTGTCTGTTGCACTCATTACATGGCTACGTCACCTAGAACGTCGGGAGAGAGGATAGCTGCGGTAGGCCTACTAGCCAGGGTAGGAAAGTCCTACACCGGAAAACAGACACAAATGCAGTAGAATTAGACACATATGAAACATCTGGTTACCTTTATGTGTTTACTTTTCAGTAAAATTGGTACCTGGGTGTTAGTCTACTGGTGTGGGTCGCATCCTGGGTGTTAGTCTACTGGTGTGGGTCGCATCCTGGGTGTTAGTCTACTGGTGTGGGTCGCATCCTGGGTGTTAGTCTACTGGTGTGGGTCGCATCCTGGGTGTTAGTCTACTGGTGTGGGTCGCATCCTGGGTGTTAGTCTACTGGTGTGGGTCGCATCCTGGGTGTTAGTCTACTGGTGTGGGTCGCATCCTGGGTGTTAGTCTACTGGTGTGGGTCGCATCCTGGGTGTTAGTCTACTGGTGTGGGTCGCATCCTGGGGATAAAACTGACCTAATTTGCCAGAAATGCTCTGCATAACAAGCGATTTTCTATATAGTAGTGTGTGAGTGATGTCAAGCAGGACTGTGTACCTTGTGAATATCACTATGGTATACAATATCGACAGATTGATAAGTAAGGCAACAGTTGGTATAAACCTTGGTAATAAATACCGACAAGTTGGTTTAGAAAGACACGTAAGCAAACACTATAACACTATAGTGTTTGCTTACGTGTCTTTCTAAACCAAGGCAACAGTTAAACATCTTTATTCCGAAACGTTTCGTCTACACAGAAGGCTTCTTGAGTCGAGTACAGAAAGTAGACAGAAGCAGTAGAGATGTGAAGACGATGTAATCGTACTGTGTAAGCGAAATGTTTGGTAATAAAGATACCTAACTGTTGCCTATATATCCACCTTGTACACGTACTTGTAGAAATAAACATATTATTATTATGTACAACAAATGGAGTATAATACGAGGCTTTATTAACTAAGTTTCAATGTGTGGGTGAAACGTAGTCAATAATGGATCATATTATACTGCTTTTGTCTTTATTTTTCCATCGTGTCGGTATTTTATATAATTTTATCAACTTACACCCACTTGCACTCATGTACGTGTCGCATCTGTCTTTTATACTTGCCTATTTTTAAAGCTAACACTTTTAGTTTATTCTACACCTGCCTCGGTACTCCAGAAAATTGCTATGGTAGTTTCCGGAGCAGATAATGGACCACTGTGAATATTCCAAGGTACCTCCCTCGTCTCCATTACTCTTATGCTTCTTCTGGGATCATCATGAGAATGTGTTCAGGTGCCACGACAGTGCCTTGTTAACCTCAGCTTTTAGCTACACTGAGATTGGGTTTAGTTATGTAGACTGTCACTCTCAGCCAGGCGTTATAATACTGAATGTCCACTTTCTTACGTTTCAATACACCTGGGAAAACGCCAGACTCATAACATAGGACACCTCCAGTCAGCGTGGAGACGTGACTTCAACTCTCACTGATCGACATTTGGAACACTGTTCTTTGGAAGATGAAAAGGATACAAGCACAACTCTTGCCTATCTTGGTTGCCGAAATATTTAGTCTGCTCTGAACACTTCTTCAGTCGAACACAAATGTGACAAATGCTGGAGACTGCAGAAACAGCTTTGGAGACATACTGTAATTTTGAGATGGCTAGTCCCTCAGCCTTGAGAAGTGATCAGTTCCACAGTCTGTAAACTAAATAGCTGCTATCTAGACGGAACACGACCATCAGGTGACCTCACCTACACACACACTTAATACCTCCCTCACCTGACTTATTTGTTCCTCTGCAAAGATAGTGATTATGTACGAGTGATGGTGACAGTGTTGAATGATGATGAAAGTTTTTTTCTTTCTGTTTGCGTTCTTTTCTTTCTTTTTGGGTCACCCTGCCTTGGTGGGAAACAGCTAACGCCTTTATAAATATATATATAATATATACATAATATATATATATATATATATATATATATATATATATACATAATATATATATATATATATATATATATATAAAATATATATATATATATATATATATATATATATATATATATTGCAATGATAAAGCTCCCGTGAGCGTAAATTTTTCGAATGAAATTCTAGAGTTGCATATGTTTTCATTTATATTTTCTTTGTTTCTCTGTGAGTCCCTTGGTGAGGAGTGTTAGCGGATGATGTTACCTGCTTCCCTAGCCCCTGCTGGGGAAGTACCTAACATAGCTTACTAATACTGCGTCTACTACTACTACTGCGTCTACTATGTCTACTACTACTACTGCGTCTACTATGTCTACTACTACTACTGCGTCTATGTCTACTACTACTACTGCGTCTACTATTACTGCGTCTACTATGTCTACTACTACTGCGTCTACTATTACTGCGTCTACTACTACGTTTACTTCCCTCTTCCTCCTCCATTTTCCCGACCTGTCATCTGGTCTTCTCAACTTCTCCCGCTCACTTGTGACTTGACAATTGTTGAGACGGACAGAAACCTGCTCTAAAGTTTCTCCCTGTAAGTGTGAGTTATTTGTCAATTGTTCCCGCCACGGTACTGTTCCAGCCACGGTACTGTTCCAGCCACGGTACTGTTCCAGCCACGGTACTGTTCCAGCCACGGCACTGTTCCAGCCTCGGTACTGTTCCAGCCACGGTACTGTTCCAGCCACGGTACTGTTCCAGCCACGGTACTGTTCCAGCCACGGTACTGTTCCAGCCACGGTACTGTTCCAGCCACGATACTGTTCCAGCCACGGTACTGTTCCAGCCACGGTACTGTTCCAGCCACGGTACTGTTCCAGCCACGGTACTGTTCCAGCCACGGTACTGTTCCAGCCACGGTACTGTTCCAGCCACGGTACTGTTCCAGCCTCGGTACTGTTCCAGCCACGGTACTGTTCCAGCCACGGTACTGTTCCAGCCACGGTACTGTTCCAGCCACGGTACTGTTCCAGCCACGGTACTGTTCCAGCCACGGTACTGTTCCAGCCACGGTACTGTTCCAGCTACGGTACTGTTCCAGCCACGGTACTGTTCCAGCCACGGTACTGTTCCAGCCACGGTACTGTTCCAGCCACGGTACTGTTCCAGCCACGATACTGTTCCAGCCACGGTACTGTTCCAGCCACGGTACTGTTCCAGCCACGGTACTGTTCCAGCCACGGTACTGTTCCAGCCACGGTACTGTTCCAGCCACGATACTGTTCCAGCCACGGTACTGTTCCAGCCACGGTACTGTTCCAGCCACGGTACTGCTCCAGCCACGGTACTGTTCCAGCCACGGTACTGTTCCAGCCACGGTACTGTTCAAGCCACGGTACTGTTCCAGCCACGGTACTGTTCCAGCCACGGTACTGTTCCAGCCACGGTACTGTTCCAGCCACGGTACTGTTCCAGCCACGGTACTGTTCCAGCCACGGTACTGTTCCAGCCACGGTACTGTTCCAGCCACGGTACTGTTCCAGCCACGGTACTGTTCCAGCTACGGTACTGTTCCAGCCACGGTACTGTTCCAGCCACGATACTGTTCCAGCCACGATACTGTTCCAGCCACGATACTGTTCCAGCCACGGTACTGTTCCAGCCACGGTACTGTTCCAGCCACGGTACTGTTCCAGCCACGATACTGTTCCA
>NC_069404.1:91382446-91394946 GCF_026875155.1 Cherax quadricarinatus | reverse complement strand
TTCGGCACTCCTCACAGCGTCTTCAGCACTCTTCACAGCGTCTTCGGCACTCCTCACAGCGTCTTCGGCACTCCTCACAGCGTCTTCGGCACTCCTCACAGCGTCTTCGGCACTCCTCACAGCGTCTTCAGCACTCCTCACAGCGTCTTCAGCACTCTTCACAGCGTCTTCGGCACTCCTCACAGCGTCTTCAGCACTCCTCACAGCGTCTTCGGCACTCCTCACAGCGTCTTCGGCACTCCTCACAGCGTCTTCGGCACTCCTCACAGCGTCTTCAGCACTCCTCACAGCGTCTTCGGCACTCCTCACAGCGTTTTCAGCACTCCTCACAGCGTCTTCGGCACTCCTCACAGCGTCTTCGGCACTCCTCACAGCGTCTTCAGCACTCCTCACAGCGTCTTCAGCACTCCTCACAGCGTCTTCATCACTCCTCACAGCGTCTTCGGCACTCCTCACAGCGTCTTCAGCACTCCTCACAGCGTCTTCGGCACTCCTCACAGCGTCTTCGGCACTCCTCACAGCGTCTTCGGCACTCCTCACAGCGTCTTCAGCACTCCTCACAGCGTCTTCGGCACTCCTCACAGCGTCTTCGGCACTCCTCACAGCGTCTTCAGCACTCCTCACAGCGTCTTCAGCACTCCTCACAGCGTCTTCGGCACTCCTCACAGCGCTCTTCGGCACTCCTCACAGCGTCTTCGGCACTCCTCACAGCGTCTTCGGCACTCCTCACAGCGTCTTCGGCACTCCTCACAGCGTCTTCGGCACTCCTCACAGCGTCTTCGGCACTCCTCACAGCGTCTTCAGCACTCCTCACAGCGTCTTCGGCACTCCTCACAGCGTCTTCAGCACTCCTCACAGCGTCTTCGGCACTCCTCACAGCGTCTTCAGCACTCCTCACAGCGTCTTCGCACTCCTCACAGCGTCTTCGGCACTCCTCACAGCGTCTTCGGCACTCCTCACAGCGTCTTCGGCACTCCTCACAGCGTCTTCGGCACTCCTCACAGCGTCTTCAGCACTCCTCACAGCGTCTTCGGCACTCCTCACAGCGTCTTCCGGCACTCCTCACAGCGTCTTCAGCACTCCTCACAGCGTTCTTCAAGGCACACCTCCTCACAGCGTCTTCAGCACTCCTCACAGCGTCTTCAGCACTCCTCAACAGCGTCTTCACACTCCTCACAGCGTCTCAGCACTCCTCACAGCGTCTTCAGCACTCCTCACAGCGTCTTCAGCACTCCTCACAGCGTCTTCAGCACTCCTCACAGCGTCTTCAGCACTCCTCACAGCGTCTTCAGCACTCCTCACAGCGTCTTCAGCACTCCTCACGACCCCTTCCTAACTGTACCTCTCTATCCTTGCTACTGTATGATCCTGCCCTGCAGCGCTGCATGACCCTAGTGGGTTTAGCGCTTCTTATCCTCCGTCATAGCTGTTACTCAAGCACAGTTTTCTGTATGGTAATTAAGTACAGTATAAGCGAGAGAGACTGTAAGATGTGAGGAACACAACACCTGGACTCGTGACAACATAACACCACTACCAACAAACAACGGTTCTAACCCCACCAATACCGTGGTTTATAACACCGGAACCCACCGTCTACACTGGGACAAGAAATATTAGATAATCACTATTTTTAAGGTCCGTTAAACAGTGTGTGTGTGTGTGTGTGTGTGTGTGTGTGTGTGTGTGTGTGTGTGTGTGTGTGTGTGTGTGTGTGTGTGTGTGTGTGTGTGTGTGTGTGTGTGTGTACTCACCTAGTTGTACTCACCTAGTTGAGGTTGCGGGGGTCGAGTCCGAGCTCCTGGCCCCGCCTCTTCACTGATCGCTACTAGGTCGCTCTCCCTGAGCCGTGAGCTTTATCATACCTCTGCTTAAAGCTATGTATGGATCCTGCCTCCACTACATCGCTTCCCAAACTATTCCACTTACTGACTACTCTGTGGCTGAAGAAATACTTCCTAACATCCCTGTGATTCATCTGTGTCTTCAACCTCCAACTGTGTCCCCTTGTTACTGTGTCCAATCTCTGGAACATCCTGTCTTTGTCCACCTTGTCAATTCCTCTCAGTATTTTGTATGTCGTTATCATGTCCCCCCTATCTCTCCTGTCCTCCAGTGTCGTCAGGTTGATTTCCCTTAACCTCTCCTCGTAGGACATACCTCTTAGCTCTGGGACTAGTCTTGTTGCAAACCTTTGCACTTTCTCTAGTTTCTTCACGTGCTTGGCTAGGTGTGGGTTCCAAACTGGTGCCGCATACTCCAATATGGGCCTAACGTACACGGTGAACAGGGTCCTGAATGATTCCTTATTAAGATGTCGGAATGCTGTTCTGAGGTTTGCTAGGCGCCCATATGCTGCAGCAGTTATTTGGTTGATGTGCGTTTCAGGAGATGTACCTGGTGTTATACTCACCCCAAGATCTTTTTCCTTGAGTGAGGTTTGTGTGTGTGGGGTGTGTGTGTGTGTGTGTGTGTGTGTGTGTGTGTGTGTGTGTGTGTGTGTGTGTGTGTGTGTGTTGCGTGTGTGTGCGTGTGTATGTGTGTGTGTATGTGTGTATGTGTGTGTGTATGTGTGTGTGTATGTGTGTGTGTATGTGTTGTGTGTGTGTGTGTGTGTGTGTGTGTGTGTGTGTGTGTGTGTGTGTGTGTGTGTGTGTGTGTGCGTGTGTGTGCGTGTGTATGTGTGTGTGTATGTGTGTATGTGTGTGTGTATGTGTGTGTGTGTGTGTGTGTGTGTGTGTGTGTGTGTGTGTGTGTGTGTGTGTGTGTGTGTGTGTGTGTGTGTGTGTGTGTGTGTGTGTGTGTGTGCGTGATATGACAGGTGCCAGTATACAGACTTATTCTTTGTTGCTATAGTCAAGAGGGAGGGACATGGGGGAGTTGCGGGATGGTGTGGGGGGATGCGAGGATTGTGGGAGGGTGTGGGATGAGCGTGGGAGGGGTTGTGAGGGTCGAGGGAGACGTGGTGGTGGTGGATCTTATGCGTAGGTGAGTTGTCCCGGAAGTGTGCATGCACACATTTGCGCTCCTTACACACACGCACGCACACACCCACACACACGCACGCACACGCACACACACACACACACACACACACACACACACACACACACACACACACACACACACACACACACACACACGAAGGTGGTATTAATGTCAGAAGACAAAAAGTCACCAAGAGGAACGTGTGCAGGCAGATTCCATACACAGCTTTAAGAGCAGGTATAATACTGACGAAGAACATAAGAAAGGAGGAAAACTGCAGCAAGCCTGTTGGCCCATACTAGGCAGCTCCTTCACAATCCATCCCATTAACAAAATATTTGCCCAACCCAATTTTCAATTCTACCCAAGCAATAAGCTTTGATAATTGTATTAACTCACGCGCAAGTCCCACTCCAATCCAACCCCTCTCATTCATGTGTTTATCCAACCTAAATTTGAAACTACTCAAGGTTTTAGCCTCAATAACCCTACTAGGTCGACTGTTCCACTCATCAACTACCCTATTTCCAAACCAATACTTTCCTATATCATTTCTAAATCTAAACTTGTCTAATTTGAATCCATTATTGCGGGTTCTCTCTTGGAGAGATATCCTCAAGACCTTAACACGGAGGTTGTGGTGGGGGTGCCAAAGCCTCGACCTCAGCAACCACAACTAGGTGAATACACAATGGTAAGGTGGACAGATGGATATTCAACTTGCTAACACTAAGTTGGTAGACAGAGTGAAGTCCTGGGCTGTTACAGTCAAGTGTTGTCCCCCCCCCACCAGGAACGATGCTCCACCCTACCCCACTTCTCTTTCTCTCACATCTGATACAGTCAGTGACATAAACCTTTGCTGACCACAACACACAAGTCATCACACAGGTTAATACAGAGGCTATTAAAGAGTTTATGCAGGTGTTATGTGAGAGGAAAGAAATTGTAGCAACACCTGACCATCGTGACCAGGCTCCAGGACACAGGTACAAGTTGAACACACATAAATCACAGTGTTTCATGAAATATTTCTTTAGTCTCAGGCTGCTTCATAGTGGAATGACTTGGATGAAGCAGTGCTGAAGACAAACTCAATACACAGTTTCAAGAGTAAATATGACAAGACCCCGAGAAGACAGAAATCAGTGATAAAGATCAGGCCAGGAGCTAAGTCTCGACCCCCGCAAACAAAACTAACACCCACAGTGTCCCACCATCCATAACTGTAAGAAAAGGTATGATAAAGCTCCTGAAGCAGGAACAGTGGACCTAGTAGCGACCAGTGAAGAGACGGGGCCAGGAGCTATGACTCAACCCCTGCAACCACAAAGAGGTGAGTATCGTCCCCACCCCCGACACACCCACACCGCCCCCACCCAACAAAAACCCACACCAACCCCACCCAACATACACACCCACACTGCCCCCACCCAAAACACACCCACACCACCCCCACCCAACATACACACCCCCACCCAACATACACATCCCCACCCAACATACACACCCACACCCAACATACACACCCACACCCAACATACCCACACCACGGAGCAGGAACCCCGCCACCTACTCCTGGTCACCTCACTACCTGGTTACCTACTCTTTTATAGGTGAATAATTACACCAGAGAGGAGCGTCTCCCCTTGCCGCTGTGCACCTGTTGCTACCAACCAATCACAAGGGCGGTGCGGCGTGCCGTGGGCGTTGTGAGTGGCCGCAGGCCAGCGCTGGTGCGCCGCAGCCGCGCTAACGGACGAGTCTACTCCTTTGTACGTAACAGACGAAGAGGAGAGTGAATGAACCAGCCCAAGGTCTTCCAGGTGTGGGGGAAGTGGGGAGAGAGACGGGGGAGTGGGGAGAAGATAGTGGGTGGTGAGGTAGGGAGGGTGAGGGGGGTCTCGGAAGGAGGAGGGGGGGGGGAAGAGAGGTGCTGATGTGCCACGATTCATCGTCTACGTCTCGTTGAATTTCGTCCACGGGGCGCCGCACCTTGGTACTTGCGACACACAGCCGCAAGCAACGGGAAGTGCGGCGCAAGCGATCACTTCCCACAATGATTCGTTCAGGCCGCGGCATGACAGGCACACACAGGCACACGCACGCACGCACACGCACACACACACACACACGATTTACTAGGTGAGTACACACACACAAAGATAAAGCTCATGGAGCAGGGAGAGAGTGACCTAGTAGCGACCAGCGACACAAACGAGATTCAATCAGAGCTCCAGAAGAATAACAGAAGGAAGAAAAGCGCCTGGAAGACATACAGGACACAGAAGACACAATGTAAATAGCTTGTCAACAAAGCTAGGGATTCTTAACCTAACTTTGTCAAACCCTGTGTAAAAAAAAAAAAAAGGTAAATAAAGAGAAGAGCCGATGACGACCCTAATAATGAGAGAGAATGATTAACAGTGACCACCTCTCAGGTGTATATCTACGTGATAACTCTGAAGGAAGGAAGGAGGAACACAGAAGACAAGTAATGGTTATGTAAGTAGCTTGACAAAAGAAGCCACGAGACCTGTGGTAACACATCCCCATGAAGACTAAGGGAAGGAGCTGGAACAATGTGAACCTACAGTGAGGATCATCAACACAGTCACTGGAGCTGGAACACCTTATGAACCTACGGTGAGGATCATCACCACAGTCACTGGAGCTGGAACACATTATGAAACTACAGTGAGGATCATCAACACAGTCACTGGAGCTGGAACAGCCACTGGATACCTGGAATATTTAGCTGATATAGTTTCTGTATAGATAATATAGTATCTATATATAGAAGAGGGAAAGATACGAAGCAATGAACTAACATTCGTACGTGACTAAGTAATGGAGAAACTTGTTAGGAGAGAGAGAGACACATACACCGGGAAAAACTCCCCCCCCCCCTCTCTCTCTCTCTCTCTCTCTCTACTTATTATAACAATTGATTTGTTCCACCTATCCTTCCACTCCCTCAGATAATGTTTCAAAACACTCCACTCTGCTATTTCCCCTCCACTGACTCTCCTATCTCTATCATCCTTCCCTTGTGTTCTCTACACTCCGTTAATGGTCATCTCCACCTCTCCTCTACCCACCTAGAGACTCCCCCCCCGTCTCCCCTCATTATCTCTCATTACCCCTATGACCTACTTTCCCTTCATTCCTCCACCCATCCCCCCATCCACCCCTTCCTCTCCCACACATCATTCTCCTGCTCATCCCCCTCCCACCCCTCCTCTCTCACATATTGCTTCCCCACTCACCCAGCAGTGTTACACCCTCCTCCTCAACACTACACTCCTTCCACACATATAACCCACACACTTCAAAAAAAGTATTTCCGGCACGCCTCCCCTTACCTCCTCCCCATCATAACCCCCTATCCACCCACCCCTTCCTTTGTGTCCCGTGTCCCGTAGCTTAATTGCTAGCGCACTCAGCTCACACACTGATGCCCGGGGGTTGATCCCTGGTACGGATGGAAACAGAACGCGTTACCTTAAGACACCTGCTGTCCATATTCACCCATCAGCAAAATGGACTGGTGTGGGTCGCATCCTGGGACAAAACTGACCTAATTTGTCCGAAATGCTCAGCATAACAAGCGGCTTTCTAGGACTGTATACCTTGTACATGTGCTGGTAGAAAATATAGATTATTATAAGAAGTGATTCCCTGCCCCAGTGGAAATAAGTCACTCTGACTTTTTTGGGTTATTCCAGGTTCTCTACACATATGTTTCTATGTATGATAATCTATGTAACTGTATTTGTGTATACCTAAATAAACTTACTTACCATAACACCTACCCTCCTTCCCCTACACCTCCCCTACCCTCCTTCCCCTACACCTCCCCTACCCTCCTTCCTCTACACCTCCCCTACCATCCTTCCTCTACACCTCCCCTACCCTCCTCCTCTACACCTCCCCTACCATCCTTCCTCTACACCTCCCCTACCCTCCTTCCTCTACACCTCCCCTACCCTCCTTCCTCTACACCTCCCCTACCATCCTTCCTCTACACCTCCCCTACCCTCCTTCCTCTACACCTCCCCTACCATCCTTCATCTACACCTCCCCTACCCTCCTTCCTCTACACCTCCCCTACCCTCCTTCCTCTACACCTCCCCTACCTCCTTCATCTACACCTCCCCTACCCTCCTTCCTCTACACCTCCCCTACCCTCCTTCCTCTACACCTCCCCTACCCTCCTTCCTCTACACCTCCCTACCCTCCTTCCTCTACACCTCCCCTACCCTCCTTCCTCTACACCTCCCCTACCCTCCTTCCTCTACACCTCCCCTACAATCCTTCCTCTACACCTCCCCTACCCTCCTTCCTCTACACCTCCCCTACCCTCCTTCCTCTAACCTCCCCTACCCTCCTTCCTCTACACCTCCCCTACCCTCCTTCCTCTACACCTCCCCTACAATCCTTCCTCTACACCTCCCCTACCCTCCTTCTTCTACACCTCCCCTACCATCCTTCCCCTCCTCCTCTACACCTCCCCTACCCTCTTTCCTCTCTCCTCTACACCTCCCTTACATTCCTTCCTCTTTCCTCTACACCTCCCTTACATTCCTTCCTCTCTCCTCACCTCCCCTACCCTCGTTCCTCTCTCCTCTACACTTCCACAACACCTGCTTCCTCTCTATCCCTCTCCTGTCTTTATTCCCTATTCCCTCCTCTCCTTCCCACCTCTTCTTCCCTGACAGTATAACAGGAGGCACAGATGGGATATACTGCCTCACCTCCCTCCCTCCCACGGTAATTACTCATCCACTTCCTACTTCCTGCTACCTCCTTGTCCACTACCATCATCCCAACCACATCTCTCTCTCCCATCCACACTTCACTCTTTCCCATCCACTTCTTTCCTCCCACCCACACTTCACTCCTATCCACCTCTCCCTCCTTCTTACTCACCTCTCCCTTCTTACCCACGTCTCCCACCCTTCCTCCCACCTCTCCAACCCTCCCTCCCACGTCTCCCACCCTTCCTCCCATCTCTCCCTTTCATATTGGCTCCTCACTCATCACTGATAATTGTCCTCCTCACTCTTGTTATCCTTCTTCCCCTCATTTTCTCATATCGTCTTCTCTTCTTTCCTATCCTTCTTTAATGTTACTCTTCCTCATTCTCTGTTCTTACTCCACCTCTCTCACTGTTCTTCTTCCTCCTCATCTTCCTGTCTTCCATCTTGTCTTCACATAAGCTCAACAACTTGCAGAAATAAAGTCCATGTCACTGTCAGCCAGCAGTGTCAGCCAGCAGTGTCAGCCAGCAGTGTCAGCCAGCAGTGTCAGACAGCAGTGTCAGCCAGCAGTGTCAGCCAGCAGTGTCAGCCAGCAGTGTCAGACAGCAGTGTCAGACAGCAGTGTCAGCCAGCAGTGTCAGCCAGCAGTGTCAGACAGCAGTGTCAGCCAGCAGTGTCAGACAGACAGCAGTGTCAGCCAGCAGTGTCAGACAGCAGTGTCAGCCAGCAGTGTCAGCCAGCAGTGTCAGCCAGCAGTGTCAGACAGCAGTGTCAGACAGCAGTGTCAGACAGCAGTGTCAGCCAGCAGTGTCAGACAGCAGTGTCAGCCAGCAGTGTCAGCCAGCAGTGTCAGCAAGCAGTGTCAGACAGCAGTGTCAGACAGCAGTGTCAGCCAGCAGTGTCAGCCAGCAGTGTCAGCCAGCAGTGTCAGACAGTGTCAGCCAGCAGTGTCAGCAAGCAGTGTCAGACAGCAGTGTCAGCCAGCAGTGTCAGACAGCAGTGTCAGACAGCAGTGTCAGCCAGCAGTGTCAGCCAGCAGTGTCAGACAGCAGTGTCAGCCAGCAGTGTCAGCAAGCAGTGTCAGCCAGCAGTGTCAGCCAGCAGTGTCAGCCAGCAGTGTCAGCCAGCAGTGTCAGACAGCAGTGTCAGCAAGCAGTGTCAGACAGCAGTGTCAGCCAGCAGTGTCAGACAGCAGTGTCAGCCAGCAGTGTCAGACAGCAGTGTCAGACAGCAGTGTCAGCAAGCAGTGTCACTAACAGTAGGAGTGTATCAACAGTAGGAAAGTATGTATCAACAGTACGAGCGTATGTATCAACAGTAGAAGTGTATGTATCAACAGTAGAAGTGTATGTATCAACAGTAGAAGTGTATGTATCAACAGTAGAAGTGTATGTATCAACAGTAGAAGTGTATGTATCAACAGTAGAAGTGTATGTATCAACAGTAAAGTGTATGTATCAACAGTAGAAGTGTATGTATCAACAGTAGAAGTGTATGTATCAACAGTAGAAGTGTATGTATCAACAGTAGAAGTGTATGTATCAACAGTAGAAGTGTATGTATCAACAGTAGGAGTGTATGTATCAACAGTAGGAGTGTATGTATCAACAGTAGGAGCGTATGTATCAACAGTAGAAGTGTATGTATCAACAGTAGAAGTGTATGTATCAACAGTAGGAGTGTATGTATCAACAGTAGGAGCGTATGTATCAACAGTAGAAGTGTATGTATCAACAGTAGGAGTGTATGTATCAACAGTAGAAGTGTATCAACAGTAGGAGTGTATCAACAGTACGAGCGTATGTATCAACAGTAGAAGTGTATGTATCAACAGTAGGAGTGTATGTATCAACAGTAGAAAAGTATGTATCAACAGTACGAGCGTATGTATCAACAGTAGGAGTGTATGTATCAACAGTAGGAAAGTATGTATCAACAGTACGAGCGTATGTATCAACAGTAGGAGTGTATGTATCAACAGTAGGAAAGTATGTATCAACAGTACGAGCGTATGTATCAACAGTAGGAGTGTATGTATCAACAGTAGGAGTGTATGTATCAACAGTAGGAGCGTATGTATCAACAGTAGAAGAGTATGTATCAACAGTAGGAGTGTATGTATCAACAGAAGAAGTGTATCAACAGTAGGAGTGTATGTATCAACAGTACGAGCGTATGTATCAACAGTAGAAGTGTATGTATCAACAGTAGGAGTGTATGTATCAACAGTAGGAGTGTATGTATCAACAGTAGGAGTGTATGTATTAAATTAGGAGTATAGGTATCAACAGTAGGAGTGTATGTATCAACAGTAGGTGTGTATGTATCAACAGTAGGAGTGTAGGTATCAACAGTAGGAGTGTATGTATCAACAGTAGGAGTGTATGCATCAACAGTAGGAGTGTATGTATCAACAGTAGGAGTGTAGGTATCAACATTAGAAGTGTAGGTATCAACAGTAGGAGTGTATGTATCAACAGTAGGAGTGTATGTATCAACAGTAGGAGTGTATGTATCAACAGTAGGAGTGTATGTATGCAACAGTAGGAGTGTAGGTATCAACATGTAGGAGTGTATGTATCAACAGTAGGAGTGTAGTATCAACAGTAGGAGTGTAGGTATCAACAGTAGGAGTGTATGTATTAAATTAGGAGTATAGGTATCAACAGTAGGAGTGTATGTATCAATAGGAGTGTATGTATCAACAGTAGGAGTGTATGTATCAACAGTAGGAGTGTATGTATCAACAGTAGGAGTGTATGTATCAACAGTAGGAGTGTATCAACAGCAGAAGTGTAGGTATCAACAGTAGGAGTGTATGTATTAAATTAGGAGTATAGGTATCAACAGTAGGAGTGTATGTATCAACAGTACGAGTGTATGTATCAACAGTAGGATTGTAGGTATCAACAGTAGGAGTGTATTTATCAACAGCAGAAGTGTAGGTATCAATAGTAGGAGTGTAGATATCAACAGTAGGAGTGTAGATATCAACAGTAGGAGTGTAGGTACCAACAGTAGGAGTGTATGTATCAACAGTAGGAGTGTAGATATCAACAGCAGAAGTGTAGGTATCAACAGTAGGAATGTAGGTATCAACAGTAGGAGTGTAGATATCAACAGTAGGAGTGTAGATATCAACAGCAGAAGTGTAGGTACCAACAGTAGGAGTGTAGGTATCAACAGTAGGAGTGTATGTATCAACAGCAGAAGTGTAGGTATCAACAGTAGGAATGTAGGTATCAACAGTAGGAGCGTAGATATCAACAGTAGGAGTGTAGATATCAACAGTAGGAGTGTATGTATCAA
This sequence comes from Cherax quadricarinatus, assembly GCF_026875155.1. Lineage (NCBI taxonomy): Eukaryota > Metazoa > Arthropoda > Malacostraca > Decapoda > Parastacidae > Cherax > Cherax quadricarinatus. The sequence continues at coordinate 91,383,886 of NC_069404.1, read as the reverse complement.
CAGTAGGAGTGTATCAATAGTAGGAGTGTATGTATCAACAGTAGGAGTGTAGGTATCAACAGTAGGAGCGTAGATATCAACAGTAGGAGTGTAGATATAAACAGTAGGAGTGTATGTATCAACAGTATGAGTGTATGTATCAACAGTAGGAGTGTATGTATCAACAGTAGGAGTGTAGATATCAACAGTAGAAGTGTATGTATCAACAGTAGGAGTGTATGTATCAACAGTAGTAGTGTATGTATCAACAGTAGGAGTGTATCAACAGTAGGAGTGTAGGTATCAACAGTAGGAGTGTAGGTATCAACATTAGAAGTGTAGGTATCAACAGTAGGAGTGTAGGTACCAACAGTAGGAGTGTTGGTACCAACAGTAGGAGTGTAGGTATCAACATTAGAAGTGTAGGTATCAACAGTAGGAGTGTACGTATCAACAGTAGAAGTGTAGGTACCAACAGTAGGAGTGTAGGTATCAACATTAGAAGTGTAGGTATCAACAGTAGGAGTGTAGGTATCAACATTAGAAGTGTAGGTATCAACATTACAAGTGTAGGTATCAACAGTAGGAGTGTAGGTACCAACAGTAGGAGTGTAGGTACCAACAGTAGGAGTGTAGGTATCAACATTAGAAGTGTAGGTATCAACAGTAGGAGTGTAGGTACCAACAGTAGGAGTGTAGGTACCAACAGTAGGAGTGTAGGTATCAACATTAGAAGTGTAGGTATCAACATTAGAAGTGTAGGTATCAACAGTAGGAGTGTAGGTACCAACAGTAGGAGTGTAGGTACCAACAGTAGGAGTGTAGGTATCAACATTAGAAGTGTAGGTATCAACAGTAGGAGTGTAGGTACCAACAGTAGGAGTGTAGGTACCAACAATAGGAGTGTAGGTATCAACAACAGCCAAGGTGCTCCACACAACACCGTCTGGTAGAGTCTATGGAGATGTCACGTAGAATTTCAAATACAAGGCGGCTCTGTTTGCTACAATAATGTATTAGTTTATACAAAAATATAACAGCTGCAGAGATACAGTAAAACTTATTGTGATGAGACTGTTGTTGTTCTTGTTACTGCTACTGTTGTTGTTGTTCTTGTTACTGCTACTGTTGTTGTTCTTGTTACTGCTACTGTTGTTGTTCTTGTTACTGCTACTGTTGTTGCTGTTCTTGTTACTGCTACTGTTGTTGTTCTTGTTACTGCTACTGTTGTTGTTCTTGTTACTGCTACTGTTGTTGTTCTTGTTACTGCTACTGTTGTTGTTGTTCTTGTTACTGCTACTGTTGTTGTTGTTCTTGTTACTGCTACTGTTGTTGTTCTTGTTACTGCTACTGTTGTTGTTCTTGTTACTGCTACTGTTGTTGCTGTTCTTGTTACTGCTACTGTTGTTGTTCTTGTTACTGCTACTGTTGTTGTTCTTGTTACTGCTACTGTTGTTGTTG
>NC_069404.1:91372446-91374946 GCF_026875155.1 Cherax quadricarinatus | reverse complement strand
GTGACGCACCAGTGAGGGTGAAACACCAGTGAGAGTGAAACACCAGTGAGATTGGAGCACCAGTGAGGGTGGAGCACCAGTGAGGGTGTGGCACCAGTGAGGGTGGAGCACCAGTGAAGGTGGAGCACCAGCGAGGGTGTGGCACAAGTGAGGGTGGAGCACCAGTGAAGGTGTGGCACCAGTGAGGGTGGAGCACCAGTGAGGGTGGAGCACCAATGAGGGTGTGGCACCAGTGAGGGTGGAGCACCAGTGAAGGTGGAGCACCAGTGAGGGTGGAGCACCAGTGAGGGTGTGGCACCAGTGAGGGAGTGGCACCAGTGAGATTGGAGCACCAGTGAGGGTGGAGCACCAGTGAGGGTGTGGCACCAGTGAGGGTGGAGCACCAGTGAGGGTGGAGCACCAGTGAGGGTGTGGCACCAGTGAGGGTGAAACACCAGTGAGAGTGAAACACCAGTGAGATTGGAGCACCAGTGAGGGTGGAGCACCAGTAAGGGTGGAGCACCAGTGAGGGTGTGGCACCAGTGAGGGTGGAGCACCAGTGAAGGTGGAGCACCAGCGAGGGTGTGGCACCAGTGAGGGTGAAACACCAATGAGGGTGAAACACCAGTGAAATTGGAGCACCAGTGAGGGTGGAGCATCAGTGAGGGTGTGGCACCAGTGAGGGTGTGGCACCAGTGAGGGTGGAGCACCAGTGAGGGTGGAGCACCAGTGAGGGTGGAGCACCAGTGAGGGTGTGGCACCAGTGAGGGTGGAGCACCAGTGAAGGTGGAGCACCAGCGAGGGTAGAGCACCAGTGAGGGTGGAACACCAGTTAGAGTGAAGCACCAGTGAGGGTGAAGCACCAGTGAGGGTGAAGCACCAGTGAGGGTAGAGCACGAGGGTGGAGCACCAGTTAGTGTGAAGCACCAGTGAGGGTGAAGCACCAGTGAGGGTAGAGCACCAGTTAGAGTGAAGCACCAGTGAGGGTGAAGCACCAGTGAGAGTGAAGCACCAGTGAGGGTGTGGCACCAGTGAGGGTGAAGCACCAGTGAGGGTAGAGCACGAGGGTGGAGCACCAGTTAGTGTGAAGCACCAGTGAGGGTGTGGCACCAGTGAGGGTGAAGCACCAGTTAGGGTGAAGCACCAGTGAGGGTAGAGCACGAGGGTGGAGCACCAGTTAGTGTGAAGCACCAGTGAGGGTGTGGCACCAGTGAGGGTGAAGCACCAGTTAGGGTGAAGCACCAGTGAGGGTAGAGCACGAGGGTGAAGCACCAGTTAGGGTGAAGCATCAGTGAGGGTGTGGCACCAGTGAGGGTGGAGCACCAGTGAGGGTGAAGCACCAGTGAGGGTAGAGCACCAGTCAGGGTGAAGCACTAATGAGGGTGAAGCACCAATAAGGGTGAAGCACCAATGAGGGTGAAGCACCAATAAGGGTGAAGCACCAATGAGGGTGAAGCACCAATAAGGGTGAAGCACCAATAAGGGTGAAGCACCAATGAGGGTGGAGCACCAGTCAGGGTGAAGCACCTTAAAGCTCACCTCTCCACTACCTTACACCTCCTTTAATCTTCTCACCATTTCCACAAGACAACGTCTTTTCTCAGTGCATTTTACTTCTTTCCCACGACCAGGATGAGTTTTCCCACGACCAGGATGAGTTTTCCCACGACCACGATGAGTTTTCCCACGACCTTAGTCTTTTTCCCACGCTCTTAATATTTTTCCCACGACCTTAATTTTTTTAGCAGTTTAAACAGTTAAACTTGTCCCATGCTCTCATTTTTCCCCCACAGTCAAAGATTTGACCCACACTTCAAATTTTCCGCTACAAGGCAGTTGTTGTGCGGAGCCTCTGTCATGTTTGTGTGACTTGATAAGCGAGGGAAGAGCCGAGTGGGCACACATCCGATAGTGTTAATATAACACTGCAAAAAGCTGGAGTGTGGGAAGGAAGATAGGAAGGATAGAAGGTAGGAAGAAAGGGAGGTAAGGGAGGGAGGAGGGGAGGGAAGGGGTGAGAGAGGGAGGGGATGAGAGAAAGGAAATAGGGATGAGATAAGGGAAGGGGGGATGGGAGGGAGAGAGGTGTGAGAGGGGGTAGCAATAAAAAACCCCACTGCCCCCATCGTGCAACACCCTGACCCCCATCGTGCAACACCCTGACTCCCAGCATACAACACCATGACATGTAACAACCTGTTCCCCAGCATGCAACACCCTGACCCCCCCATCATGCAACACCCTGACCCCCACCATGGTAGTACCCAAAGAAGACGCCAGGCAGCACTGCTCGCTGCACTCCTGCATCACTAACCTCACACAAACACTATCTCACTGGAATGAGTGTTTAAGTCACCGGGATTGGTCGACTGTATTCGTGACGTCAGGTAAACACCCACTGATGGTCGATTGCATTCGTGACGCCACAGATACACCCTAAGATTGGTCGACTGCATCCGTGACGTCAGCTAAACAGCCCATGATTGGTAGACTGCATCCGTGACGCCAAATAAACAGTCCA
>NC_069404.1:91359946-91367446 GCF_026875155.1 Cherax quadricarinatus | reverse complement strand
TCACTACCATCACTACTATCACCACTATCACTACTATCACCACTATCACTACCATCACCACCATCACTACCATCACCATTATCACCACCACCACTATCATCACTGTCACTATCATAACCACCATCACCACCACCACTATTATCATCACCACCACCACTATCATCACCGTCACTATCATAACCACCATCACCACCACCACTATTACCATCACCACCACCACTATTACTTCCCTTCACTACCATTACACATTTGTTCCCTTCAAACCATCCTTTCAAAAAGGGCATAACCAACATATGTTCTAACCATCCATGTGTAGCCCCGTGGGCTGGTGGGTAAAGCTTTCGCTTCACACGGCGAGGGTCCTGGTTCGATTCCCGGAGAGGGTAGAAACAGTGGGGGTGTTTCCTTACACCGGTTGTCCATGTTCACCCATCAGTAAAATGGGTACCTGGGTGTTAGTTGACCGGTGTGGGTCGCATCCTGGGACAAAACTGACCTAATTTGCCAGAAATGCTCAGCATAACAAGCGGATTTCTACATAGTAGTATGTGACTGATGTCAGCTAGGACTGTATACCTTGTACATGTACTGGTAGAAATAATGATATTATGTACCCTTCACCAGCCCCAAGGTGCCCCTTCCTCAGTAAGTACCCTTCACCAGCACCAAGGTGCTCCTTCCTCAGTAAGTACCCTTCACCAGCCCCAAGGTGCCCCTTCCTCAGTAAGTACCCTTCACCAACGCCAAGGTGCTCCTTCCTCAGTAAGTACCATTCACCAACACCAAGGTATCCCTTCACCAGCACCAAGGTACCCCTTCATCAGTAGGTGCCCTTCACCAGCACCAAGGTATCCCTTCCTCAGTAGGTGCCCTTCACCAGCACCAAGGTATCCCTTCCTCAGTAGGTACCCTTCACCAACACCAAGGTATCCCTTCCTCAGTAGGTGTCTTTCACCAGCCCCAAGGTATCCCTTCCTCAGTAAGTACCCTTCACCAACACCAAGGTATCTCTTCCTCAGTAGGTGCCCTTCACAGCACCAAGGTATCCCTTCCTCAGTAAGTACCCTTCACCAACACCAAGGTATCCCTTCCTCAGTACGTACCCTTCACCAGCACTAAGGTATCCCTTCCTCAGTAAGTACCTTTCACCAGCACCAAGGCATCCCTTCCTCAGTAGGTGCCCTTCACCAGCACCAAGGTACCCCTTCATCAGTAAGTACCCTTCACCAACACCAAGGTATCCCTTCATCAGTAGGTGCCCTTCACCAGCACCAAGGTATCCCTTCCTCAGTAAGTACCCTTCACCAACACCAAGGTATCCCTTCCTCAGTAGGTGCCCTTCACCAGCACCAAGGTATCCCTTCCTCAGTAAGTACCCTTCACCAACACCAAGGTATCCCTTCCTCAGTAGGTGCCCTTCACCAGCACCAAGGTACCCCTTCATCAGTAAGTACCCTTCACCAACACCAAGGTATCCCTTCATCAGTAGGTGCCCTTCACCAGCACCAAGGTATCCCTTCCTCAGTAAGTACCCTTCACCAACACCAAGGTATCCCTTCCTCAGTAGGTGCCCTTCACCAGCACCAAGGTATCCCTTCCTCCGTAAGTACCTTTCACCAGCACCAAGGTATCCCTTCCTCAGTAAGTACCCTTCACCGGCACCAAGGTATCCCTTCCTCAGTAAGTACCCTTCATCAGCACCAAGGTATCCCTTCCTCAGTAAGTACCCTTCACCAGCACCAAGGTATCCCTTCCTCAGTAAGTACCCTTCACCAGCACCAAGGTATCCCTTCCTCAGTAAGTACCCTTCACCAGCACCAAGGTATCCCTTCCTCAGTAGGTGCCCTTCACCAGCACCAAGGTATCCCTTCCTCAGTAAGTACCCTTCACCAACACCAAGGTATCCCTTCCTCAGTAGGTGCCCTTCACCAGCACCAAGGTATCCCGTCCTCCGTAAGTACCTTTCACCAGCACCAAGGTATCCCTTCCTCAGTAAGTACCCTTCACCGGCACCAAGGTATCCCTTCCTCAGTAAGTACCCTTCACCAGCACCAAGGTATCCCTTCCTCAGTAAGTACCCTTCACCAGCACCAAGGTATCCCTTCCTCAGTAAGTACCCTTCACCAACACCAAGGTATCCCTTCCTCAGTAGGTGCCCTTCACCAGCACCAAGGTATCCCTTCCGCAGTAAGTACCCTTCACCAACACCAAGGTATCCCTTCATCAGTAGGTGCCCTTCACCAGCACCAAGGTATCCCTTCCTCAGTAAGTACCCTTCAACACCAAGGTATCCCTTCCTCAGTAGGTGCCCTTCACCAGCACCAAGGTATCCCTTCCTCCGTAAGTACCTTTCACCAGCACCAAGGTATCCCTTCCTCAGTAAGTACCCTTCACCGGCACCAAGGTATCCCTTCCTCAGTAAGTACCCTTCACCAGCACCAAGGTATCCCTTCCTCAGTAAGTACCCTTCACCAGCACCAAGGTATCCCTTCCTCAGTAAGTACCCTTCACCAGCACCAAGGTATCCCTTCCTCAGTAAGTACCCTTCACCAGCACCAAGGTATCCCTTCCTCAGTAAGTACCCTTCACCAGCACCAAGGTATCCCTTCCTCAGTAGGTGCCCTTCACCAGCACCAAGGTATCCCTTCCTCAGTAAGTACCCTTCCAACACCAAGGTATCCCTTCCTCAGTAGGTGCCCTTCACCAGCACCAAGGTATCCCTTCCTCCGTAAGTACCTTTCACCAGCACCAAGGTATCCCTTCCTCAGTAAGTACCCTTCACCGGCACCAAGGTATCCCTTCCTCAGTAAGTACCCTTCACCAGCACCAAGGTATCCCTTCCTCAGTAAGTACCCTTCACCAGCACCAAGGTACCCCTTCCTCAGTAAATACCCTTCACCAGCATCAAGGTACCCCTTCATCAGTAAGTACCGCATTAGTTAGGTACATCAGTCAATGTGTACCTAAAGTCAGCACTTCACAGAGCAGCTACTTACTGCTGACTTCATCAAGTGCCCTGCAGACTATCGTCAGCAACATGCCCCATCTTCCCGTGAAAGTGTCAGGAGTGCCAACACATTCACTCATCCCCTGGCTCGGTCCTTCTCTTCAGCCCTCTGCCCTGGTGAGTGCCACCCTGGCACTCACCACACCGCCCTACTGACCCAGTGCCACACTCACACACATTCATCCCCACCATCTAATTCAACAGTTTAAAAACTCGTGGAATTCGGGCAGGTATTGTGGGCCAGGTTTATGGTTCTTGTTGTTAGGGGGCGCTGTGTGTACTCACCTAGTTATGGTTGCAGGGGTCGAGTCACAGCTCCTGGCCCCGCCTCTTTACTAGTCGTTACTAGGCCACTCTTCCTGCTCCAGGAGCTTTGTCATACCTCTTCTTAAAGCTATGTATGGATCCTGTCTCCACTACATCACTTCTCAGACTATTCCACTTCCTGACATCTCTGCGACTGACGAAATACTTCCTAATATCCCTGTGATTCATCTGAGTCTTTAACTTCATTTGTGACCCCCTTGTTGCTGTGTCCCGTCTCTGTAACATCCTGTCTCTGTCCACCTTGTCAATTCCTCTCAGTATTTTATATATCGGTATCATGTCCCCCCTATCTCTCCTGTCTTCTAGTATCGTCAGGTCGATTTCCCTTAACCTCTCCTCGTAGGACAAGCCCCTTAGCTCCGGGACTAGTCTTGCTGCAAACCTTCGCACTTTCTCTAATTTCCTTACATGCTTGGGTAGGTGTGGGTTTCAAACTGGTGCTGCATACTCCAATATGGGCTTGACATACACGGTGTACAGGGTGCTGAACGATTCCTTACTGTGATGTCGGAATACTGTTCTGAGGTTTGCTAGGCGACCATATGCTGTAGTAGTTATTTGGTTGATGTGCGCCTCAGGAGATGTGCCTGGTGTTATACTCACCCCAAGATCCTTTTTCTTGAGTGAGGTTAGTAGTCTCTGATCTTTGCCCTTTCCCAATCTTCATGACTTTGCACTTGGTGAGGTTGAACTCCAGGAGCCAGTTTCCGGACCAAGCCTGTCTAGATCCCTTTGTAGTTCCGCCTGGTCCTCGTCTGATTGAATTCATCTCGTCAACTTCACATCATCTGCAAATAGGGACACTTCTGAGTCTATTCCTTCCATCACGTCGTTCACATACACCAGAAACAGCACCGGTCCTAGGACTGACCCCTGTGGAACCCCGCTCGTCACAGACGCCCACTCTGACACCTCGTCACGTACCATGACTCGCTGATGTCTTCCCGACATGTATTCCCTGATTCATTGCAGTGCCTTCCTTTTTATACCTGCCTGGTCTTCCAGCTTATGCACCAATCTCTTGTGTGGAACTGTGTCAAAAGACTTCATTGAGTCCAAGAAAGCGCAATCTACCCACCCCTCTCTCTTGTCTTACTGCTGTCACCCTGTCATGAAACTCCAGTAAGGTTTGTGACACAGGATTTCCCGTCCTTGAAACCGTGCTGGTTGTCGTTGATAAGCTTATTCTTTTCTATGTGCTCCACCATTCTTCTGATAATCTTCTCCATGACTTTGTATAATATACATGTTAGTGGCACTGGTATGTAGTTTAGTGCTTCAGGTCTGTCTCCTTTTGTAAAAAATTGGGACTACATTTGCTGTCTTCCATACCTCAGGTAGTCGCCCTGTTTCGATAGATGTGTTGAAGACTGTTGTTAGTGACACACACAGCGCCTCAGCTCCCACTCTCAGGCCTCATGGAAAGATGTTATCTGGCCCCATTCCCTTTGAGGTATCTAGCTTGTTTAACAGGTTGTATGTATTGTGTCCAACACTTGATGGTGTACTCCACCTCTCCGTCTTTCTGGAGTCTCTTCTGTCTCCGGTGTGAACACTTCTTTGAACCTCATATTCAGCTCCTCACATACCTCTTGGTCGTTTCTTGTGATCTCCCATCCTTCCTTCCTCAGCCTGATTACCTGGTCCTTGACTGTTGTTTTCCTCCTGATGTGGCTGTACAACAGCTTTGGGTCAGATCTGGCTTTTAATACTGTCATTTTCGTATTGTCGTTGGGCCTCCTTTTACCTGTGCATATTCATATCTACCTACCCATGTATCTACCTACCCATGTATCTACCTACCCACGTATCTACCTATCCATGTAGATACGTGGGTAGGTACCCACGTATCTACCTACCCATATATCTACCTACCCACGCATTTATCTACCCATGTATCTACCTACCTACGTATTTATCTACCCACGTATTTATCTACCCATGTATCTACCTACCCACGTATTTATCTACCCATGTATCTACCTACCTACGTATTTATCTACCCACGTATTTATCTACCCATGTATCTACCTACCCACGTATTTATCTACCCATGTATCTACCTACCCACGTATTTATCTACCCATGTATCTACAATATCTGTATGATCACAGAAACAAAGCATTATCATTATCCATCAGATAACTCAGCAGTTATCTTCACCAACCATCAGATAACTCAGCAGTTATCTTCACCAACCATCAGATAACTCAGCAGTTATCTTCACCAACCATCAGATAACTCAGCAGTTATCTTCACCAACCATCAGATAACTCAGCAGTTATCTTCACCAACCATCAGATAACTCAGCAGTTATCTTCACCAACCATCAGATAACTCAGCAGTTACCTTCACCAACCATCAGATAACTCAGCAGTTACCTTCACCAACCATCAGATAACTCAGCAGTTATCTTCACCAACCATCAGATAACTCAGCAGTTATCTTCACCAACCATCAGATAACTCAGCAGTTATCTTCACCAACCATCAGATAACTCAGCAGTTATCTTCACCAACCATCAGATAACTCAGCAGTTATCTTCACCAACCATCAGATAACTCAGCAGTTATCTTCACCAACCATCAGATAACTCAGCAGTTATCTTCACCAACCATCAGATAACTCAGCAGTTATCTTCACCAACCATCAGATAACTCAGCAGTTATCTTCACCAACCATCAGATAACTCAGCAGTTATCTTCACCAACCATCAGATAACTCAACAGTTATCTTCACCAACCATCAGATAACTCAGCAGTTATCTTCACCAACCATCAGATAACTCAGCAGTTATCTTCACCAACCATCAGATAACTCAGCAGTTACCTTCACCAACCATTAAATAACTTGCAGCTACCTTCACCAACAATCAGATAACTCAACAGTTATCTTCACCAACCATTAGATAACTCAGCAGTTACCTTCACCAGCAATCAGATAACTCCGCAGTTATCTTCACCAAGCAAACTTGAATACAGTAAGCAGTGAGAATAACCATCTTGGCTTTTGTTCCAAGGAACTCCTGCTAAGTTTATACTCAGATTTTTAAGAAAATCCGTTTTGTTACAGAGAAAGATTAGTGAGAGCGAGAGTGACGTAAGAGACATGTGTTAGAAAGAGTAATAAGAGGAAACATGAAGAACATGCAGAGAAGGATGACAAAATTAATCCACTGTATAAGGAATCTCTGACAAAGAGAGAGAGAGAGAGAGAGAGAGGAGAGAGAGAGAATGAAGAGAGAGAGAGGAGAGAGAGAAGAGAGAGGAGAGAGAGAGAGAGAGAGAGAGAGAGAGAGAGAAGAGAGACAGAGAGGAGAGAGGAGAGAGAGAGAGAGAGAGGAGAGAGAGAGAGAGAGAGAGAGAGGAGAGAGAGAGAGAGAGAGAGAGAGCGAGAGAGAGAGAGAGAGAGATCCGTGAACGTGGAGAGACTGTTGTAAGACGCAGAGTGAGAGCAGACAGGACACAAGTGTACATACAGGTGGAAGATACTGAAGACAGAAATACAGAAGATGTACACAGGGCACCGAGGGGACAGCCCTCCATGACTCAAACTGAGTCAGCTTAGAGTCAGAAAGTATGTAGCAAAGTGGTGGGTCGGAAACTCAGTGCTTGATAATTGGAACAATTTACCAGGTAGGGAGTCATGGAAGCTACAGTGTCAGGCAGTTTTTTAACGTAGGTTAGGACAGATATAAAACCCATAAGGGTTGGACTAGAATGGAACCTGCACAGCATGGGATAGTAGAGTTATCAAAGTTAATTTTAACCTTGGGTAGCCTTGAGAATAAGGTGGTGGGCAAATATCTCAGATAAAAGGTTTGAATTTAAGAAGAACCTGGATGGTAAGGTTCAAGTTCAATAGGAATACTGCAGTGTTCCAACACACTTATCTTCTTAACAGATGACAGTAACACAGAAACAATGACAGCAACACAGTAACAGATGACAGCAACACAGTAACAGATGACAGCAACACAGTAACAGATGACAGCAACACAGTAACAGATGACAGCAACACAGTAACAGAAGACAGTAACACAGTAACAGAAGACAGTAACACAGTAACAGAAGACAGTAACAGATGACAGCAACACAGTAACAGAAGACAGTAACACAGTAACAGAAGACAGTAACACAGTAACAGAAGACAGTAAGAGATGACAG
>NC_069404.1:91319946-91354946 GCF_026875155.1 Cherax quadricarinatus | reverse complement strand
CTCAGCTGTTGTATGTTGTACCATCAGATGCTCTCCTCTCAGCTGTTGTATGTTGTACCATCAGATGCTCTCCTCTCAGCTGTTGTATGTTGTACCATCAGATGCTCCCCTTCAGCTGTTGTAGTTGTACCATCAGAGCCCCCTCTCGTTTTGTATGTTGTACCATCAATTTTCCCTCTCAGTTTTTGTAGTTGTACCATCAATACTTCCCTAGCGGGTTTTGTTGACCATCAATGCCCCCTTCAGTGTTGATGTTTTCCCATCAGATGTCTCCTTCAGCTGTTGTTGTTGTCCATAAGGCTCCCCTTTCCAGCTGTTTGTTGTTCCTCAGAATCTCCTCTCAGTTTGTATTTTTTACCTCAGAGCTCTCCTCTCAGCTGTTGTATGTTGTACCATCAGATGCTCTCCTCTCAGCTGTTGCGAGTCGCTGTCTATCACCTCGGTCCTGTAAACTCCCTCACCTCTCCTCTTTCTCTCGCTCACTTTCCTCATTTTCCCCAAAAACCCTATATCCTTCCATTTGCCCCTCAATTTCCCTTCAATGCCCCAATTTTCCATTTAATTCTCCTCTCTCCTCTCTCTCCCCATGTTCATTTCTCTCCCCCTCTCCACCTTGCGCCCTGTTTGCCCTTTTTCCTTCTCCCCCCAGGTTTTCCTCTCCCCCCCCCGGGTTTCCCTTTCTTCCCCCCCCAGGTTTCCCTTACCTCCTCCCCAGGTTTCCCTCACTTCCCCCCAAAGGTTTTCCCCCCCCCCCTTCCCAGATTTTCCCTACTCCCCCCCAGGTTCCCCTCCCCCCTCCCCAGGTTTTCCTCCCAAACCCCCCCAGGTTCCCCTCCCCCCTCCCCCCCCAAAGGGGGTTTTCCTCAAAACACCACCCCCCACCCCCCCCTTGAAACAATTTCTTTTCCCGACGTTTTAACAAAAACTGGGCCCGGGAAAAACACTTCCTGCAAAATTTTCCCAGCCAAGTTCAAAAAAAGGTTTTCCGGGAAATTTTTGGGGTTTTAGGTTTTTCCCCCTAAAAAATTCCGGCTTTCCCCCTCCCCCATCTTCCCCCCCCCCCACCTTTTCATTTCCTTCCCCGGGCTTCTTCCCAAGTAAGGGAAAGTTAGAGTAGCCAAAAATTATTTTTTTTTTTCCAGGGGGTTTTACAAGGTTTTGGGGTTTAAAGGGTCCCTAGTTAACTGTAGGCTATTTACAGGGGAAGGATTCCTAATTTATTGGGCAAGCCCAGCTTTCTCTCTCTCTCTCTCACCGTCCCCAAAATTTTTTCGGTGTTTTTTTCCCATTCCTCTACCCTCCCCCCCTCTTCTCTCCCCCCCCCCTTTTTACTTTGGTGATTGCGATTTTTTTTTCTCCCTTCTCTTATCCCTCTCCTCTCTTTCCCCTTTACTTATTTTTTTTAAACCCAAAAATGAAGAAAACAAGAAGCAGACAGGGCGGGGGTAGAGAGGACAGGGGTAGAGAGGACAGGGAAGGGGAGAGGAAAGGGGAGTAGAGAGGACAGGGGAGTAGAGAGGACAGGGAGTAGGGGGGGACAGGGAAAATAGAGAAGACAGGAAGGAGGAGGACAGGAAGTTAAGGGACAGGGGGGGTGAGAGGACAGGGGGAAATAGAGGGGACAGGGGAGTAGAAAAGGACAGGGAAAAATTGGAGGGACAGGGATAGAGAGGGGCAGGAAAATTAGAGAGGACAGGGATTTGAGGGGGACAGGGGGGGGTAAGGGGGGACAGGGAGTAGAGAGGGACAGGGAAAATAGGAGGAAAAGGGAGTAAATGAGAGGACCCGGAAATAGAGGGGGCAAAGGGAGTAGAGGTAGGACAAAGGAAGTAGGGGAAGGGAGGTAGAGAGGACAGGAAGTAAGGAGGAACAGGGAGTAGAAAAGGACAGGGGGTATAGAGAGGAAGGGGGTAGGGGAGAAAAATAAAAAGAGGGAAAAGGAAAAATTAGGCTTTAGGGCCCCAAAAGTAGAAGGGGGAAAAAGGAAAGTAAGGGGAGGACTTTGGGGTAGGGGAGGAAAGGGAAAAATAGAGAAAGGGCAGGGGTAGAGAGGGAAAAGGGAGTAGAGAAGGGGACAGGGGAAAAATAGAAAGGACAGGGGAGGAGAAAGGGGACAGGAAGTAGAGAAAAGGTCAGGGTTTTGGGGAGGACAAAAAGGGGGTAGAAGAGGGCAAGGGGGTTTGAGGGACGGGGGTTAAAAGGGACAGGGAGTTTTGAGAGGAAGGAAAAATTAAGGGGGGAAAGGAAAAGGGGGTTTGAGAAAGGACAGGAAAATAAAGGAGGCAAAGGGAAAATAGAGGGGGGACAGGGAAATAGAGGGACAGGGAAATAGGAGGACAGGGAAATGGAAAAGGCAGGGAAATAGTTTAGAGGGACAGGGGTAGAGAGGACAGGGAAAATAGAGAGGGGCAGGGAGGGGAAAAAGGACAGGGGGGGTAAGAGAGGCAGGGAAATAGAAAAGGACGGGAAGTAGAGGGAAAAAGGGAAATTTGATGGATAGGAAGTAGAGGGACGGGAAATAGAGAGGGCCCGGAAAAATAGGGGGGACGGAGTAAGGGAGGAACGGAAGTAAAAAGGGGGACAGGAAGTAGAGAGGACAAAAAAGTAGAGAGGGACGGGGGGGGGTTTGAGAGGACAGGGAAGAAAGAAGAGGACAGGAAGTAGGGGAGGAAGGAAGGAGGGGAGGACGGAAGTAGTGAGAAGGGCAGGAAATGAGGGGGACAGAAAATTTTGAGAAAGGAAAAGGAAAATTTTGGAAGGGGGAAGAAAGTAGAGAGGAAGGAAAGTTTTGAGAGGGACATTTAAATAGAGAGGACGGAAAATAGAGAGGACAGGAAGTAAAAGAGGACAGGAAAGTAGGAGGACAGGAAATTTGAGGGAAGTTTTAAGGGGAGAGAGGAAAGGGGCAAAGTAGAGGGAAAAGGAAGTTTGAAAAGGGGAAGGGAAAAAAGAGGGGGGACAAGGGGAATTTGATGAGGACAGGAAATAGAAGGCATAAAGGGGAGAGGGAAAAGGAAGTAGAGGGGGGACAGTAAGTAGAAAAGGAAAAGGAAGTAGAGAGGACAGGAATGAGGGACAGGAAGTAGGAGGACAGGAAAATAGAGAGGCAGTAAGTAGAAGGGGGGACAGGAAATAGGGGAGGACAGGGGGTAGAGAGGGGAGGAAGGTAGAGGGGACCCGGGAAATAGAGAGGCCCTGGAAGGGGGAGGGCTGTTTAAATAGAGAAAGGGCAGGAAGTAAAAGAGGACAGGAAGGGAGAGAGGAGGGAAAAGGAAAAGGGGGGTTTGAGAGGGGCAGGGGGTAGGGGCGGAGGAAAGGAAGTAGAGGGAAAGGAATGTGGGGGAGGGCCGGAAGTAGAATGGGGGACAGGGAAAGTAAAAGAGGAAAGGAAGGGAGGGGAGAGGGAAATAGAGAGGAAAGGGTTGGGGAGGGAGGAAGGGTTTTTGAGGGGACGGAAGGGGAGAGGACAGGAAGGTTAGAGGAGGAAAAGGAAAATAGAGAGGGGGGGGGGGGGGGGGGGAAAAAAAAACCCCCCCGGGAAATGGGGAGGAGAGGAGGTAGAGAGGACAGGGAAAATTAGAGGAAAAAGGAAACAGGGGCGGAGTTGAGGGGGACCCCGGAAGAGAGGGAGAGGAAAGGGGAAAAAGAGGACAGGAATTTGAGAGGGCAGGACGTAGAGAGGGGGCAGGTAGGGAGAGAAAGGGCGGAAAGTAGAGAGGAGAGGAAGGTAGAAGGACAGGGGGTGGGGGGAGGGGGAGGACAAGGAAAGTAGAGGGACAGGAAATTTGTGAGGACGGAAATTGAGAGGGGGGGAGGGGAGGGGGGGAAAAGGAAGGGAGGGAGAGAGGACAGGGAGTAGGAGGAAGGAAATAGAGAGGACAGGAAAATAGAGAGGACAGGAAGTAGAGGGAGAGGAGGGAGAAAAGGGGACAGGAAGTTAGAAAAGGAGGGAAATTTGAGAGGAAGGGGTTTGAGAGGACAAGGGAAATAGATAAAGGGCAGGGAAATAAAAAGGAAGGGGAAAAAGAAAAAGAAAGGGGAAAAAAAGGAAAAAAGGGTGAGGAAAGGAAAAAAGGAAAAGGGGAAAGTAAGGAAAAAGTGAGAGGATTTTTGAGGAAAGGGAGGGAGGGAGGACAGGGAAGGAGGGAGAAGACAGGAAAAAGGGAGGCCGGGAATGGAGGGAAATAAGTGAAGGAAAAAGGGGGGGAGAAAAAGGAGGGAGAGAAAAAGGAAAAAGGAAGGAAAAGGGAAGGCTGGGGTAAACAAAAAAAGGGAAAGGGAAAAAAGTGGCAAAAGGGAGAAGGGTAAATAAAAAGGGAGGGAAAGAAGGAAGGGGGAAAAAGAAAACCCGGGAGGAGGGAAAAAGGAGGGGGGAGGGCAGAAGGCAGGGAAAAAGGGCAGAAAGGGGAGGGGGGGGGGGAGGACGTAAAAAAGGGGAGACGAAAGCAAAAGGGGGAGACAGAAGGCAAGGGAAAAGGGCTGAAAGGGGGGGGGAGACAGGGAAAGGCAGGGAGAGACAGGGAAAACAGGGGGAGGGACAGGAAGGGGGGGGGGAAAAGACAGAAAGCAGGGAGAGAAAAGAGGGAGGGGGGGGAGACAGAAAAACAGGGAGAGACAGGGGAAAGGGAGGGGGGAGCAGAAAGGGAGGGAGGGGACAGAAGGAGGGGGGAAAACAGAAAAAAGGGAGAGACAGAAAGCAGGGAGAAGGGCCCGAAGGCAGGGGAGACAGGGGGCAGGGGGGGAGACAGAAAGGGGAGGGGGAGGACGGAAAACAGGGGGGGGAGAAGGAAGGCAGGGAGAGGGCAGAAAGCAGGGGGAGACAGAAAAGGGAGGGGGGGGACAGAAAGGCGGGAAAAGACAAAAAGGGGAGGGGGGGGGGACGGGGGGGCAGGGAGAGGGGCAGAAGGCGGGGGGAGAAAAGAAGGGAGGGGGGAGACAGAAAGGGAGGGGGGGGGAAAAAACAAAAAAGGCAGGGAGGGGACGAAAGGGAGGGGGGAGCAGAAAGGAAAGGGGGGGACAGGGGGAGGGGGGAGACAGGGGGGGGGGGGGGGGGAAAAGAAAGGCCGGGGGGGGACGAAGGGAGGGGGGGAAAGAAGGCCCGGGAGGACCCGAAGGCGGGGGGAGACAGAAAGGGAGGGAGAGACAGGGAAAGGGAGGGGGGGGGCAGGGAAAGGAAAAAAGGGGAGGGGCAGAAGGGGCCCGGGGGGAGACAGAAAGGGGGGAGAGAAGAAAGGGAGGGGGAGACAGAAGGCAGGGGGGGGACGAAGGCAGGGGGGAGAAGAAGGCAGGGGGGAACCGGGAAAGGCAGGGGGAAAGACAGGGAAAAGGGAGGGGGGGAGGGAAAAAGGCCGGGGGGGGACAGAAAAGGGAGGGAGGAGAAGAGGAGGGGGGAGAACAGGAAAGGGGGGAGTGGGGAAGGGAAGAAAGGGAAGGGGGGAAGGGAAAGGGCAGGGGGAGGGCAGAAGGCCCCGGGGGAGACGAAGGCAGGGGAAAAGGGAAAGAAGGCAGGGGGGGACAGAAGGCAGGGAGAGAAGAAGGCAGGGGAGAGGGGGAAGGAAGGCAGGGAGGGAAAAACAGAAGGCCGGGAGGGCAGAAAGGGGGGGGGGGAAGGAAGGCAGGGGGGGACAGAAAAAGGCAGGGGGGGGGCAGAAGGCGGGGAGAGACAGAAGGCAGGGGGGAAGAAGGGAGGGGGGGAAAGGGAAAAAGGGGGAGGGGGAGACAGGGGGGGGAGGGGGGAAAGGGCAGAAGGGGAGGGGGGGGACAGGGGCAGGGGGGAGACGAAGGGCCCGGGGGGGGAAGAAAGGGAGGGAGAGGGCAGGGAAAGGGAGGGAGAGACAGAAGGCAGGGGGGGGACAGAAAGGGGAAAGGGGAGACGAAAGGCAGGGGGGGACAGGGAAGGCAGGGGGGAGCAGAAGGCAGGGGGAGGGCAGAAGGCAGGGGAAGACAGAAGGAGGGAGAGACAGGGAAAGGGAGGGGGAGACAGAAAGGGGGGGGGAGACAAAAAGGGAAAGGGGGGGGACAGAGGCAGGGGGGAGGCAGAAGGGGGAGGGAAAAGGGAAAAAGGGGAGGGGGGAGAAAGAAGGCAGGGGGAGGGCGAAGGGAGGGAGAGGGCGAAAGGCAGGGGGGAAAACAAAAGGCAGGGGGAAAAGACGAAGGGAGGGAGGACAGAAAGGAAGGGGGAGAGGAAAAAGGCAGGGGGAGAAAAAAGGCAGGGAGAGACCCGAAGGCAGGAGAGACCCGAAGGCAGGGGGGGAAGGGGAAGGAGGGGGGAGGAAGGGGAAAGGGGGGGGGCCCGAAGGGGGAGAGACAGAAGGCGGGAGGGGAGGAAAAAGGGGGGGGAGGGGGGAGGAGAAGAAAGGGAGGGGGGAGGGCAGAAGGCGGGTGAGACAGAAGGCAAGGGGGAAAAAGAAAAAGGCAGGGAGGGGGAAAAGAAAGGGGGGGAGGGGGACAGAAAGGAGGGAGAGGGAAAGGAGGGGGGGGAAGAAGGCAGGGGGGAGGACAAAGAACAGGGGGGAGACAGAAGGAGGGAGAGACGAAAGGGAGGGGAAAAAAGGGAGAAGTGGAAGGAGGGGAGACAGAGGCAGGGAGAGGGAAAAAAGGGGAGGGGGGAGGGAAAAAGGGGAGGGGGGAAAGAAGGCGGGAGAGACGAAGGCAGGGAGAGACAGAAGGGGGGAGGGGAAGAAGGCGGGGGGAGACAGAAGGCAGGGAGAGCAGAAGGGAGGGGAGGGAAGAAGGCAGGGGGGGGACAGAAGGCAGGGAGGGGACAGAAAGGGAGGGGGGGAGAAAGAAGGCAGGAGAGACGAAGGCAGGGAAAAGACGAAGGCCGGGAAGACCAAAAAGGCAGGGAGGACGGGAAAGGAGGGGGAGGGAAAAAGGCAGGGGGGGAGGGAAAAAGGGCAGGGGGAGACAGAAAGGGAGGGGGACCCGAAGGCAGGGGGGGAGACAGAAGGGAGGGAGGGGGACCGAAGGGGAGGGGAGAGGAAGAAGGCAAAGGGGGGGCAGAAGGCGGGGGAGACAGAAGGAGGGGAAAAAGGGAAAAAGGGAGGGGGGAAAACCGAAGGCAGGGGGGAGGGAAAAAGGGAGGGGGGGGGACAGAAGGGGAGGGAGGGAAGAAGGCAGGGAGAGACAGAAGGCAGGGGGAAAGGGCAGAAGGCAGGGGGGGACAGAAGGCAGGGGAGAGGGAAAAACGGGGGGCAGGGGGGAGACAGAAGGCAAGGGGAGAAGAAAGGCAGGGAGAGACAGAAGGAGGGGAGACAGAAGGCAGGGGAGAGAAGAAAGGGAGGGGGGGAGGGAAAAAGGGGAGGGGGAAAAACAGGGAAGGGAGGGGGGAGGGGAAAAAGGCAGGGGGGGGGGAGGGGGCCCCGAAGGGAGGGGAGACAGAAGGCAGGGGAGAAAAGGGAAAAAAAGGAAAAGGGGGGGGAGAAGAAAGGAAGGTGAGAAAAAGAAGGAGGGAAAAGGGGAAAAAGGAGGGGAGGAAGAAAGAAGGAGGGGGAAAAAAAGTAAGGAAAAGGGGAAAAGAAAAAGGGAAATAAGGGGGGAGAAGAAGGGGAAAGGGGAAAAAAGAAGAAAAAAGGAAAGGGGAGGGGGGAAAGAAGGGAGGGGAAGAAAGAAGGGCAGTGGGGGAGGGAGGAGGGGAGAGGAAAGGGAAGGGCAAAGGGAAAGGGGAGGGCAGAAAGGAAAGGGGAAAGAAGAAGGAAAAGGGGGGAGGAAAAGGGGGGGGAAAGGGAAAGGAGGGGAGGAAAGAAGGGAAAAAAGGGGGAGAAGAAGGGAAAGGGGGAAAAGGAAGAAGGGAGGGGGGGAAAAAAGGGAAAAGGAAAAAGGGAGAGGAAAAAAGAAGGAGGGAAAAAGAAGAAGGAGGTGAGAGAAAGAAGGAAGGGAAAAAGGAAAAAAGGAGGGGGGAAAAAACAGGAAAAAGGAGGGGGAGGAAGAGAAGAAAAAGGGGGGAGGGGGAAAAGAAGAAGGGGAGAGGAAAGAAGGGAGGGGGGAGAAGGAAGGCAGGGAAAAGACGAAGGCCGGGAGAGACAGAAGGCAGGGAGAGCAGAAGGGAGGGGGGAGGAAAAAAAGGGAGGGGGGAGACAGAAGGCAGGGGGGGACGGGAAAGGGAGGGAGAGGCAGAAAAAAGGGGGGGGGGAGGGAAAAGGGGAGGGGGGGGGGAAAAGAAGGGAGGGAGGGGACAGAAGGCAGGGAGAGACAAAAAAAACCCGGGGGGGGAGGAAGGGAAGGGAGGGGGGGGACAGAAGGCCCGGGGGGGAACCCGAAGGCAAAGGGGGAGACAGAAGGCAGGGGGGAGGAAAAAAGGCAGGGGGGAGGGCAGAAGGGAGGGGAGACAGGGCAGGGAGAGACAGAAGGGGGGAAGGGGGGCGGGGGACAGAAGGCGGGAGAGAAGAAGGCGGGGGGGTAGAAGGAGGGGGGGAAAAAGGCAGGGGGGGGACAGAAGGCAGGGGAGGGGGACAAGGAAGGCAGGGGAGGGGGAGGAAGAAGGCAGGGGGGGGAAGAAGGCAGGGAGAGACAAAAGGCAGGGAGAAAACAGAAGGGGGGGGGAAGAAAACAAAAAGGGGGGGGGGAGAGGAAAAAAGGGAGGGGGAGACAGAAGGAGGGGGGAGAAAGAAAGGCCCGGGGAGGGCAGAAGGCAGGGGAGAAGAAAGGGAGGGGGGGGAAGGGTGGGGGGGGGGACCCGAAGGAGGGGGGGGAGGGCAGAAGGCAGGGAGAGGGGAAAGAAGGCAGGGGGGGGGAAGAAGGGGAGGGGGGGGACAAAGGCAGGGAGAGACAAAAGGCAGGGAGAGACAGAAGGAAGGGGGAGGAAAAAGGCCCGGGGAGAAAAAGGAGGGGGGGAAAAAAGGGGGGAGACAGGAAGGGAAGGGGGGAGGAAAACAAAAAAGAACAGGGGGGGGACGGGAAAGGGAGGGAGGTCAAAAAAAAGGCAGGGGAGAGGGAAAAGGCAGGGGGGGGAAAAACAGGGGGGGAAAGGAAAGGGGGAGAGACAGAAAGGGAAAGGGGGGAGGAAAGAAGGCAGGGGGGAGACAGAAGGGGGGGGGAGACAGAAGGGAGGGAAAAGACAGAAGGCAAGGGAGAGGGAAAAAAGGGGGGAGAGACAGAAGGGAGGGAGGAAAAGAAAGGGGAAAGGGGGGAGAAGAGGGAGGGGAGAGGACAGGGAAGGGGAGGGAGAGCAGAAGGCAGGGAAAAGACAGAAGGCAGGGGAGAGGGCGAAGGGAGGAGAGAAGAAGGCAGGGGGAGACAGAAGGCAAGGGGGAGAGACAAAAGGCAGGGAGGGACAGAAGGCAGGGGGAGGCAGAAGGCAGGGGGGGGGGAAGAAAGGGGGGGGGAGACCGAAAGGGAAGGGGGGACAGAAGGCAGGGGAGACCCGAAGGAGGGAGAGACAGAAGGCGGGGGAGAGGGAAGAAGGCAGGGGGGGGACAGAAGGCAGGGAGAGACAGAAGGCGGGGAGAGGGAAAAAGGCAGGGGGGGGGAAAAGAAGGCAGGGGGAGGGCAGAAGGCAGGGGGGAGACAGAAGGCAAAGGGGGAGACAGAAGGCAGGGAGAGACAGAAGGCCGGGGGAGAAAGGAAGGAGGGGAGAGGAAGGGAAAGGGAGGGGGGGGGACAGAAGGGCCCGGGGAGGGACGAAAAGGGGGGAGGACAGAAGGGGAGGGGGAGCGAAAAGGGAGGGAGAAAAAAGAAGGCAGGGGGGAGGAAGAAAAGGGAGGGGAAAAGACAGAAGGCAGGGGAGAGACAGAAGGCAGGGAAGACGAAGGCCCGGGAGAGACAGAAGGCAGGGGAGGGGGAAGAAGGCAGGGGGGGGAGACAGAAGGCAGGGGAGAGGGCAGAAGGCAGGGGAGACAGAAGGCAGGGGAAAAGACAAAAAGGCAGGGAGAGACAGAAGGAGGGAGAGAAAAAGGCCGGGGAGACAGAAGGCAGGGAGGAAAGAGGAAAGGGGGAGGACAGAAGGCAGGGAAAAAGACAGAAGGCAGGGAGGGGGGACAGAAGGCCGGGAAAAGGGGCAGAAGGAGGGAGAGACAGAAGGCAGGGGGAGACAGAAGGCAGGGAGAGAAGGAAGGCCGGGGGGGAGACGAAAGGGCCCGGGGGGAGACAGGGAAAGGGAGGGGGGAGAAGAAGGCAGGGGGGGGGAGGACAGAAGGCGGGAGGGGCAGAAGGCAGGGGGGGAAAAGAAGGCAGGGGGAGAAGAAGGGGAGGGGGGAGGCAGAAGGCAGGGAGAGACAGAAAGGGAGGGGGAGAAAAGAAGGGAGGGGAGAGGAAGGGAAAACAGGGGGGGACAGAAGGCAGTGAGGAGACAAAAGGGAGGGGAGACAGGAAAGGGAGGGAGAGAAAAGAAGGCAGGGGAGAGGAAGGGAAAGGAGGGGGGAGACGAAGGCAGGGGAAAAGACCCGAAAGGAGGGAGGGGACAGAAAAGGGGGGGAGAGACAGGGAAAGGGAGGGGAGAGGAAAAGGCAGGGTGAGGCAGAAGGCCCGGGAGAGAAAAGAAGGCAGGGAGGAGACAGAAGGCAGGGGGGGAGGAAAAGAAAGGCAGGGGGAAAAAGAACAAGGCGGGGGAAAAGGAAGAAGGCGGGAGAGACGAAGGCGGGGAGAGACAGAAAGGGAGGGAGAGCGAAGGGAGGGAGAGACCAAGGAAGGGGAAAGGGGGGAGACGAAGGCAGGGGAAAAGACAGAAGGCAGGGAGAGAAGAAGGCGGGAGAGGGCAGGGAAGGGAGGGGAGATACAAAAAGGGAAGGGGGAGGGCAGAAGGCAAAGGGAGAGGGCAGAAGGCAGGGGAAGGGAAGAAGGCAGGGGGGGGAGACAGAAGGAGGGGGGAGACAGGGCAGGGGGGAGACAAAAAAGGCAGGGAGAGACAGAAGGGGAGGGGAGAGGAAGAAAGGCCCGGGGGGAGCAGAAGGCAGGGAGAGACAGAAAGGGAGGGGAGAGGAAGAAGGGAGGGGGGGGAAAGAAGGCAGGGAGAGGGAAAAAGGCAGGGGGAGACAGGGCAGGGAGAGCAGGGAAAGGGAGGGAGAGACAAAAAGGCAGGGAGAGACAGAAAGGGAGGGGAAAAGGGCAGAAGGCAGGGGAAAAAGGAAAAGGCGGGGGGAGACAGAAGGCAGGGGAAAAGACAGAAGGGAGGGAGGAAGAAGGCAGGGGAGAAAAAGAAGGCAGGGGAGGGAAGGGAAAGGGAGGGGGGAGACAAAAAGGCAGGGAGAGAAAGGGGGCAGGGGAGAAGAAGGCAGGGAGGGGACAGAAAGGGAGGGGAGAGGAAGAAAAGGGAGGGGGGAGACAGGAAAGGGAGGGGGGAGGGGAAGGCAGGGGGAGACAGAAGGCAGGGGAGAGAAGGAAAAAAGGGAGGGAGAGAAAAAGGCAGGGGAGAACAGAAAGGGAGGGGGGAGGGCCCCCAAAGGCCCGGGGGAAAAGGGCAGAAAGGGAGGGAGAGACAGAAGGCAGGGAAAAGACAGAAGGCAGGGAGGGGAAACAGAAGAAGGGGAGAGGGGAAAAAGGCAAAGGGGGGGCAGAAGGCAGGGGGGAGACAGAAGGCAGGGAGAGGGAAAAAGGCAAAGGGGGAGACAGAAGGGGGGGGAGAGGAAGGGAAAGGGAGGGGGGGGGGGACAGAAGGTAGGGGAGGGGACAGAGGCAGGGAGAGAAAAGACAGGGGGGAGGAAAGAAGGCCAGGGGGGGCCCGAAAAGGGAGGGGAGACAGAAGGCGGGAGAACGAAGGAGGGAGAGAAGAAGGGGGGGTTGGGGGAAGAAGGCAGGGGGGAGACAGAAGGCAGGGGGGGGACCAAAAGGGAGGGAGAGACAGAAGACGGGGGGGAGGAAGGGAAAGGGAGGGGGGAGGGAAAAAGGCGGGGGAGGACAGAAAAGGGGGGAGAGACAGGGAAAACAGGGAGAGGAAGAAGGCAGGGGGGGGAAGAAGGCGGGGGGAGACAGAAGGCAGGGAGAACCAAAAGGGAACCGGGGAGAGGAAGGGAAAGGGAGGGGGGGGGGACAGAAAAGGAGGGAGAGGGCAGGGGGCAGGGGGGGGACAGAAGGCAGGGGGAAAAAGACAAAAGGCGGGGGGAGACAGGGAAGGGGAGGGGGAGGAAGAAGGCAGGGGGGAGGGCGAAGGCAGGGGGGGGGGAAGAAAGGCAGGGGAGAGACAGAAGGCAGGGGAGACAAAAGGGCCCGGGGAGAAAAAAGAAGGCAGGGGAGAGGAAGAAGGCCAGGGGGGAGACAGGGAAAGGGGAGGGAGAGACAGAAAGGGAGGGGGAAAAGGGCAGAAGAAGGGAGAAAACAAAAAGGAGGGGAGAGACAGAAGGAAAGGGGGGGACAGGGAAGGGAGGGGAGAAAAAAGAAGGCAGGGGGGGGAGACGAAGGCGGGAGGGATAGAATTTCGGGGGGGGGGGAAAAGGGAAAGGGAGGGGGGAAAACAGAAAGCAGGGGGGGGAAAGAAAGGGAGGGGGGAGCAGAAAGGGAGGGGGAGACAGAAGGAGGGGGGAGCAGAAGGCAGGGGGGGGACAGAAAAGGGAGGGGAGAGACAGAAAGGGAGGGGAGAGACAGAAGGGGAGGGGAGAGACAGAAGGCAGGGGGAGGGCAGAAGGCAGGGAGGGGAGAAAAGGAGGGGGACAGAAGGCAGGGGGAGACAGAAAAGGGAGGGAGACAGAAGGCAGGGGGAGCCCGAAAAGGAGGGGGGGGGACAGAAGGGAGGGGGGAGAGACAGAAGGCAGGGGGAGACAGAAGACAGGGGGAGCAAAAAGGAGGAGAGACAGAAAGCAGGGAGGGGACAGAAGGGAGGGGGGAGGACAAAAAAGGGAGGGGAGACGAAGGGAAGGGGAGAGACAGAAGGGAAGGGGAAAAAAAAGAAGGCAGGGAGAGACAAAAGGCAGGGAGGAGACAGAAAGGGAGGGGGACCCGAAAGGGGGGAGACAGAAAGGGAGGGGGAGACAGAAGAAAAGGGAGGCCCCGAAGGGGAGGGGGAGACAAAAGGGGGGAGAGACAGAAGGCAGGGAGAGACAAAAGGCCGGGGGCAGACGAAGGCAAAGGGGCAGGGAAGGGAGGGACAGACCGAAGGGAGGGAGAGACAGAAGGGGAGGGGAGAGACGAAAGGCAGGGGAGAGACAGAAGGCAGGGAGAGGGCAGGGAAACAGGGTGAGACAAAAGGGGAGGGTGAGACAAAAAAGGGAGGGAGAGCAAAAAGCAGGGAGAGGGCGAAGGCAGGGAAAAGACAAAAGGCGGGGAGACGAAGGCGGGAGGGCAGAAAGGGAGGGAGGGGGACAGAAGGCAGGGAGGGGGAAAAAAGGCAGGGAGGACAGAAGGCAGGGAGAGACAGAAGGGGGGAGAGAAAAAGGCAGGGGGGGAAAAAAGGCAGGGAGAGACAGAAAGGGAGGGGAGAGAGACAAAAGGCAGGGAGAGACCGAGGCAGGGGGAGACAAAAAGGGGGGGAAAAAGGAAAAGAAGGCAGGGGGAGACAGAAAGGGGGGAGGACAGAAGGCAGGAGACAAAAGGCAGGGAGAAACAGAAGGCAGGGAAGGGACAGAAGGGAGGGAGAGCAGAAAGGGGGGGGAGACAGGAAAGGGGGGGGAGAGACGAAGGAGGGAGAGACAGAAACAGGGAGAGACAGAAGGGAGGGAGAGACAAAAGGCCCGGGAGAGACAAAAAGGGAGGGAGAGACAGAAGGGGAGGACAGAAAGGGAGGGGGAGAAGGGAGGGGGGAGGGCAGAAGGGAGGGAGGAAAACAGAAGGGAGGGAGAGACAGAAGGCGGGAGAGACCGAAGGCAGGGGGAGACAAGGAAGGGGAGGGGGGGAGACAGAAAGGGAGGGGAGACGAAAGGGAGGGAGGGGAGGAAGGCCCGGGAAAAGGGCAGAAAGGGAGGGGGAAAACAGAAAAAGGGAGGGAGAGAAGAAGGCAGGGAGAGGGGCAGAAGGCAGGGAAAAGAAGAAAGGGGAGGGAGGAGGAAGGCAGGGGAGAGAGGAAAAAGGCAGGGAGAGGGCAGAAAGGTAGGGGGAAAATTTTAAAAAGTAATTTGGTTTTTTTTAAAGAAGGGCTTTTTTTTGTGGGCAGGGAAAAAAAAAAAACCCATGATTTGGTACCCACGGCCCCGACAGAAAAACTTTTCGTCACCTGCGTCACTTGCGTAAAATCCTGTGGAAAAGTGAAGAATATCTAGATTAGGGAAAGGGGTCCCTGGCACAGGTTATCAAAACCAAATGTCCGGACACTGCGTATGCCCCACTGGTCCATGCTAAAGGACGTCCTTGGGGGTAGGGCCCACTGGCCAAAAAGGCTCTTGGGGGGAAGATTGAGATTTTCCACACAGTGGGTTCATAAGTCCAAAAACACAGCAGAAAGGTTTTAAGGAAAAGGAGGAGTTTTTAGGTAATCTTTCCCCCAGGCTGGGGGGATGATTACCTCAAAAAACACACACACAACACCACCACACCACACCAAAACACACAACACACAACACACAAACACACAACCCCACAACACAAAACACACACACACACGCGCGCGCGCGCGCAATTAAATAAATGCCCGTAGCATATGGACCCTTGGCCCAAAACTAAGAATATCGTTTCGACATTTTTAAAATAAGGGAAATCAAAAAAAGGTTTAGACCCTGTAGTCAGCAAAAAACTGGAGTATGCAGCACCAGTAGGGGCCCCCCACCCGGACAAAAAAATCGGGAAATTTGGAAAGTGGAAAGGTTTAACAAGATTGTCCCCCGGGGCTAAGGAAAAAAGTCCTTTCGAGGAAGGTTAAGGGAAAACAAACCCGACGACCTTTGGGGGCGGGGAAAGGGGAAAGGGGGGGAATGATTTAAAGACATAAAAAACTGGAGATATCGAAAAAAGGGGTTAATGGGGACATTTGTCAGAGATGGGACCAGCTAAAAATTGAAAAAAATCAAAATAAATTACAGGGGGTTTTTATAAAAATTTTTTCTTCAGGGAGGTTTAAGGAATGGAACAATTTGGGGGTGTTTTAGTGGAGGCAGGGTTTCCCTACATTTGCTTTAAGAAGAGGTTTTGATAAATATATGGGAAAGGGGAGTTTGGAAACTTGTAGCAAGAAATGAAGACACGGGCCAGGAGATATGAAAACGGGGGGACAAGGGGATATGAATCGGGCCGCTGCAAACCCCCAAAAAGGTGAGGAATTTCACACAGGGGAAAGGGCGGTGTTTAGGACTGGGTTTTGTGGGGTGGTGATGTGGACTGGTGATGTGGATGGTAATTTAGAAAATCGTGGGGTGGGAAATGGTGGTGTGGATGGGGGGATTTGGAAATGGTGGTGGACTGGTTGGGGGGGATGGTGGGGTGGGGTGGTGATGTGGATGGTAATGAGAATCGTGGGGTGGCTGGTGGTGTGGGGGAATTTTGGGGGGGACTGGGGATGTGGACTGGTGGTGTGGACTGGGGAGGGGGACTGGGGGTTTTGGAAATGGGGGGTTTTGGATGGTGATGTTTGGGTGGTGTTTTGGATGGGTTTATGTGGATGGGAATGAGAAAATCGTGGGTGTGGAAAGGTGGGGTGGAAATGGTTTATGTGGGGCTGGTGAAGAAGGGGGTGGTGATTTTGGACTGGTGGGTGTGGATGGGTTTTTGGGGTGGATGGTGGGGTGTTTGGATGGTGTGTGGATGGTGGGGGTGGACTGGTGATGTGGAATCGTGGTGTGGACTCGTGGTGTGGATCGTGGTGTGGGCTTTGTGGTGTGGACTCGTTTGGGGTGGACCCCTGGTTTTGGCTGGTGAGTGGAATGGTGATGTGGACTCGTGGTGTGGGCTGGTGGGTGTGGGGTGTGGTGGGACTGGGTTGTGGATGGTAATGTGAATCGTGTGGACTGGTTTTTGTGGATTTGGGGATTTTGGGAAGGTTTTGGTGGACTAGTGATGTGGACTGGTTTATGTGGATGGTTTATGTGGGCTGGTGATGTGGGCCCGGTGATGTGGGAAAGGTAATGGAAATCGTGGTGTGACTGGGGGTGTGGACTGGTGAGGGGGGACTGGTGATGAGGGGTGGTGATGTGGATGGTGATGTGGAAATGGTGATGTGGGGTGGTGATGTGGACTGGTTAAAGTTAAAATGTGGTGTGGGCTGGTGGGTGTGGATGGTGGGTGGATGGTTTATGTGGACTGGTGTTTTTGGGTGGTGGTGTGGATTGGGGGGGGTGGACTGGTGGTGTGGAATGGTAATTTAGACTGGGTGTGGAATGGTGGTGTGGAATGGTGATGTGGACTGGTGTTTTTTTTTTGGGGGGGGGTTTCCCCCCCCCTTTTTTTTTCCCCGGGGGGGGGCCCCCCCCCCGGGGGTTTTTTTAAAAAATTTGGGGGTTTTTTGGGGGGGGTTTTTTTTTAAAAACCCCCCCCCCCTTTTTTTGGGGGCGGTTTAAAAAAGGGGGGGGGGGGGGTTTTTTTTTTTAAAAAGGGGGTTTGGGTTTTTCCTTTTTTTTTTTAAAAAAACTCCGGGGGGTTTTTTAATTTTTTTTTTTTGGGGGGTTTTTGGGGGGGGTTTTAAAAAAAAAAATTTTTTTTGGGGGGGGGGGAAATTTTTTTTAAAATTTAAGGGGGTTTTTGGGGGAAGGGCCTTTTTTTTTTTTCCCCCCCCTTTTTTTAAAATTTTTTTTTTTTTTTTTTTTCCCCCTTTTTCCCCCTTTTGGGGGGGGAAAGGGGTTTTTCCCCCTTTTTTTTCCCCCCCCCTTTTTTTTTCCCAAAAAAAGGGGGGGGGGGGGGGGTTGGGGGGAAGGGGGGGGGGGGGGGTTTGGGGGGGGATGTTGGGGGACCGGGGGGGGGGGGGGGGGGGGAAAAAAAAAGGGGGGGGGGGAAGGGGGGGGGGGGGGGCGGGGTGGGGGGGGGGGGGTTTGGGGGGGGGGATGGGGGGTTGGGGGGGGTTGGGGGGGGTTTTGGGGGGGGGGTTTTGGGGGGGAAAGGGGGGGGGAAGGGGGGGAAAATTTTGGGGGTGGGGGGGGGAGGGAAGGGGGGTGGGGGGGAAAAGGGGGGGGGGGGGGGGTTTTTTTTTGGGGGGGGGTTGGAAGGGGGAAAAAGGGGGAATTTTAAAAAAATTTGGGGGGGGGGGTAAAAGGGGAAAAAAAAAAAAAAGGAAAAAATTTTTGGGGGCCCCGGGGGGGGGGAAAAAACGAAAAAAACCAAAAATTTGGTTTTGGGGGGGGGTTTAAAAAGGGGGGGGGAAAAAAAAAAAAAAACCTTTTTCCCCCCCTTTAAAACCCCCGGGGGGGTGAGACTCGTGGTGTGGACTGGTGATGTGGACTGGTGATGTGGACTGGTGTGTGGACTCGTGGTGTGGACTCGTGGTGTGGACTCGTGGTGTGGACTCGTGGTGTGGACTCGTGGTGTGGACTGGTGATGTGGACTCGTGGTGTGGACTGGTGATGTGGACTGGTGATGTGGACTGGTGATGTGGACTCGTGGTGTGGACTGGTGATGTGGACTCGTGGTGTGGACTGGTGATGTGGACTGGTGATGTGGACTGGTGATGTGGACTCGTGGTGTGGACTCGTGGTGTGGACTCGTGGTGTGGACTCGTGGTGTGGACTCGTGGTGTGGACTCGTGGTGTGGACTGGTGATGTGGACTGGTGATGTGGACTGGTGATGTGGACTCGTGGTGTGGACTGGTGATGTGGACTCGTGGTGTGGACTGGTGTTGTGGACTGGTAATGTGAACTCGTGTGGACTGGTAATGTGGACTGGTGATTTGGACTGGTGATGTGGACTAGTGATGTGGACTGGTGATGTGGACTGGTGATGTGGACTGGTGATGTGGACTGGTGATGTGGACTGGTGATGTGGACTGGTGATATGGAAAAAGACATTTATGTATAGTTGAGGACATTTATTAAGAGGAAACATTTCGGCCAGAGTGACTTGTTGAGTGATAATACGAAGATAACTAACACCAAGTATATGTTGTAGCAAGAGTCAAGTGTTAAACTGTGGGAGTTGTGCTGGTACTACTACCACTACTACCACTACCACTACTACTACTACCACTACCACTTGTACTTCTGCCACAACCAGCACAACTCCCACAGTTTAACACTTGACTCTTGCTACAACATTTACTTGGTGTTAGTTATCTTCGTATTATCACTCAACAAGTGGTAGTAGTGGTAGTAGTGGTAGTGGTAGTAGTGGTAGTAGTACCAGCACAACTCCCACAGTTTAACACTTGACTCTTGCTACAACATATACTTGGTGTTAGTTATCTTCGTATTATCACTCAACAAGTCACTCTGGCCGAAATGTTTCCTCTTAATAAATGTCCTCAACTATACATAAATGTCTTTTTCCATATCACCAGACCATTTTTTCGACGGAGTTTAGGGACGGGGCTGAGGATAATGGACGGGGCTGAGGATAAGGGACGGGGCTGAGGATAAGGGACGGGGCTGAGGATAAGAGACGGGGCTGAGAAATGTGGATTGGAGAGGAAAGGATTAAAAGTAAAAGAGGAGAAGGTTGTGTGTTGGGGGGTTCTTACAAGGGAAAGGGGTTAATGGAAGGGGTTAAGGAGAGGGGTTAAGGGAATGGGGCGTCGAGAAAAGAAAAACTTGCCTCATTCTTTTCCATTCACCCAACAACCTGACCCTTTCCTCCCACGTCAATCCTTCCTTCAGCCTCCCCTCCCACTTCCCACCACACCCGTCCCATCCCCTACCACCACACCCATCCCATTCCCAACCACCACTCCTACTCTTATCCAATCCCCTCCCACCACTCCCCCATCCCTCCCACACCGCCTCCACAATGACGTCAGACAACAATGAATGGCAGGGAGCAAGAGATTATTAGATCACCGGCCGACCACTATCCCTCTCAACCACCCAGCTTCCATCCCACCCACCCATCCTCCATCTACACCCACCCAGCATCCATCCCACCCACCCACTCACGTTCTTCAATAGCTCACTCTCGACCATTTTGTTAAGGCAATTTCTCTAAACACTTTTCAGTTTTAAGATATAAACACTAGTGATTTCCTGGAAGACATTCACACCTTCACTGGTAACTTTGCAGTCTCTCGGTGATAACTTCTTTAAAACGTTGATATTGACATAAGTTGTTACAAGAGAAAGATGGTGATTGTAGTAGCGCTCTCTCTCTCTCTCTCCCCCTTTTTCTTTACATAAGGTTTGACAAAATTAGGTTCAGGATTCCTAACTTTATTGACAAGCTAAGAGTTGTTACCTACATCAGCTCATTTACAAGCCCCTTTTCTTTGTTATGAAACATATAAGTAGGGAACAGGATGAAGTTGGAGCCATCTGTGGGCCAGCATTTTCATTTGATCAACTGACTTTATCTCGTTGATATTATAATGTTGTACGAACATGTCCAGACTCGAGTCATCCTGGGAATAAGTGATCTCAGATAATGTGATGTTCTGGAGAAGGTGAAGAGTTGCTGCTTACTGCCCGTCTTGTGGTGTAGAAGTTCACTTCTCGCTGTCCTCGGAGTGGAGCCAAGTGTGGTACTTTGACAATATTGGTCTTGTGCATAACAGTAAGGCCACCCACATCCCTCCGGTGTTGAAGGCTCTGCTGAAATGACAGGTCTATCCAGGATGGGTCCAGGCGAGAGATAAGTCGTCGTGCTCTGTTCCCTACTCTGTCAAGCAGCCGCAGATGAGATGGGGGGGGGGGGGGGCACAGGCAACCCAAGAAAGAGGAGCATACTCAAGGTGTGAGCGTACTGTCGAGTAGATGCGAGATACCTCGACGTGCAGTAAGCTTCCTGGCTGCCTTGTTTGCAAGATTTAAAACATGGTTCTTCATGGTCAGTTTGGAGTCGAATTTCACCTCAGAGATATCAACTTCATCCCCAGGTACCAGACACTCTTCCATTCATACTTACCCCTGCTCCGGCATTACAATCATGGTGCCTAGAGACCATCATTATTTGTGTTTTCTCAGGAGCAAATGTTACGTGCCATCTGTGTCCCCAGGCTAATATAGCTCTTAGCTGGTGATTGATATAGCATAGAGCCGCTGGTATTTCCTCTCTTGGATAAGTGTCAGAGTATAGTCGTCTGCATATGCATGGGATTCTGGGATGAGATGAAGGTCATTGAAGTAGACATTCCATAACAATGGCCCAAGCACGCTTTCCTGTGGAATGTTTGCCCCAATAGGATGTCTTGCTGACTCTGTCCCACTGAGAACTACACTGAGTGATCTACCTTGAAGGTAATCACTGAGGAGACATAATGTACAGCCTGCAGTTCCCAGTGCTTGCAGTTTTGTCAAGAGGTCCTAGTGCCATACTCGGTCGAAAGCACCAGCAATGTCCAGTATTACCACACAGCTGACTTCGGATTCATAGTGACTGGTGCCATTTAGTGGAGAGGTTTAACAATAGATCAGCAGCAGAGTAACCTTTCCTGAAGCCATATTGACGGTCACAAAGTAGTGAGTGGTAGTCCAAAAACTCTGTCATTTGTCGTGAGATTATTGTCTCAAGGATCTTGCCAGAGATTGACAGCAGTGACACTGGTCTGTAGTTGCTGATTTCTGCTCTGCTCTTCTTTTTGTGAACAGGGACTACATTTGCCTCTTTCCACAGAGAAAGCCATTTACACTGTACTAGGCAGTGCTGAAACATGCGAGTTAGAGGTGCTGCTAGCTGGTCTGCACATCTACTCAACAATCTTGGCCAATCTCTCTCTCTCTCTCTCTCTCTCTCTCTCTCTCTCTCTCTCTCTCTCTCTCTCTCTCTCTCTCTCTCTCTCTCTCTCTCTCTCTCTCTCTCTCGTTCCACTGAGGGTAGTTTACCACTGCTGTTACACATCACTTGAGAATAAGGCAGTGTGCCACGCCATTATCACCTCTAAGAGCCTCGTTTCTTGTGAATAATATTCACTATATCCTGTGGCACTGTACCTTGACCTCTTCTTTCTCCTCCTCCCCTAGGGGGCAAATGGGGAGGGGGAAGGGGTAACTGCCATCATCTGGGGAATTACAGAGTCACTTACCTAAGGTTACTTATTTAGTTGGGATGGGGAGGAGGGGGGGGAGGAAGAAGGGTAAGGGGTAGGTGGGAATGGGGAGAGGGAAGGTAGTGAGAAGGGGGGAAAAGAGGAAGGAGGAAGATGGGCATAAGTGGCAGACAGGAATGGAAACTGCGAGAAATGAGAAAGGGAGACTAAAGGTGAAAGAAGAGTAGGCAAGGGAGGGGCAGGTAGCTGAGAGAGTGAGAAACATACTCTGGATGAAGCTTATCATAACACCTTCTGACTCCTGAGCTTGCAACCTCACATCTCCTCCTCTTCTATTCTCTCTCTCTCTTTCATTTCTAGTCTTCTCACCATGTTTATACTTTTCTTTATCTCCTTTATTCTCTCTTTTTCCTTTTTCCACAGGAAAGTCTAAAATATGTGACAAAGGTGACAGGTGAGTGACAGAGGTGACAAATGTGACAGGTGAGAGGTGTGCGATAAAGGTGAGTGTGAAAGGAGTAACAGGTGTGTGATAGAGGTGACAAGTGACACAGGTGTGTGACAGGCGCGTTAATTATCTTATCTACTTCCGTCTAACATCTTTATCAACCTTCTCCTCCTCCTCTTCATTTCCTTCCATCTACGTTCTTTATCCGCCTCTCTTCTCTTCCATTCTACAGAATATATAGCGCACTTCTTCCTATCCCTCTCTCCTTCCCACTCGCCTACCTCCCCCCCTCTTCTATCCATTCACCAGCCCACTGTTCGTCTTCATTCCAGACCCCTTCCTAGAATAGGGGGTGAACATCCCCGCCCTCTCTCTCCCCACCACAACCAGCCCACGCACCTTCAAAGAGGGAAGCGCTCCCCATAACGCAGGCGCGAGAAGGGGGCGTGAGGTCGCTGGGTAAAGGGAACGGGAGACTTCAGGGAAGGTGTAAAATTCGTGAAAGGGGTAAAGGGGGATGGAATGGGAGAGGAAAGGAGCATGGATATGGGGTTAAAGGGTTAGAAGGAGGGGGTCACAAAGTCGAAAAGGTAAGAGAAGTGTAAGGGATGAGGGTAAAGGGGAGTGAGAAAGTCCAGAGAGGAGAGAGGAGTAAAAGGGAGAGGAGGCACAGAGGGTTGTAGGGTAGAGGGGAAAGGAACACGAAATTGGCAACCTTCACCTTTTCATACACTCTCTCTCTCTCGCTCTCTCTCTCATTCTCTCTCTCTCTCTCTCTCTCTCTCTCTCTCTCTCTCTCTCTCTCTCTCTCTCTCTCTCTCTCTCTCTCTCTCTCTCTCTCTCTCGCTCTCTCTCTCATTCTCTCTCTCTCTCTCTTTTATTTTAGCCTTGTCTTCTTTAGTTAACTGCTTACACTCTCACCACTGCCACCATCACTATACAATTACCACTACCACCGTCATTACCACAACCAACACCACTACCCACACCACCACTACAACCAACACCACTACCCACACCACTACTACAACCAACTCCACTACCCACACCACCACTACAACCAACACCACTACCCACACCACCACTACAACCAACACCACTACCCACACCACTACTACAACCAACACCACTACCCACACCACTACTACAACCAACACCACTACCCACACCACCACTACAACCAACACCACTACCCACACCACCACTACAACCAACACCACTACCCACACCACTACTACAACCAATACCACTACCCACACCACCACTACAACCAACACCACTACCCACACCACCACTACAACCAACACCACTACCCACACCACTACTACAACCAACACCACTACCCACACCACCACTACAACCAACACCACTACCCACACCACCACTACCCACACCACTACTACAACCAACACCACTACCCACACCACCACTACAACCAACACCACTACCCACACCACCACTACAACCAACAACAGTAACAACACACACACACACACATACATATATATATATATATAATATATATATATATATATATATATAATATATATATATATATATATATATATATATATATATATATTATATATATACATACATACATACATACACATCAGCAGCAATGCCCAGAACTCTACGGTGTTCCACCCCAGGTTTCACTTACTCCACGGCCTCCAACTTCAGCACTCAATCACAAGTTTGCCCAGTTAGTTCCCTTGCCATCTTGGCGGGCGGCACATGCCGCGAAAGAGCTCTTGATCCAAGATAGTGGAGCAATGATAATCTTCCTTGGGTACAGCCCTTACAAGATTAATGTGTCACCATGAACACAGGAAGTGAAGGAGAGTGAACAAACTTACCACTCCTACACTCTGAGGCAGCTAGAGTGAACACACTCTTAACGTCCCTACACTCTGAGCCAGCTTGAGTGTAAACACTCTTACCATTACTATACTCTGAGGCAGCTAGAGTGAACACACTCTTAACACGGCTACACTCTGAGGCAGCTAGAGTGAACACACTCTTTACACTGCTACACTCTGAGGCAGCTAGAGTGTACACACTCTACCACGGATACACACTGGTTAAGAGTGCACTGGAGTTGTCATCTTCAAGATATGAGCCTCTCAGCACCCCTGAGAGACACTTTCTCAACCAGTGAGAGAGAGAGAGAGAGAGAGAGAGAGAGAGAGAGAGAGAGAGAGAGAGAGAGAGAGAGAGAGAGAGAGAGAGAGAGAGAGAGAGAGAGAGAGAGAGAGACAGACAGTGAGAGATGAAAAATTTAAGATCTTTCTCAAGCAGCAACATTGTTCCTCTGAGATGTTAGAACCGAGCCTATCAACATGTGTACATTGGGAGCTGCCTGATGACTGCCTGACACCTGCCTGACGCTGCCTGACGTCACACACCAACAGGTGTGGGCTACCAGTGACGTCACACCTCACACACGAACGCCACTGGCGGATATTCTTGGATTTTTGTGAATCTGGCTTTGTGGACGAGCGTTCGCGAAGTGTCCTTTATTTCTAGCCCTGGGATATATATATATATAATATATATATATATATATATATATATATATATAATATATATATATATATATATATATAAGAGAGAGTAGGCCTACTGGCCCAGGCTAGGCAGGTTTATCTCAGAACTTAATGCCTATCAGATAAATATCAGGTATTAGGGGAGTATCAGGAGTCAGGTGAGTATCAGGAGTCAGGTATCAGGAGTCAGGTGAGTATCAGGAGTCAGGTGAGTATCAGGTGTCAGGTGAGTATCAGGTGTCAGGTGAGTATCAGGTGTCAGGTGAGTATCAGGAGTCAGGTATCAGGAGTCAGGTATCAGGAGTCAGGTGAGTATCAGTCAAGTACTAAGTTATGATAAAGTGGTTGAATACGGTACAATTAGCACTCTCCCCTCCCCACGTCCTCACTCCTCCCCCTCCCCTCCCCCCTCCCCACGCCCTCACTCCTCCCCCTCCCCCACGTCCTCACTCCTCCCCCTCCCCCGTACCTTCCCGGCCCTGACGTCAACACATCCACCTTAAAGGGAGAAAACTTCCCCTTCCCTCAGGCGCTCTCTCCCCTCCCTCCCTACCACCCTTCCCTCCACCCTCACACCACCCCCCCCACCCCCCCTTCCCCCCCCTCACACCACTCCCCCACCACCCCCCCTCCACCCTCACACCACCCACCCAACCACCCTTCCCCCACCCCACCCCATTTCCCCCCCCCCTACCACCCTTTTTCCCTCCACCCTCACACCCCCCACCCCCTTACCACCCTTCCCTCCACCCCACACCACTCCCCCCCTCCCCCCCTTTCCCCCCCCCACACCACTCCACCCCCCTTTACCACCCTTCCCTCCACCCCCACCCACTCCCCCCCTCCCTTACCACCCTTCCCCCACCTCAACCACCCCAACCCTACACCCTCCCCCCCTCCCCCCTCACACCCCCACCCCCTTTACCACCCTTCCCCCACCCTCCAACCACCCCCCTCCACCCCCCCCCCCAAAAACTCCCCCCCCCCCACCCCTTTTCCCTCCACCCCACACCACTCCCCCCTCCCACCACCCTTCCCCCAAACCCTCACACCCTCCACCCCCTTACCCCCCTTTCCCCTCCACCCTCACACCACCCACCCCCCCTACCACCCTTCCCCCCCCCCACACCACTCCTCCCCTCCACCCTTACCCCCCCACCCACTCCCCCCCCCCACCCCCTTTTCCCTAAACCCTCCACCACCTTCCTCCCACCCCCTTCCCCCCACCCCTCCCCCATCCACCCTCCTTACCCCCTTCCCTCCCCCCCCCATCCACCCCTTACCACCCCCCCCCCTCCCCCCCCCTCCCTACACCCTTTCCCCCCCCCCTCCCCCCCCCTTTTTCCACCCTTCCCTCCCCCCCCCCTCCCCCCCCTCCCCCCCCCCCAAACCCTTTCAACCACCCCCCTCCCACCCTTTCCCTCCCCCTCCCCTCCTCCCACCACCCTTCCCTCCCCCTACCCCCCTCCCCCCACCCCCTTTCCCCCCCACCCACTTTTCCCCCCCTTCCCCCCCCTAAAACCTCCCCCCTTACCCCTTCCCCCCCCCCCCCCCCCCCCCTTCCCCCCCCTCCCCCCTCCACCCCCCCCCCCTACCCCTTTCCCCCCTCCCCCCCCCTCCCCCCCTTTCCCTACCCTCCCATTCCCACCCCCCTTCCCCCCACCCCCCCCTCCCCCCCTTCCCTCCTTTCCCTCCCCTCCCCCTCCCCCCTTTCCCTTCCCCCCCCCTCCCTCCCCCTTCCCCCCCACCCCCCCCCCCCTCCCCCCCCCTTCCCCCTTCCCTCCACCCCCACCCCTTACCCCTCCTCCCCCTTCCCCCCCCACCCCAAACCCCCCCCCCCCCCCACCCCCTACCCCCCTCCCCCCTCCCCCTTTCCCCCCCCCAACCCTCCCCCCCCCTTCCCCCTTCCCTTTCCCCCTACAACCCCCCCCACCCCCCTTTTCCCCTTCCCCCCACCCCCACCCCCCTTACCCTCCCAATTCCCCCCCCCCTTTTCCCCCCTCCCCCCCTCCCCCTTCCCTCCCCCTCCCCACCCCCCCACCCCCCCCTTCCCTCCCCCCCCCACCCCCCCCCCCTCCCCCCCCTCCCCCTCCCCCTCCCCCCTCCCCCCCTTTTCCCCCACCCCAAATCCCCCCCCCCCCCCCCCCTTCCCCTACCACCCCCCTCCCTACCACCCTTCCCCCCCTCCCCACCCCCTTTTAACCCCCCCCCCCCCCCCTTTCCCTCCCCCCCTCCCCCCCTTCCCTCCCCCCCCAACCCCCCCCCTCCTTACCACCCCCCCCCACCCTCAACCTCCCTCCCCTTTCCCCCCCCCCCCCTCACCCCTCCCCCCCCTTCCCCCCTCCCTTTCCACCTCCCCCCTCCCCCCCACCCCCCTCCCCCCCCCACTCCTCCCCCTTCCCCCTTCCCTCCCCCTCAACCCCCCCCCCCCTCCCCCTTCCCTCCCTCCCCCCCTCCCCCTCCCCCTTTCCCCCCCCCCCCCCCCCTTACCCCCTTTCCCTCCCCCCCCCTCCCCCACCCCCTCCCTCCCCATACCCCCTCCCCCCCTCCCACCCTCCCCCCCCCCCAAAACCCCCTCCCCCCCCCACCACCCTTCCCCCCCCCCCCCCATCCCTAACCCTCCCCCTTTCCCCCACCCTTCCCCCTCCCCCCTCCCCTTTCCCCCCCCCTCCATCCCCCCCCTCCACCCCCCTCCCCCCCCCCGCCTTCCCCCCCCCCCACCCCCTCCCCTCCCTCCCCCCACCCCCCCCCCCCACCCCCCCACCCCCCCTTAACCCCCCTTTTCCCCCCCAAAACCCTCCCCTACCCCATTTCCCCCCCCTCCCCCACTCCTCCCTCCCTCCCCCTTCCCTCCCCCCCCCCTTCCCTTACCACCCTTCCCTCCCCCCTCACACCACTCCTCCCCCCTACCACCCTTCCCCCCCCCACCCCACCCTCCCTCCCTACCACCCTCCCTCCACCCTCACACCACCCTCCCTCCCCCCCACCCTCCCCCCCCCACACCCTCCTCTCTCCCTACCACCCTTCCCTCCACCTCACCCACCCCCCCTCCTTACCACCCTTCCCCCACCCTCAAAACCATCCCCCCTCCCTACCACCCTTTCCCCTCCACCCTCACAAACTCCACCCTATCTACCACCCTTCCCTCCCCCCTCACACCACTCCCCCTCCCTACCACCCTTCCCCCCACCCCCACACCACTCCTCCCTCCCACCACCCCCCCTTTTCCACCCTCAACCACTCCACCCATCTACCACCCTTCCCTCCCCCCCCACACCACCCCCCTCCCTACCACCCTTCCCCTCCACCCTCCCTACCACCCTTCCCTCCACCCCACAACACTCCCCCTTTTCTACCACCCTTCCCTCCACCCTCACACCCTCCTCCCTCCCTACCACCCTTCCCCCCCCCCAAAACACCACTCCCCCCTTCTACCACCCTTCCCTCCACCCCCACACCCACCCTCCCCCCCTACCCCCCTTTTCCCCCACCCCAAACCACTCCTCCCTCCCTACCACCCTTCCCTCCACCCTAAACCTCCACCCTATACCCCCCTTTTTCCTCCACCCTCACACACTCCTCCCTCCCACCACCCTTCCCTCCCCCTCACACCACTTCTCCCCCCACCACCCTTCCCCCCCCCCTCACACCACCCCCTCCCTTCCTACCCCCCTTTCCCTCCCCCCTCACACCACTCCTCCTTCCCTAAAACCCCTTCCCCCACCCTCACCCCCACCCTCCCCCCCTACCACCCTCCCCCTCCACCCTCAAAACCCCAAAACCCCCCCTTCCCTACCCCCCTTTCCCCTCCCCCCCCCCCAACTCCTCCCTTCCTACCCCCCTTTTTCCCCCCCACCCCACCCCACCCCCCCTCCCTACCACCCTCCCTCCACCCTCACACCCTCCCCCTTTCCCCCTACCACCCTTTTCCCTCCACCCTCACACCCCCCCTCCCCTTCCCTACCCCCCTTTTCCCTCCCCCTCACACCACCCTCCTTCCCTACCCCCCTTTTCCCCCCACCACCTCACACAACCCCTCCCTTCCTCCCACCCTTCCCCCACCACCCTCACACCACTCCTCCCACCCAACCACCCTTCCCTCCACCCTCACACCCACTCCCCTTTCCCCTACCCCCCTTTCCCCCCCCCCACACCCCCTCCCCCTTTCCCCCTACCCCCCCTTCCCTCCACCCTCACACAACCCTCCCTTCCTACCACCCTTCCCCCCCACCCCCTCACACCACTCCCCCCCCCACACCCTTCCCTCCACCCTCACACCACCCCCTTCCCTACCACCCTCCCTCCACCCTACACCACTCCCCTTCCCTACCACCCTTTCCCTCCACCCCTCAAAACAACTCCTCCCTTCCTACCACCCTTCCCTCCACCCTCACACCCCACCCTCCTTCCCTACCACCCTTCCTCCACCCCCACAACCCCCCCCCTACCACCCTTCCCTCCACCACCCTCAAAACCACTCCCCCCTCCCTACCACCCTTCCCTCCCCCCTCACACCATCCCCCTTTCCCCTACCCCCCTTTCCCTCCACCCTCAACCACTCCCCTTTCCCCTCCCACCCTTCCCTCCACCCTCACCAACTCCTCCCTTCCTACCCCCCTTTCCCTCCACCACCCCACCCCACCCTCCCCCTCCCTACTCCCATCCCTCCGTTCTTCCCAAGTTTTTATGCAAATTATAATTAAAGAAAATTTATTTTGTCTCTCTCTCACTTCCCCCAAAACAGTCTGGGAAACAAACCAAAAAACAGGAAAAGTTAAAGTAAGTTTACTCACACCAGAGGAAGCGTGAAGAAGGGAAATTGATTGTTTTGGGTTACGTCTTCTAGACGGTTTGAGTACTCGATGTGTGTTGGTGACTGCCCCTTGGGAGGGAAGACAGGTGATGTAAAGGAACGCCTCTTTGTATATTCAACATACTAATACTAACAGTGAGTAAAAACTGGGAAACGAACCAAGATAGTTAAGTTTTGACCAGTTGTCCTTTCCATGTTTATGTTCTGCCAGTTGTGCTCGACCAAGTTGAAGTTCTGACCATGTTGAGCCGACCATGTGATGTTCTGACCCTTTGAGCTCTGACCCCTGTTTAATGTTCTGACCGTTGATGCTCTGACCATGTTGAGTTCTGACCATGTTGATGCCTGACCCTTGATGTTTTGACCATGTTTAAAGTTCTGACCTGTTGATGC
This sequence comes from Cherax quadricarinatus, assembly GCF_026875155.1. Taxonomy (NCBI): domain Eukaryota; kingdom Metazoa; phylum Arthropoda; class Malacostraca; order Decapoda; family Parastacidae; genus Cherax; species Cherax quadricarinatus. The sequence continues at coordinate 91,325,837 of NC_069404.1, read as the reverse complement.
CTGACCATGTTGATGTTCTGACCATGTTGATGTTCTGACCATGTTGATGTTCTGACCATGTTGATGTTCTGACCATGTTGATGTTCTGACCATGTTGATGTTCTGACCATTTGATTTCTACCAGTTGAAAACCACCAAGTTCTGACCATGTTAATGTTCTGACCATGTTGATGCTCTGACCATGTTGATGTTCTGACCATGTTGATGCTCTGACCATGTTGATGTTCTGACCATGTTAATTTTCTGAAACCCGTTGATGCTCCCGACCATGTTTTATGTTTCGACCATGTTGATGCTCTGACCTTTTTGGGGTTCTGACCATGTTAAAAGTTCGACCATGTTGATGCTCTGACCAGTAATGTTCTGACCATGTTGATGTTTTTGACCATGGTTTTATCCTGACCAGTTTTTATGTTCTGACCATGTTAAGTTCGACCATGGTTATTCCTACCATGTTGATGTTCTGACCAGTTGATGCCTGCCATGTTGATGTTTTGACCCGTTTATGTTCTACCCTGTTTATGTTTTACCATGTTGAAGTTCGACCATGTTGATGTTTTTTTACCCTTTGATGTTCTGACCGTTGATGTTCTGACCAGTTGATGTTTTTACCATGTTGATGTTTTTGACCTTTGATGCCTGACCATGTTGATGTTCGACCAGTTAAGTTTTTACCCTGTTGATGCTCTGACCCGTTTTTTGTTCTCCAGTTATCTCTGCCCTGTTGATGTTCTGACCCGTTAATGTTCTGACCGTTGATGCTCTGACCATGTTGATGTTCTGACCATTTGATTCCTCCATGTTGATGTTCTGACCATGTTAAGTTTCTGACCAGTTTTAAAGTTCTGACCCTGTTGAGCTCTGACCATGTTGATGTTTTGACCATGTTTATGCCTGACCATGTTTTTTCTGACCCCTGGTTGAGCCGACCATGTTTAGCTCTACCATGTTGGGCTCTGACCCTGTTTAATGTTCTCCATGTTGATCCTGACCGTTGATGTTTTTGACCATTTTGATGCTCTGACCCTTTTTGCCTGACCATGTTGATGCTCTGACCATGTTGATGTTTGACCCTGTTATGCTCTGACCAGTTGATGCCTGACCATTTGAGTTTTGACCATGTTGATGCCTGACCATTTTATGCTCTGACCATTTGATTTCTCTGACCATGTTGATGCTCTGACCAGTTTTATGTTTTGACCAGTTGAGCCTGACCATGTTGATGCTCTGACCATGTTAATGTTCTACCATTTGATGCCTGACCATGTTGGTTCAAACCCGTTTATGCTCTACCATGTTGATGCCTGACCATGTGATGCCTGACCATGTTGATGTTCTGACCAATGTTAAAGTCGACCATTTGGGTGCTCTACCATGTTGATTTCTGACCATGTTTTATGCTCTGACCATGTTTTTGCTCTGACCAAGTTGATGCCTGACCATGTTGTGTCCTTTACCAGTTTAATTTTTTGACCATGTAATGCTCTGACCCCTGTTGATCCCTGACCATGTTGATGCTCTGAACATGTTGATGCTCTACCATGTTAAGTCTGACCATTTGGTGCTCTGACCATGTGAAAGCTCGACCATGTTGAGCTCTACCAGTTGATGCTCTGAACATGTTATGCCTGACCAGTTAATGCTCACCCTGTTTAGCTCTACCATGTTTAAGCCTTTACCATGTTGATGTTCTGACCATGTTGATGCTCTGACCATGTTGATGTTCTGACCATGTTGATGTTCTGACCATGTTGATGTTCTGACCATGTTGATGTTCTGACCATGTTGATGCTCTACCATGTTTTATTCTGCCATGTTTTTTTTCTGACCATTTTTATGCCACCAGTTGATTTCTGACCATGTTGATTTTCGACCATTTGATGTTTCTGAACCATGTTTATGTTTTTGACCATTGATGTTCGACCAGTTGATGTTCTGACCATGTTATGTTTCGACCATGTTTGTTCTACCATGTTTTTTGCTCGCCATGTTGAAAGTTCACCATGTTATGTTCTGACCCTGTTTTAGTTCTGACCATGTTATGTTCGACCAAGTTATTTCTGACCAGTTGATGCTCTGACCATGTTATGATCTGCCCTGTTATTTTGACCATGTTGAAAGACTTGCATCACTCACCGAGGTGAGGGCATGTCCCCTTATGTTTTTTACAGTAAAGTCACTGGCCCCTTTTATACGGTATACAGTATCCCTATCTATTAAAATTTGGAGGGGAAAGGAAGGAGGACAGGAAACAGGGAAGGGTGATCAAGAGGATTTAGCTGAGTTAGCCGGCTGCGGAACAGTTTTTTTGTGTAACAGCTGTCTGTGTCACACAGCTATCAATGGTGAAAAAACTGAGCACGAGCTGTCTGCTGGGACATGGAGAACATAGTGCCCCTCAAAAATTTTTTATATTCCCACAGCACAGTATCCCCTTTAATAACACCTTCACCTCGCCGTATTATAACTAAAATAACAAACCCCGAGGGGGCAGGCCCAGAGTAACATTGTACGATAAATAATCCCCCCGTACTTCTGATACAGTAAATTACTTGTACTTCACCCCCTTATTTAACCTCACTAAAATTCCTTTTTAGAGAGAGAGAAAGATAGCAGTTAGCAGGTTCGATACTGCTTTAAGAGCGACGGGGAAGGTTCCCCGGCAGCGCTCTTATGCCACAGCAACAAATGCCACGAAAGCTGGGCAACTGGTTCACAAGCATGTTCTTTCCCCCCCGGCACGCACACCCTCAAAATGGTTTTTAAACCAGGGGGAATATCGCATTCAAACTAAGAGGCAGTTTGGAACTGTTTTTTGGGCAGCGACTGTGACTTTTTTTGAGGCAGCGACTGTGGCGTTGTTGACGCAGCGACTGTACTTGTTAAAACAACGACTGGACTTGAAGAGGCAGTGACTGACTTGATGAGGCATAAATAGACTGTTTATGAGGAGTCTGATGTTTTTATAAATTGGACTGTGGGACGTTTTTTTTTTGAGGCGTACAGTGACTGTTGTAGAGGCAGTGGGTTGACGTTGTATAGGCAGTAATGTGACTTGTAAGGGTAGGGTATGAGGGAGCGACTGTGTTGATGAGGGAGTGACTTGTTGATGAGGCAGTGACTGAGACTGTATATAAGGGATATGTTGACTGTTGTATGAGGCAGGCTGATGCTGTTTATGAGGGATGACGGTTTTCAGGCATGACTGTCGTTTAGAGCAGTGACTGTGACTTTTTATGAGCATGCGGTTGTAAGGCAGGGCGTGTTGTATGAGGCAAGGCTGTTGTATGAGCAGTGACCGGTGTATGAGGGAGTGACCGAGACTGTTTTTAGAGGCATGACTGTTTTATAAGCAGGGCTGAGACTTTGTATAACAGTGGCTGTTGTATAGGAGGACTGTGACTGTAAGGCGTGACTGTGACTGTTGAGAGGCAGTGACGTGACTGTTGTATGAGGCAGGGACTGTTTATAAGGCAGTGACTGATGACTGTTTATGAGACGTGCTTTTCAGGCGTGCGGATTTTTGATGAGGGGTGCGAGTTGTAGAGCAGTAACGTGACGGTTGTATGAGGGAGTGACTACTGTTTAAGAGGCAGTGATGTGACTGTTTTATGAGGGAACAGTGACGTTGATGGGCAGTGGCTGGACTGTTGTATGAGGCAGTAACTGTGACTGTTGTAAGAGGCATACTGTGCTTTGTTGAGGCAGTACGTGTTGTATAGGCAGTGACTGTGTGTAGAGCATGACTGATGACTGTTAAAAGGTAGTATTGTTGACTGTTGTATAGGGAGTGAAGAGACTGTTGTATAGACAGTGACGTTTTTACAAGGCAGTGACTGGACTTTGTAGAGGGGATGACTGTACTGTTTTATGAGGCAGGGCTGTGCTTTTTATGAGGCAGTGACTGTGCTGTTTAGGGGAAATGACTGTTGTATGAGCATGACTTGTTTTATAGGGAGTGACCGATGATGTTTTTAGGGAGTGACTGTTGATAAGGCGTGCTGTGAATGGTTTATGAGACAGTGGCTGTTGTATGAGGGATGCGTGACTGTTGTATGAGGCAGGGCTGTGACTGGTAGAGGCGGGGGACTGGACGTGTAAGAGGCAGTGACTTTGTAAAGGGGATGACGATGACTGTTTATGAGCAGTGACTGTTGACGGGCAGGGCTGGATGTTTTATGAGGCAGTGACGACTGTTGTATGAGGCAGTAACTTGACTGTTTTTAAGAGGCAGTGACTGACTGTTGATGAGGCAGGACTGTGACTGTTGTATGAGGCAGTACATGTACTGTTGTAGAGGGAGTGGCTGTGACTTTATGACGTAACTGTACTTTTGTATGAGGGAGTGACTGTGCTTTGTATAGGCAGGACCTTGTTGTATGAGGGGTGACTGTGTTGTAGAGCAGTGACTGATGACGTTATATGAGGGGTGATTGTACGTTGTATGAGGCAGTGACTGAGACTGTTTTATAGACAGTGACTGTTTACAAGGCAGTGACTGTACTATTTATTAGGCAGTGACTGTGACTGTTGTAGAGGAGGACTTGCTTTTTATGGGAGTACGTGCTGTATAGGCAGTGACTGTTGTTGAGCAGTGACCCTGTTGTATGGGCATGACCGATGACGTTGTATGAGGCAGTGACTGTTGATAAGGCAGTGATGATGACTGTTGTAGAGCAGTGGCTGTTTTATGAGGCGTGACTGTGACTGTTGTATGAGGGAGTGACTGTGACTGGTATAGGCAGTGACTGTTGATAAGGCAGTGACTGATACTGTTTGTATGAGACTGCTGTTTTACGAGGCATGACTGGGGCTGTTTATGAGGCAGTGACTGTTTTTTATAGGCAGGACTGTGTTGTATGAGGCAGGGCGTTGTAGAGGCGTGACCGTTTTTAAAGAGGCAGTGACCGGTTGTATAGGCATGACCGATGACGTTTAGGCAGTCACTTTGTAAAGGGATGACTGTGACTGTTTTAGAACATGACTGTTGTATAGGCGTGCGGGGGGGGGGGGGTTTTTGAGGCAGTAACGTGTATAAGGCAGTGACTGATCTGAAGGGAGTGACTGCTTTATAAGGCATGACGATGACTTGAAGAGACAGTGACTTGATGAGGGAGTGACTATGACTGTTGTATGAGGATGACTTTTGTACGAGGCAGGACGTGTGTTGATGAGGCAGTAACTGTTTATAAGGCGTGACTGATGACTGTTGTATGAGGCAGGACTGCTTTATAAAGGGAGTACTGTGACTGTTTTATGAGCAGTGACTGTTGTAGAGGGGGTGACGGACCTTGTAAGGCATGACTGATGATGTTGTACACAGGACTGATGACGTGTATGAGCAGTAACTTGGTTTTATGAGAAGGGCTGTTTTATGAGGGAGTGACTGTGACTGTTGTAAAGAGGCAGGCTGGGACGTTTTTAAAGGCAGTAACGACTGTTGTATAACAGTGACTGTTTTTATAGGCAGTGCTGTTTTATGAGCAGTGACTGGAGTTGTACGAGGCAGTGACTGATGACTGTTTATGAGCGAATGACTGTTGTAATGAACAGGACTGTTTTATGAGGCAGGACTGGACTGTTTTACGAGGCAGTGCTGAGATGTTTTTATAGCATAAAATGACTGTTGTATAGGCATGACTGTTTATGAGGGGAGTGACTTTTATAGGCAGTGCTGATGACTGTTGTATGAGGCAGTAAACGACTGTTTTTATAGGGAGGACTGATACTGTTGTAATAGGGAGTAACGACTGTTATATAGGCAGTGACGACTGTTGTACGAGGCAGGACTATACTGTTTTTTGAGGCAGTAACGACTGTTATATGAGGCAGTGAAATGCTTTATAACATGCTGATGACTGTTTTATGAGACAGTGACTGTTTATGAATGA
>NC_069404.1:91304946-91312446 GCF_026875155.1 Cherax quadricarinatus | reverse complement strand
GCCCAAAAAATCATTAAAACAACAAAGCTGAAAATAAACAAAGTCTACTTATAGGTGTATGATAGTGAGGAAAAACACTACAACACTACTACACATTCTAAGAGAGCCAGGAGGAGGCGACAGGCCCACTCTGTGCTATTCTGAGAAAAACTTCCCCTCACTCCTTCAGCCTTGCAACATTGCACAGCTCCTGATGACGCACTGACAAGTGTGAAAGTACTTGAGCTAAAGGTTTCCCCCCCCCCCCGTGGCTTGTCTTGCACGCACACACACACACACACACACACACACACACACACAGCCAAAGGAAGCAAGTAATGCTCCCTTCGACAGGAGAAAAAGGGGAGATGGAAGCTGGGGAAGGGGTAAATGGAAGAAAGGATGATAGAATGGGGGAAGAAAATGTAGGTGGGGAGAAGGGAGAAGAGATTAAGAGGAAAGGTAGGAGGGAGAAAGAGCAAGGAATGGGTGGGGAGAGAGAGGAAGGGAAGATGAAGAGGGCAGAGAGGGAAAGACGTGAAAAAGGGAGAAGGAATGCAAAAAAGGAGTCGGGGGGATAAAAAACAAGGGAAAGGGGTAATGGAAAGGGGTGGGGAGAGACAGAATAGACGAGGGGGGGAAAGAGAATGTGGAGGGACAAAGAGAGGACAGGAGGAGTAAGGGAAGGAAAGAAGGGAAGAAGAGTAGGGAGGGAAGGAAGGAAAGAAGAGTAGGGAGGGAAGGAAGGGAAGAAGAGAAGGGAGGGAAGGAAGGGAAGAGCGAAGGAAAGAGGGGAAGGAGGCAAGATTGTGGAGCAGGAAGTAGTAAAGAAAGGGAGGGAGGGGTTCGCCGCCCCCTCTCCCCTCAAGATGCTGGAGGTCACATCGGCACACAAGTAGGTCACCAAGACTTGCCCCTCCCCCCCCCTACCTTCTTATCCTCCTCCCACTCTTAAACCCTCCTACACTTCCTCCTCCTGATCTACCGCTTCATCTTCCTCCTCCTCCTCCTCCTCCTCCTCCTCCTCCTCTTCCTCGTATATTTCTCTACATATAACAAACAAAAAATAATTTAAACAACGAAGTTGAAAATAAACAAACTAAGTTTACGACAGTGAGGAAGACCACTGCTACAACACTGCTACAACACTGCTACAACACTGCTACACTACTACAACACTGCTACAACACTGCTACAACACTGCTACACTACTACAAACACGCTACAACACTGCTACAACACTGGCTAAACCACACTGCTACACTACTACAACACTGCTACAACACTGCTACACCACTGCTACAACACTGCTACACTACTACAACACTGCTACAACACTGCTACAACACTGCTACAACACTGCTACAGCAATACTACAACACTGCTACAACACTGCTACAACACTGCTACAACACTCCTACAACACTCCTACAACACTCCTACAACACTGCTACAACACTGCTACAAAACTGCTACAACACTGCTACAACACTACAACACTGCTACAACACTACTACAACACTGCTACAACACTGCTACAACACTGCTACACTACTACAACACTGCTACAACACTACAACACTGCTACAACACTGCTACAACACTACTACAAACACTGCTACAACACTACTACAACACTACTACAACACTGCTACAAAACTGCTACAACACTACTACAAAACTGCTACAACACTGCTACAACACTGCTACAACACTCCTACAACACTGCTACAACACTGCTACAACACTACAACACTGCTACAACACTGCTACAACACTACAACAACACTGCTACAACACTGCTACAACTGCTACAACACTGCTACAACCCCTACTACAACACTGCTCAACACTGCTACAACACTGCTACAACACTCCTACAACACTACTACAACCCCTGCTACAACACTACTACAACACTGCACAACACTGCTAAAACACGCTACAACACTACTACAACACTGCTACAACACTGTACAACACTACAACACTGCTTTCAACACTGCTACAACACTACTACAACACTGCTACAACACTGCTACAACTCTGCTACAACACTGCTACAACACTGCTACACTACTACAACACTGCTACAACACTGCTACAACACTGCTACAACACTGCTATACTACAACACTGCTACAACACTGCTACACTACTACAACACTGCTACAACACTGCTACAACACTGCTACAACACTGCTACACTACTACAACACTGCTACAACACTGCTACACCACTGCTACAACACTGCTACACTACTACAACACTGCTACAACACTGCTACAACACTGCTACAGCAATACTACAACACTGCTACAACACTGCTACAACACTGCTACAACACTCCTACAACACTGCTACAACACTGCTACAAAACTGCTACAACACTGCTACAACACTACAACACTGCTACAACACTACTACAACACTGCTACAACACTGCTACAACACTGCTACACTACTACAACACTGCTACAACACTTACAACACTGCTACAACACTGCTACAACACTACTACAACACTACTACAAAAACTGCTACAACACTACTACAACACTACTACAACACTGCTACAACACTGCTACAACACTACTACAAAACTGCTACAACACTGCTACAACACTGCTACAACACTGCTACAACACTGCTACAACACTGCTACAACACTCCTACAACACTCCCACAACACTGCTACAACACTCCTACAACACTGCTACAACACTGCTACAAAACTGCTACAACACTGCTACAACACTACAACACTGCTACAACACTGCTACAACACTACAACAACACTGCTACAACACTGCTACAACACTGCTACAACTGCTACAACACTGCTACAACACTGCTACAACACTGCTACAACACTACTACAACACTGCTACAACACTGCTAAAACACTGCTACAACACTGCTACAACACTACAACACTGCTACAACACTACTACAAAAACTGCTACAACACGCTACAACCTGCACAACACTGCTACAACACTGCTACAACACTGCTACAACACTGCTACAACACTGCTACAACACTGCTACAACTCTGCTAAACACTACTAACAACACTACTACAACATGCTACAAACTCTACAACTCTGCTACAACACTGCTACAACAATGCTACAACACTGTTACAACACTGCTACAACACTGCTACAACACTACTACAACACTGCTACAACACTACTACAACACTGCTACACTACTACAACACTACTACAACACTGCTACAACACTACTACAACACTGCTACAACACTGCTACACTACTACACTGCTACAACACTGCTACAACACTGCTACAACACTACAACATTGCTACAACACTGCTACAACACTGCTACAACACTGCTGCAACACTGCTGCAACACTGCTACAGCACTGCTACAGCACTGCAACACTGCTACAGCACTGCTACAACACTACTACAACACTGCTACAACACTACTACAACACTGCTACAGCACTGCTACAACACTGCTACAACACTGCTACAACACTGCTACAACTCTGCTACAACACTGCTACAACACTGCTACAACACTACTACAACACTGCTACAACACTACTACAACACTACTACAACATTTCTACACTACTACAACACTACTACAAAAACTGCTACAACACTACTACAACACTGCTACAGCACTGCTACAGCACTGCAACACTGCTACAGCACTGCTACAACACTACTACAACACTGCTACAACACTACTACAACACTGCTACAGCACTGCTACAACACTGCTACAACACTGCTACAACACTACTACAACACTGCTACAACACTACTAAAACACTGCTACAGCACTGCTACAACACTGCAAAAACACTGCTACAACAAATGCTACAACACTGCTACAACTCTGCTACAACACTGCTACAACACTGCTACAACACTACTACAACACTGCTACAACACTACTACAACACTACTACAACACTGCTACACTACTACAACACTACTACAACACTGCTACAACACTACTACAACACTGCTACAACACTGCTACACTACTACAACACTGCTACAACACTGCTACAACACTGCTACAACACTACTACAACATTGCTACAACACTGCTACAACACTGCTACAACACTGCTACAACACTGCTGCAACACTGCTACAACACTGCTACACCACTGCTACAGCACTGCAACAACACTGCTACAGCACTGCTACAACACTACTACAACACTGCTACAACACTACTACAACACTGCTACAGCACTGCTACAACACTACTACAACACTGCTACAACACTACTACAGCACTACTACAACACTGCTACAACACTACTACAACACTGCTAAAACACTGCTACAACACTACTACAACACTGCAACAACACTGCTACAACACTACAACACTGCTACAACACTACTACAACGCTGCTACAACACTATTACAACACTGCTACAGCACTGCTACAACACTACTACAACACTGCTACAGCACTGCTACAGCACTGCTACAACACTGCTACAGCACTACTACAACACTGCTACAACACTGCTACAGCACTGCTACAACACTACTACAACACTGCTACAACACTACTACAACACTGCTACAACTGCTACAACACTACTGCAACACTACAACACTGCTACAGCACTGCTACAACACTACTACAACACTGCTACAACACTGCAACAACACTGCTACAATACTACAACACTGCTACAACACTACTACAACACTGCTACAACACTACTACTACAAGACTACTACAACACTACTACAATGCTACAACACTACTACAACACCGCTTCAACACTGCTACACTACAACACTGCTACAATACTACTACAACACTGCTACAACACTGCTACTACAACACGCTACAACACTACTACAATGCTACAAACTACAAACCTGTTAACACTGCTACACTTTCTACAACATGCTTTCAACACTACCAAAACTATGCAACACTACAAAATGCTACACACTGCTACAACACTACTACAACACTGTACAGCACTCTACAACACTGCTACAGCACTGCTACAACATGCTACAAACTATTACAACACTACTACAACACTGCTACAACACTGTTACAGCACTGCTACAACACTACTACAACACTGCTACAGCACTGCTACAACACTGCTACAGCACTGCTACAACACTGCTACAGCACTGCTACAACACTGCTACAACACTGCTACAACACTCTACACACTGCTCAACATAAACACTGCTAAAACACTGACTACAAAACTACTACAAGCTACTGCAACACTACGACACTGCTACAACACTACAACACTGCTACAATACGACAACACTACTACAACACTACTACAAAACTGCTACAAGACTACTACAACACTACAACACTGCTACAACACTGCTACAACACGCTACAACACTACTTCAACACTGCTACAACATCACTCAAAAACACTGCTTCACACTAAAACACTGCTACAACACTGCTACAACACACTACACCCCTGCTAAACACTACAACACTACTACAAACACTGCTGCAACACTGCTACAAACATACTACTACAACACTGCTACAAACCCCACTAACACTATACACTACAACACTGCTAAACACGATACAACACTACTACAACACTGCATACACTACTACAACACTGCTACAACACTCTACAACACTGTACAAAACTCTACAAACACTGCTACAACACGGCTACAACAAATCTACAAAAAACTGTACAACCTAACAAAAGCTACAACACTCAACACTGTACAAACTACAACACTGCTAAAACACTACAACACTGCTACACTACGACCACTACAACACTACTACGACACTACAACACTACACGACACTACACACTACTACAACACTACTATTTAAAAACTGCTACAACACTACAACACTGCTACAAACGACTAAACACTACTACACCTGCTACAACACAACTACAAAAACTTCTACAACACTGCACAACATGCTACAACACTACTCAACACTGCTCAACATACACACACTGCTACAAAACTACAACACTGCTACAACCGGCTACACTACTAACAAAGCTACAACATTACAACACTGCTACAACACTACAACACTGCTACAACCACACAACACTACTACAACAACTGCTACAACACTACTACAACACAGAAACTTCTACAACACTGCTAACATACATCATGCTACAACACTACAAACACTGCTACAACACTACTAAAACACTGCTACAACACTACAACACTGCTACAACACGACTACAAAATACTACAACACTGCTACAACACTACTACAACACTACTACAACACTACTACACACTACTACAACACTACAACATACACGACACTACAACATACTACAGCCTACAACATTACAACACTACCACACACTACAACACTGAACATTAAACATATACAACACTACGCACTACAACACCCCTACAACACTACTACATACAACACTACAACATTACTAACCCACTTTCTACAACACACTACAACACTACTACAACACTACTACAACACTACTACAATACTGCTACAACAGTACAACACTATACACTACTACAACACTACTACAACACTACTACAAAACTACACAACACCCCTACAACACTACTACAACACACAAACACACTAAAAACATACTTCAACACTACAACACTGCTACAACACTAAACACTATACAGCCTACTACAACACTATTACAACACTACTGCAACACTACTTCAACACCACTACAAACACTACAATACAAAATACAACACTACTACAACACTACTACAACACTACAACATACTAAAACACACTACAACACTACAACACTACTACGACACAACTACGACACAACTCAACCTACTACAACACTAACTACACTACTACAACACTACTACAACACTACAACACTACTACACTACTACACAAACAACTACAACACTACTACAACACTCACTATTACAACACTACAACACTAACTATTAGAACACTACAACACTACTAAAACTACTCACTACTACAACACTACTACAACAATACAACACTATTACAACACTACAACATACAACATTACAACACTACAACATACTCACACAACACTACAACACTACTAAAAACACTACAACAACACTACAACACTACTGCAAAACTAACTATTACAACACTACAAAACTACTAGAACACTACAACATACTACAAACAACACTACAATACAAGCAACACTACAAAACAACACTACAAACACAACACTACTACAACACAACACTACTACAACACAACACTACTACAATGACAACACTATAACACTAAACCAAACGACAACATACAAAACAACACTACTACAACCTACTACAACATACAACACTACTACAACTGCTACAAAACTACATACTAAAACACTACACTGAAATACTACAGCAATACAACACTACACAAAAAATCATACAACACTACAAACCCACAAAACAACACTACAAAACTACTACATCAACACTACAACACTATTACAAAAACAATACAACACTACAACACAATACT
>NC_069404.1:91247446-91302446 GCF_026875155.1 Cherax quadricarinatus | reverse complement strand
TGAAAGACTGTACACGGAGAGTGAGAAGAGAAGGTGATGAAAGACCTGTACAGAGTGAGCAGTAGAAAGACCTTACACGGGCAGTGACAAGACCTTACTACTGTTGCAGTTGAACATACGACCTGTACACGGTGCAGTGAAAGACCTGTACACGGTGCAGTGAAAGACCTGTACACGGTGCGTGAAAGACCTGTACACGGTGCAGTGAAAGACCTGTACACGGTGCAGTGACAGACCTGTACACGGTGCGTGAAAAGACCTGTACACGGTGCAGTGAAAGACCTGTACACGGTGCAGTGAAAGACCTGTACACGGTGCAGTGAAGACCTGTACACGGTGCAGTGAAAGACCTGTACACGGTGCAGTGAAAGACCTGTACACGGTGCAGTGAAAGACCTGTACACGGTGCAGTGAAAGACCTGTACACGGTGCAGTGAAAGACCTGTACACGGTGCTGTGAAAGACCTGTACACGGTGCTGTGACAGACCTGTACACGGTGCAGTGAAAGACCTGTACACGGTGCTGTGACAGACCTGTACACGGTGCTGTGACAGACCTGTACACGGTGCTGTGACAGACCTGTACACGGTGCAGTGACAGACCTGTACACGGTGCAGTGACAGACCTGTGCACGGTGCAGTGAAAGACCTGTACACGGTGCAGTGACAGACCTGTACACATTGCAGTGACAGGCCTGTACAAGATGCAGTGACAGACCTGTACACGGTGTAGTGACAGATCTGTACACGGTGCAGTGACAGACCTGTACACGGTGCAGTGACAGACCTGTACACGGTGCAGTGACAAACCTGTGCACGGTGCAGTGACAGATCTGTACACGGTGCAGTGACAGATCTGTACACGGTGCAGTGACAGACCTGTACACGGTGCAGTGACAGACCTGTACACGGTGTAGTGACAGATCTGTACACGGTGCAGTGACAGACCTGTACACGGTGCAGTGACAGACCTGTATATGGTGCGGTGACAGACTTGTACACGGTGCAGTGACAGACCTGTACACGGTGCAGTGACAGACCTGTACACGGTGCAGTGACAGATCTGTATATGGTTCGGTGACAGACCTGTACACGGTGCAGTGACAGACCTGTACACGGTGCAGTGACAGACCTGTACACGGTGCAGTGACAGACCTGTGCACGGTGCAGTGACAGATCTGTACACGGTGCAGTGACAGACCTGTACACGGTGCGGTGACAGACCTGTACACAGTGATATGATATAGACACGTATACGGTGACGTGACATACACATGTATACAAGGAAGCGACAAAGACATGTACATAGTGACGTGACACAGACATGCGCACAATGACGTGACGCAGACATGTACACAGTGACGTGACACAGATATGTACACAGTGACGTGACACAGATATGTACACAAAACAGTGACACAGACATGTACGAAGTACTGTGACACAGATATGTACACGGTACAGTGACAGGCATGTACACAGTAGTGACAAAAACATGCACAATGTACAGTGACAGACATGTACACAGTACAGTGACACAGACATATATATAGTACAGTGATACAGACATGTATACAGTGCAGTTACAGACATGTACATGGTAGTGACACAGACATATACACAGTGCAGTGACAGACATGTACATGGTACAGTGACACAGGCATGTACATAGTACAGTGACACAGACATGTACACAGTGCAGTGACGCAGACATGTACACGGTACAATGACACAGACATGCACACGGTTAAGTGACACAGACATGTACACAGTACAGTGACAGACATGCACTTGGTACAGTGATACAGACATGTACACAGTGCAGTAACAGAAATGTACATGGTAGTAACACAGCCACGTACAACGTGCAGTGACACATACGTACACGGTAGTGACACAGACATATATACAATGCAGTGACACATACGTACACGGTACAGTGACACAGACATGCACACGGTACAGTGGCACAGACATGTACACGGTACAGTGGCACAGACATGCACACGGTACAGTGGCACAGACATGCACACGGTACAGTGGCACAGACATGTACACTGCACAGTGAGACATGCACACGGTAGTGACACACATGTACACGGTACAGTGACACAGACATGTACACGGTGCAGTGACACAGACATGTACACGGTGCAGTGACACAGACATGTACACGGTACAGTGACACAGACATGTACACGGTACAGTGACACAGACATGTGCACGGTACAGTGACAGACATGTACACGGTACAGTGACACAGACATGTACACGGTACAGTGACACAGACATGTACACGGTACAGTGACACAGACATGTACACGGTACAGTGACACAGACATGTACACGGTGCAGTGACACAGACATGTACACGGTGCAGTGACACAGACATGTACACGGTACAGTGACACAGACATGTACACGGTACAGTGACACAGACATGTACACGGTACAGTGACACAGACATGTACACGGTACAGTGGCACAGACATGTACACGGTACAGTGACAGATAAAACTATGAATGCTTAAAAAATAAAAATAAAACAAATAAAAGAAAAAAAAAGGATTAAACTTGACAATAACTTCGCAAATAAACAAAGTAATGGATAACATTCCTGCTAGCAACGTTGCCACACCTCCATGATAACATTCCTGCTGGCAACGTTGCCACACCTCCATGATAACATTCCTGCTGGCAACGTTGCCACACCTCCATGATAACATTCCTGCTGGCAACGTTGCCACACCTCCATGATAACATTCCTGCTGGCAACGTTGCCACACCTCCATGATAACATTCCTGCTAGCAACGTTGCCACACCTCCATGATAACATTCCTGCTGGCAACGTTGCCACACCTCCATGATAACATTCCTGCTGGCAACGTTGCCACACCTCCATGATAACATTCCTGCTGGCAACGTTGCCACACCTCCATGATAACATTCCTGCTAGCAACGTTGCCACACCTCCATAACATTCCTGCTGGCAACGTTGCCACACCTCCATGATAACATTCCTGCTGGCAACGTTGCCACACCTCCATGATAACATTCCTGATAGCAACGTTGCCACACCTCCATAACATTCCTGCTGGCAACGTTGCCACACCTCCATGATAACATTCCTGCTGGCAACGTTGCCACACCTCCATGATAACATTCCTGCTGGCAACGTTGCCACACCTCCATGATAACATTCCTGCTGGCAACGTTGCCACACCTCCATGATAACATTCCTGCTGGCAACGTTGCCACACCTCCATAACATTCCTGCTGGCAACGTTGCCACCTCCATGATAACATTCCTGCTGCAACGTTGCCACACCTCCATGATAACATTCCTGCTGGCAACGTTGCCACACCTCCATGATAACATTCCTGCTGGCAACGTTGCCACAACTCCATGATAACATTCCGGCTAGCAACGTTGCCACAACTCCATGATAACATTCCTGCTCGCAACGTTGCCACACCTCCATGATAACATTCCTGCTGGCAACGTTGCCACACCTCCATGATAACATTCCTGCTAGCAACGTTGCCACACCTCCATAACATTCCTGCTAGCAACGTTGCCACACCTCCATGATAACATTCCTGCTAGCAACGTTGCCACACCTCCATGATAACATTCCTGCTAGCAACGTTGCCACACCTCCATGATAACATTCCTGCTAGCAACGTTGCCACACCTCCATAACATTCCTGCTAGCAACGTTGCCACACCTCCATGATAACATTCCTGCTAGCAACGTTGCCCACACCTCCATGATAACATTCCTGCTGGCAACGTTGCCACACCTCCATGATAACATTCCTGCTGGCAACGTTGCCACACCTCCATGATAACATTCCTGCTGGCAACGTTGCCACACCTCCATAACATTCCTGCTAGCAACGTTGCCACACCTCCATGATAACATTCCTGCTAGCAACGTTGCCACACCTCCATGATAACATTCCTGCTAGCAACGTTGCCACACCTCCATAAACATTCCTGCTAGCAACGTTGCCACACCTCCATGATAACATTCCTGCTAGCAACGTTGCCACACCTCCATGATAACATTCCTGCTAGCAACGTTGCCACACCTCCATGATAACATTCCTGCTAGCAACGTTGCCACACCTCCATAAACATTCCTGCTAGCAACGTTGCCACACCTCCATGATAACATTCCTGCTAGCAACGTTGCCACACCTCCATGATAACATTCCTGCTGGCAACGTTGCCACACCTCCATGATAACATTCCTGCTGGCAACGTTGCCACACCTCCATGATAACATTCCTGCTGGCAACGTTGCCACACCTCCATAAACATTCCTGCTAGCAACGTTGCCACACCTCCATGATAACATTCCTGCTAGCAACGTTGCCACACCTCCATGATAACATTCCTGCTAGCAACGTTGCCACACCTCCATATAACATTCCTGCTAGCAACGTTGCCACACCTCCATGATAACATTCCTGCTAGCAACGTTGCCACACCTCCATGATAACATTCCTGCTAGCAACGTTGCCACACCTCCATGATAACATTCCTGCTAGCAACGTTGCCACACCTCCATGATAACATTCCTGCTAGCAACGTTGCCACACCTCCATGATAACATTCCTGCTAGCAACGTTGCCACACCTCCATGATAACATTCCTGCTGGCAACGTTGCCACACCTCCATGATAACATTCCTGCTGGCAACGTTGCCACACCTCCATAACATTCCTGCTAGCAACGTTGCCACACCTCCATGATAACATTCCTGCTGGCAACGTTGCCACACCTCCATGATAACATTCCTGCTGGCAACGTTGCCACACCTCCATGATAACATTCCTGCTGGCAACGTTGCCACACCTCCATGATAACATTCCTGCTGGCAACGTTGCCACACCTCCATGATAACATTCCTGCTAGCAACGTTGCCACACCTCCATAACATTCCTGCTGGCAACGTTGCCACACCTCCATGATAACATTCCTGCTGGCAACGTTGCCACACCTCCATGATAACATTCCTGCTAGCAACGTTGCCACACCTCCATAATAACATTCCTGCTGGCAACGTTGCCACACCTCCATGATAACATTCCTGCAAGCAACGTTGCCACACCTCCATAACATTCCTGCTAGCAACGTTGCCACACCTCCATGATAACATTCCTGCTGGCAACGTTGCCACACCTCCATGATAACATTCCTGCTAGCAACGGTGCCACACCTCCATAACATTCCTGCTAGCAACGTTGCCACACCTCCATGATAACATTCCTGCTAGCAACGTTGCCACACCCTCATGATAACATTCCTGCTAGCAAACGTTGCCACATCTCCATGATAACATTCCTGCTAGCAACGTTGCCACACCTCCATGATAACATTCCTGCTAGCAACGTTGCCACACCTCCATGATAACATTCCTGCTGGCAACGTTGCCATACCTCCATGATAACATTCCTTCTGGCAACGTTGCCACACCTCCATGATAACATTCCTGCTAGCAACGTTGCCACACCTCCATGATAACATTCCTGCTAGCAACGTTGCCACACCTCCATGATAACATTCCTGCTAGCAACGTTGCCACACCTCCATGATAACATTCCTGCTAGCAACGTTGCCACACCTCCATGATAACATTCCTGCTAGCAACGTTGCCACACCTCCATGATAACATTCCTGCTAGCAACGTTGCCACACCTCCATAACATTCCTGCTAGCAACGTTGCCACACCTCCACGATAACATTCCTGCTAGCAACGTTGCCACACCTCCATGATAACATTCCTGCTAGCAACGTTGCCACACCTCCATGATAACATTCCTGCTAGCAACGTTGCCACACCTCCATAACATTCCTGCTGGCAACGTTGCCACAACTCCATAACATTCCTGCTGGCAACGTTGCCACACCTCCATGATAACATTCCTGCTGGCAACGTTGCCACACCTCCATGATAACATTCCTGCTGGCAACGTTGCCACATCTACATGATATACAATATTTCTTGAACGTGAGAACCTTAATTTTCTACTGAATGAACTCTCTCACTTTCACTCTCCATCATTCTCTCTCACTTTCACTCTCCCTCATGCTCTCACTTTCTCCATCATTCTCTCACTTTCACTCTCCATCATGCTCTTTCACTTTCACTCTCCATCATGCTCTCTCACTTTCACTCTCCATCATGCTCTCACTTTCACTCTCAATCATTCTCTCTCACTTTCACTCCATTCTCTCTCACTTTCACTCTCCAGCATGCTCTCTCACTTTCACTCTCCATCATGCTCTCTCGCTTTTACTCCATCATTCTCTTTCACTTTCACTCTCCATCATTCTCTCTCACTTTCACTCTCCATCATGCTCTCTCACTTTCACTCTCCATCATTCTCTCTCACTTTCACTTTCCATCATGCTCTCTCACTTTCACTCTCCATCATGCTCTCTCACTTTCACTCCATCATTTTCTCTCTCTTTCACTCTCCATCATGCTCTCTCACTTTCACTCCATCATTTTCTCTCTCTTTCACTCTCCATCATGCTCTCTCACTTTCACTCCATCATTTTCTCTCTCTTTCACTCTCCCTCATGCTCTCTCACTTTCACTCTCCATCATGCTCTCTCACTTTCACTCCATCATTTTCTCTCTCTTTCACTCTCCATCATTCTCTCTCACTTTCACTCTCCATCATTCTCTCTCACTTTCACTCTCCCTCATGCTCTCACTTTCTCCATCATTCTCTCACTTTCACTCTCCATCATGCTCTTTCACTTTCACTCTCCATCATGCTCTCTCACTTTCACTCTCCATCATGCTCTCACTTTCACTCTCAATCATTCTCTCTCACTTTCACTCCATCATTCTCTCTCACTTTCACTCTCCAGCATGCTCTCTCACTTTCACTCTCCATCATGCTCTCTCGCTTTCACTCCATCATTCTCTTTCACTTTCACTCTCCATCATTCTCTCTCACTTTCACTCTCCATCATGCTCTCTCACTTTCACTCTCCATCATTCTCTCTCACTTTCACTTTCCATCATGCTCTCTCACTTTCACTCTCCATCATGCTCTCTCACTTTCACTCCATCATTTTCTCTCTCTTTCACTCTCCATCATGCTCTCTCACTTTCACTCCATCATTTTGTCTCTCTTTCACTCTCCATCATGCTCTCTCACTTTCACTCTCCATCATGCTCTCACTTTCACTCCATCATTTTCTCTCTTTCACTCTCCATCATGCTCTCTCACTTTCACTCCATTTTCTCTCTCTTTCACTCTCCATCATGCTCTCTCACTTTCACTCCATCATTTTCTCTCTCTTTCACTCTCCATCATGCTCTCTCACTTTCACTCTCCATCATGCTCTCTCACTTTCACTCCATCATTTTCTCTCTCTTTCACTCTCCATCATGCTCTCTCACTTTCACTCCATCCTTTTCTCTCTCTTTCACTCTCCATCATGCTCTCTCACTTTCACTCTCCATCATTCTCTCTCACTTTCACTCTCCATCATGCTCTCTCACTTTCACTCTCCATCATTCTCTCTCACTTTCACTTTCCATCATGCTCTCTTACTTTCACTCTCCATCATGCTCTCTCACTTTCACTCCATCATTCTCTCTCACTTTCACTCTCCATGCTCTCTCACTTTCATTCTCCATCATTCTCTCTCACTATCACTTTCATTCACTTTCACAAGAGTCAAGGTAGGCACTAGGCTCAGTGTTGACCTTCAAAAACTGCACTGCTGGGGACCCCAATCCCCGGCGTGACGTCAGAGGCATGACGTCAGTGACGCGGGTGACGTCACAGTGCCAGCCACGCCCCCTCCCTCTTTTCCTCTCTCTCTCTTCCCTCCCACGCTGCCCCTCACTCTCTCTCTCTCTTTCCCCCTCCCTTCTCACAGTGCAGCAAAGACATATATCAATCCAGTGCTGCACTCTCACCAGAGTTACAGTTAACCAGCTCTACTGTGGCACTGTTAGTGGCCCTCTTAGTGCAGCACTTTAGTGGCACTCATATTGTGGCTCCACTATGACACTTATTGTAGCTCCACTATGACATTCTTATTGTGGCTCCACTATAACACTCTTATTGTGATATTTTTGATGGCGCTCCTAATGTTTTCTTTAGTGGCATTCTTAGTGTGAGACATTGGCACTCTTAGTGTGAGACACTGGCATTCTTAGTTTGAGACAGTGGCACTCTTACTGTGAGACAGTGGCACTCTTAGTTTGAGACAGTGGCACTCAGTGTGAAACTCTTAATGGCACTTGAGTGAGAAGCGACCTAAGCCGTGTCCCTCACCAGAAAAGGACACGGTGAAGCAAACCGGAATGGACACAGGGAGGAACACGGGAATGGACACAAGAAGGGACACGGGAAGGGACACGGGAAGGGACACGGGAAGCGACACAGGGACACAGGGAGAGACTACCTCCCATATTTCAACTTCATTCAAGTTCCTTACAATGTAAAGCTCCTGACGAAGTACTGGTGACACTGTGAGAGGCCTGATACATTTACCAGCTGTGACTTGTTTTGCGTAGAGCGAAGCCTGCGTACCTTTCAAGAAATATTATGACACATTACGTTAACATGTTGAATACCCAGCTGGGCTACACCAGCAGGCATACCCATCATGGGTACACCAGAAGACATACCCAGCTGGGCTACACCAGCAGGCATACCCATCATGGGTACACCAGAAGACATACCCAGCTGGGTTACACCAGCAGACATACCCAGCTGGGCTACACCAGCAGGCATACCCATCATGGGTACACCAGAAGACATACCCAGCTGGGGTACACCAGCAGGCATACCCAGCTGGGATACACCAGCAGACATACCCAACTGCAGTACACCAGCAAACATACCCAGCTTGGGTACACCAGAAGCACCAGCAGATATACCCACCTGGGGTACACCAGAAGCATCACCAGACATGCGCAGCTGAAACATATCTGGATCAGCAGACATACCAAGCAGTAGTACACCAACGTCAGCAGACATACCAAACAGTGGTATACCAGAATAAGCAGACACCAAGCAGTGGTGTACCAGTCTCAGCAGACGTAACAGATGTACATTAACCTCAGCAGACCTTCCCAGCAGGGGTGCACCAGTCTCAGCAGACCTTCCCAGCAGGGGTGCACCAGTCTCAGCAGACCTTCCCAGCAGGGGTGCACCAGTCTCACCAGACCTTCCAGGCAGGTGTACACCAGTCTCAGAAGACCTTTCTAGCAGGTGTACACCAGTCTCAGAAGACCTTTCCAGCAGGTGTACACCAGTCTCAGAAGACCTTTCCAGCAGGTGTACACCAGTCTCAGAAGACCTTTCCAGCAGGTGTACACCAGCGGTTGCTTAGCTACTGAAAGGTTCATTATATGACTAACAGCTGCGTCAGTAGACATTCCTGGTGACGCAGCAGCTGGAGGTGAACATGACCTATCACCTTCACTCATATTAATAACACAAACCTCAACGTTCTTTCCCTACCTCTAAATTCACAATGTGTCGGTGACGTCACTACCAGACAACAACAATGTGTCGGTGACGTCACCGCTGGAGACTAATGTTCGTGTGCGCAAAATCCGGATATTTTTGCATCTGTATCGATAATCTGAACTGGAAGAGACGGGTTATATACGCCACCATGACTGCCACAGTTATACTCTCACATGACTGCCACAGTTATACTCTCACATGACTGCCACAGTTATACTCTCACATGACTGCCACAGTTATACTCTCACATGACTGCCACAGTTATACTCTCACATGACTGCCACAGTTATACTCTCACATGACTGCCATAGTTATACTCTCACATGACTGCCATAGTTATACTCTCACATGACTGTCACAGTTATACTCTCACATGACTGCCATAGTTATACTCTCACATGACTGCCACAGTTATACTCTCACATGACTGCCATAGTTTTATACTCTCACATGACTGCCATAGTTATACTCTCACATGACTGCCACAGTTATACTCTCAACATGACTGCCATAGTTATACTCTCACATGACTGCCACAGTTATACTCTCACATGACTGCCACAGTTATACTCTCACATGACTGCCATAGTTATACTCTCACATGACTGCCATAGTTATACTCTCACATGACTGCCACAGTTATACTCTCACATGACTGCCACAGTTATACTCTCACATGACTGCCACAGTTATACTCTCACATGACTGCCATAGTTATACTCTCACATGACTGCCACAGTTATACTCTCACATGACTGCCACAGTTATACTCTCACATGACTGCCACAGTTATACTCTCACATGACTGCCATAGTTATACTCTCACATGACTGCCATAGTTATACTCTCACATGACTGCCACAGTTATACTCTCACATGACTGCCATAGTTTATACTCTCACATGACTGCCACAGTTATACTCTCACATGACTGCCATAGTTATACTCTCACATGACTGCCACAGTTATACTCTCACATGACTGCCACAGTTATACTCTCACATGACTGCCACAGTTATACTCTCACATGACTGCCACAGTTTATACTCTCACATGACTGCCACAGTTATACTCTCACATGACTGTCACAGTTATACTCTCACATGACTGCCATAGTTATACTCTCACATGACTGCCACAGTTATACTCTCATGACTGCCACAGTTATACTCTCACATGACTGTCACAGTTATACTCTCACATGACTGCCATAGTTATACTCTCACATGACTGCCACAGTTATACTCTCACATGACTGCCACAGTTATACTCTCACATGACTGTCACAGTTATACTCTCACATGACTGCCATAGTTATACTCTCACATGACTGCCACAGTTTTACTCTCACATGACTGCCACAGTTATACTCTCACATGACTGCCACAGTTTATACTCTCACATGACTGCCACAGTTATACTCTCACATGACTGTCACAGTTATACTCTCACATGACTGCCATAGTTATACTCTCACATGACTGCCACAGTTATACTCTCACATGACTGCCACAGTTATACTCTCACATGACTGCCACAGTTATACTCTCACATGACTGCCACAGTTATTACTCTCACATGACTGTCACAGTTATACTCTCACATGACTGCCACAGTTATACTCTCACATGACTGCCATAGTTATACTCTCACATGACTGTCACAGTTATACTCTCACATGACTGTCACAGTTATACTCTCACATGACTGTCACAGTTATACTCTCACATGACTGCCACAGTTTACTCTCACATGACTGCCACAGTTATACTCTCACATGACTGCCACAGTTATACTCTCACATGACTGTCACAGTTATACTCTCACATGACTGCCACAGTTATTACTCTCACATGACTGCCACAGTTATACTCTCACATGACTGTCACAGTTATACTCTCACATGACTGCCACAGTTATACTCTCACATGACTGTCACAGTTATACTCTCACATGACTGCCACAGTTTACTCTCACATGACTGCCACAGTTATACTCTCACTGACTGCCACAGTTATACTCTCACATGACTGTCACAGTTATACTCTCACATGACTGCCACAGTTATACTCTCACATGACTGCCACAGTTATACTCTCACATGACTGTCACAGTTATACTCTCACATGACTGCCACAGTTATACTCTCACATGACTGCCACAGTTATACTCTCACATGACTGTCACAGTTATACTCTCACATGACTGTCACAGTTATACTCTCACATGACTGCCACAGTTATACTCTCACATGACTGCCACAGTTATACTCTCACATGACTGCCACAGTTATACTCTCACATGACTGTCACAGTTATACTCTCACATGACTGCCACAGTTATACTCTCACATGACTGCCACAGTTATACTCTCACATGACTGTCACAGTTATACTCTCACATGACTGTCACAGTTATACTCTCACATGACTGTCACAGTTATACTTACTCATGACTGTCACAGTTATACTCTCACATGACTGTCACAGTTATACTCTCACATGACTGTCACAGTTATACTCTCACATGACTGCCACAGTTATACTCTCACATGACTGCCACAGTTATACTCTCACATGACTGCCACAGTTATACTCTCACATGACTGTCACAGTTATACTCTCACATGACTGTCACAGTTATACTCTCACATGACTGCCACAGTTATACTCTCACATGACTGCCACAGTTATACTCTCACATGACTGCCACAGTTATACTCTCACATGACTGCCACAGTTATACTCTCACATGACTGTCACAGTTATACTCTCACATGACTGTCACAGTTATACTCTCACATGACTGTCACAGTTATACTCTCACATGACTGTCACAGTTATACTCTCACATGACTGTCACAGTTTATACTCTCACATGACTGCCACAGTTATACTCTCACATGACTGCCACAGTTATACTCTCACATGACTGCCACAGTTATACTCTCACATGACTGCCACAGTTATACTCTCACATGACTGTCACAGTTATACTCTCACATGACTGTCACAGTTATACTCTCACATGACTGTCACAGTTATACTCTCACATGACTGTCACAGTTATACTTTCACATGACTGTCACAGTTATACTCTCACATGACTGTCACAGTTATACTCTCACATGACTGTCACAGTTATACTCTCACATGACTGTCACAGTTATACTCTCACATGACTGTCACAGTTATACTCTCACATGACTGCCACAGTTATACTCTCACATGACTGTCACAGTTATACTCTCGCATGACTGTCACAGTTATACTCTCGCAT
Source organism: Cherax quadricarinatus (assembly GCF_026875155.1). Taxonomy (NCBI): domain Eukaryota; kingdom Metazoa; phylum Arthropoda; class Malacostraca; order Decapoda; family Parastacidae; genus Cherax; species Cherax quadricarinatus. The sequence goes on along the minus strand of NC_069404.1, from coordinate 91,289,646 downwards.
GACTGTCACAGTTATACTCTCACATGACTGCCACAGTTATACTCTCACATGACTGTCACAGTTATACTCTCACATGACTGCCACAGTTATACTCTCACATGACTGCCACAGTTATACTCTCACATGACTGTCACAGTTATACTCTCACATGACTGTCACAGTTATACTCTCACATGACTGTCACAGTTATACTCTCACATGACTGTCACAGTTATACTCTCACATGACTGTCACAGTTATACTCTCACATGACTGCCATAGTTATACTCTCACATGACTGTCACAGTTATACTCTCACATGACTGTCACAGTTATACTCTCACATGACTGCCACAGTTATACTCTCACATGACTGTCACAGTTATACTCTCACATGATGCCACAGTTATACTCTCACATGACTGCCACAGTTATACTCTCACATGACTGTCACAGTTTACTCTCACATGACTGTCACAGTTTACTCTCACATGACTGCCACAGTTATACTCTCACATGACTGTCACAGTTATACTCTCACATGACTGTCACAGTTATACTCTCACATGACTGTCACAGTTATACTCTCACATGACTGTCACAGTTATACTCTCACATGACTGTCACAGTTATACTCTCACATGACTGTCACAGTTATACTCTCACATGACTGTCACAGTTATACTCTCACATGACTGTCACAGTTATACTCTCACATGACTGTCACAGTTATACTCTCACATGACTGCCACAGTTATACTCTCACATGACTGTCACAGTTATACTCTCACATGACTGTCACAGTTATACTCTCACATGACTGTCACAGTTATACTCTCACATGACTGTCACAGTTATACTCTCACATGACTGTCACAGTTATACTCTCACATGACTGCCATAGTTATACTCTCACATGACTGCCACAGTTATACTCTCACATGACTGGAACAGTTATACTCTCACATGACTGTCACAGTTATACTCTCACATGACTGTCACAGTTATACTCTCACATGACTGCCACAGTTATACTCTCACATGACTGCCACAGTTATACTCTCACATGACTGCCACAGTTATACTCTCACATGACTGTCACAGTTATACTCTCACATGACTGTCACAAGTTATACTCTCACATGACTGTCACAGTTATACTCTCACATGACTGTCACAGTTATACTCTCACATGACTGTCACAGTTATACTCTCACATGACTGTCACAGTTATACTCTCACATGACTGTCACAGTTATACTCTCACATGACTGTCACAGTTATACTCTCACATGACTGTCACAGTTATACTCTCACATGACTGCCACAGTTATACTCTCACATGACTGTCCACAGTTATACTCTCACATGACTGTCACAGTTATACTCTCACATGACTGCCACAGTTATACTCTCACATGACTGCCACAGTTATACTCTCACATGACTGTCACAGTTATACTCTCACATGACTGTCACAGTTATACTCTCACATGACTGCCACAGTTATACTCTCACATGACTGTCACAGTTATACTCTCACATGACTGCCACAGTTATACTCTCACATGACTGCCACAGTTATACTCTCACATGGACTGCCACAGTTATACTCTCACATGACTGCCACAGTTATACTCTCACATGACTGTCACAGTTATACTCTCACATGACTGTCACAGTTATACTCTCACATGACTGTCACAGTTATACTCTCACATGACTGCCACAGTTATACTCTCACATGACTGCCACAGTTATACTCTCACATGACTGCCACAGTTATACTCTCACATGACTGCCACAGTTATACTCTCACATGACTGCCACAGTTATACTCTCACATGACTGCCACAGTTATACTCTCACATGACTGCCACAGTTATACTCTCACATGACTGTCACAGTTATACTCTCACATGACTGTCACAGTTATACTCTCACATGACTGCCACAGTTATACTCTCACATGACTGCCACAGTTATACTCTCACATGACTGCCACAGTTATACTCTCACATGACTGTCACAGTTATACTCTCACATGACTGTCACAGTTATACTCTCACATGACTGTCACAGTTATACTCTCACATGACTGCCACAGTTATACTCTCACATGACTGTCACAGTTATACTCTCACATGACTGTCACAGTTATACTCTCACATGACTGTCACAGTTATACTCTCACATGACTGCCACAGTTATACTCTCACATGACTGTCACAGTTATACTCTCACATGACTGCCACAGTTATACTCTCACATGACTGTCACAGTTATACTCTCACATGACTGTCACAGTTATACTCTCACATGACTGCCACAGTTATACTCTCACATGACTGCCACAGTTATACTCTCACATGACTGTCACAGTTATACTCTCAATGACTGCCACAGTTATACTCTCACATGACTGCCACAGTTATACTCTCACATGACTGTCACAGTTATACTCTCACATGACTGTCACAGTTATATTCTCACATGACTGCCACAGTTATACTCTCACATGACTGTCACAGTTATACTCTCTACATGACTGTCACAGTTATACTCTCACATGACTGCCACAGTTATACTCTCACATGACTGCCACAGTTATACTCTCACATGACTGTCACAGTTATACTCTCAAATGACTGCCACAGTTATACTCTCACATGACTGCCACAGTTATACTCTCACATGACTGTCACAGTTATACTCTCACATGACTGCCACAGTTATACTCTCACATGACTGTCACAGTTATAACTCTCACATGACTGTCACAGTTATACTCTCACATGACTGCCACAGTTATACTCTCACATGACTGCCACAGTTATACTCTCACATGACTGCCACAGTATACTCTCACATGACTGTCACAGTTATATACTCTCACATGACTGTCACAGTTATACTCTCACATGACTGCCACAGTTATACTCTCACATGGACTGTCACAGTTATACTCTCACATGACTGTCACAGTTATACTCTCACATGACTGTCACAGTTATACTCTCACATGACTGCCACAGTTATACTCTCACATGACTGCCACAGTTATACTCTCACATGACTGCCACAGTTATACTCTCACATGACTGCCACAGTTATACTCTCACATGACTGTCACAGTTATACTCTCACATAACTGTCACAGTTATACTCTCACATGACTGCCACAGTTATACTCTCACATGACTGCCACAGTTATACTCTCACATGACTGTCACAGTTATACTCTCACATGACTGCCACAGTTATACTCTCACATGACTGCCACAGTTATACTCTCACATGACTGTCACAGTTATACTCTCACATGACTGTCACAGTTATACTCTCACATGACTGTCACAGTTATACTCTCACATGACTGCCATAGTTATACTCTCATGACTGCCACAGTTATACTCTCACATGACTGCCACAGTTATACTCTCACATGACTGTCACAGTTATACTCTCACATGACTGCCACAGTTATACTCTCACATGACTGCCACAGTTATACTCTCACATGACTGCCACAGTTATACTCTCACATGACTGCCACAGTTATACTCTCACATGACTGTCACAGTTATACTCTCACATAACTGTCACAGTTATACTCTCACATGACTGCCACAGTTATACTCTCACATGACTGCCACAGTTATACTCTCACATGACTGCCACAGTTATACTCTCACATGACTGTCACAGTTATACTCTCACATGACTGCCATAGTTATACTCTCACATGACTGTCACAGTTATACTCTCACATAACTGTCACAGTTATACTCTCACATGACTGCCACAGTTATACTCTCACATGACTGTCACAGTTATACTCTCACATAACTGTCACAGTTATACTCTCACATAACTGTCACAGTTATACTCTCACATGACTGCCACAGTTATACTCTCACATGACTGTCACAGTTATACTCTCACATGACTGCCACAGTTATACTCTCACATAACTGTCACAGTTATACTCTCACATGACTGCCACAGTTATACTCTCACATAACTGTCACAGTTATACTCTCACATGACTGTCACAGTTTATACTCTCACATGACTGTCACAGTTATACCTCACATAACTGTCACAGTTATACTCTCACATGACTGTCACAGTTATACTCTCACATGACTGCACAGTTATACTCTCACATGACTGCCACAGTTATACTCTCACATGACTGCCACAGTTATACTCTCACATGACACTGCCACAGTTATACCTCTCACATGACTGCCACAGTTATACTCTCACATGACTGTCACAGTTATACTCTCACATGACTGCCACAGTTATACTCTCACATGACTGCCACAGTTATACTCTCACATGACTGTCACAGTTATACTCTCACATGACTGCCACAGTTATACTTCACATAACTGTCACAGTTATACTCTCACATAACTGTCACAGTTATACTCTCACATGACTGCCACAGTTATACTCTCACATGACTGCCACAGTTATACTCTCACATGACTGTCACAGTTATACTCTCACATGACTGCCACAGTTATACTCTCACATGACTGCCACAGTTATACTCTCACATAACTGTCACAGTTATACTCTCACATAACTGTCACAGTTATACTCTCACATGACTGCCACAGTTATACTCTCACATGACTGCCACAGTTATACTCTCACATGACTGTCACAGTTACTCTCACATGACTGCCACAGTTATACTCTCACATGACTGCCACAGTTATACTCTCACATGACTGCCACAGTTATACTCTCACATGACTGTCACAGTTATACTCTCACATAACTGTCACAGTTATACTCTCACATGACTGTCACAGTTATACTCTCACATGACTGCCACAGTTATACTCTCACATGACTGCCACAGTTATACTCTCACATGACTGCCACAGTTATACTCTCACATGACTGCCACAGTTATACTCTCACATAACTGTCACAGTTATACTCTCACATGACTGCCACAGTTATACTCTCACATGACTGCCACAGTTATACTCTCACATAACTGTCACAGTTATACTTCACATGACTGTCACAGTTAATACTCTCACATGACTGTCACAGTTATACTCTCACATGACTGTCACAGTTTATACTCTCACATGACTGTCACAGTTATACTCTCACATGACTGTCACAGTTATACTCTCACATGACTGTCACAGTTATACTCTCACATGACTGTCACAGTTATACTCTCACATGACTGTCACAGTTATACTCTCACATGACTGTCACAGTTATACTCTCACATGACTGTCACAGTTATACTCTCACATGACTGTCACAGTTATACTCTCACATGACTGTCACAGTTATACTCTCACATGACTGCCACAGTTATACTCTCACATGACTGCCACAGTTATACTCTCACATGACTGTCACAGTTATACTCTCACATGACTGTCACAGTTATACTTCACATGACTGTCACAGTTATTACTCTCACATGACTGTCACAGTTATACTCTCACATGACTGTCACAGTTATACTCTCACATGACTGCCACAGTTATACTCTCACTGACTGCCACAGTTATACTCTCACATGACTGTCACAGTTATACTCTCACATGACTGTCACAGTTATACTCTCACATGACTGTCACAGTTATACTCTCACATGGACTGCCACAGTTATACTCTCACATGACTGTCACAGTTATACTCTCACATGACTGCCACAGTTTATACTCTCACATGACTGCCACAGTTATACTCTCACATGACTGTCACAGTTATACTCTCACATGACTGCCACAGTTATACTCTCACTGACTGTCACAGTTATACTCTCACATGACTGTCACAGTTATACTCTCACATGACTGCCACAGTTATACTCTCACATGACTGCCACAGTTATACTCTCAATGACTGTCACAGTTATACTCTCACATGACTGTCACAGTTATACTCTCACATGACTGTCACAGTTATACTCTCACATGACTGTCACAGTTATACTCTCACATGACTGCCACAGTTATACTCTCACATGACTGCCACAGTTATACTCTCACATGACTGTCACAGTTATACATCTCACATGACTGTCACAGTTATACTCTCACATGACTGTCACAGTTATACTCTCACATGACTGTCACAGTTATACTCTCACATGACTGCCACAGTTATTACTCTCACATGACTGTCACAGTTATACTCTCACATGACTGTCACAGTTATACTCTCACATGACTGTCACAGTTATACTCTCACATGACTGCCACAGTTTATACTCTCACATGACTGTCACAGTTTATACTCTCACATGACTGCCACAGTTATACTCTCACATGACTGTCACAGTTATACTCTCACATGACTGCCACAGTTATACTCTCACATGACTGTCACAGTTATACTCTCACATGACTGCCACAGTTATACTCTCACATGACTGCCACAGTTATACTCTCACATGACTGTCACAGTTATACTCTCACATGACTGTCACAGTTATACTCTCACATGACTGCCACAGTTATACTCTCACATGACTGCCACAGTTATACTCTCACATGACTGTCACAGTTATACTCTCACATGACTGTCACAGTTATACTCTCACATGACTGCCACAGTTATACTCTCACATGACTGTCACAGTTTATACTCTCACATGACTGTCACAGTTATACTCTCACATGACTGTCACGTTATACTCTCACATGACTGCCACAGTTATACTCTCACATGACTGTCACAGTTATACTCTCACATGACTGTCACAGTTATACTCTCACATGACTGTCACAGTTATACTCTCACATGACTGCCACAGTTATACTCTCACATGACTGTCACAGTTATACTCTCACATGACTGTCACAGTTATACTCTCACATGACTGCCACAGTTATACTCTCACATGACTGTCACAGTTATACTCTCACATGACTGCCACAGTTATACTCTCACATGACTGCCACAGTTATACTCTCACATGACTGTCACAGTTATACTCTCACATGACTGTCACAGTTATCTCTCACATGACTGCCACAGTTATACTCTCACATGACTGTCACAGTTATACTCTCACATGACTGCCACAGTTATACTCTCACATGACTGTCACAGTTATACTCTCACATGACTGCACAGTTATACTCTCACATGACTGCCACAGTTATACTCTCACATGACTGTCACAGTTATACTCTCACATGACTGTCACAGTTATACTCTCACATGACTGCCACAGTTATACTCTCACATGACTGTCACAGTTATACTCTCACATGACTGCCACAGTTATACTCTCACATGACTGTCACAGTTATACTCTCACATGACTGCCACAGTTATACTCTCACATGACTGTCACAGTTATACTCTCACATGACTGTCACAGTTATACTCTCACATGACTGTCACAGTTATACTCTCACATGACTGTCACAGTTATACTCTCACATGACTGTCACAGTTATACTCTCACATGACTGCCACAGTTATACTCTCACATGACTGTCACAGTTATACTCTCACATGACTGCCACATTTATACTCTCACATGACTGTCACAGTTATACTCTCACATGACTGTCACAGTTATACTCTCACATGACTGCCACAGTTATACTCTCACATGACTGTCACAGTTATTACTCTCACATGACTGTCACAGTTATACTCTCACATGACTGTCACAGTTATACTCTCACATGGGCTGTCACAGTTATACTCTCACATGACTGCCACAGTTATACTCTCACATGACTGCCACAGTTATACTCTCACATGACTGCCACAGTTATACTCTCACATGACTGCCACAGTTATACTCTCACATGACTGCCACAGTTATACTCTCGCTCACTAACAAACTTTACCACGACGTAAACAACAATAATAATAATCAAAATTATAATAATACATTATTATTGCCATTAAAATAATTGTTAATATTATTAGTAATATTATAATGATTAATAAAACTAATTATTATAATAATTGTTAATAATAATAATAATTATTATTATTATTATGTGTGCTCCTGCTAGAGCGCAGACACTGCGCCACAGTGTTGCTCCTGCTAGAGCGCAGACACTGCGCCACAGTGTTGCTCCTGCTAGAGCGCAGACACTGCGCCACAGTGTTGCTCCTGCTAGAGCGCAGACACTGCGCCACAGTGTTGCTCCTGCTAGAGCGCAGACACTGCGCTCCTGCTAGAGCGCAGACACTGCGCCACAGTGTTGCTCCTGCTAGAGCGCAGACACTGCGCTCCTGCTAGAGCGCAGACACTGCGCCACAGTGTTGCTCCTGCTAGAGCGCAGACACTGCGCCACAGTGTTGCTCCTGCTAGAGCGCAGACACTGCGCCACAGTGTTGCTCCTGCTAGAGCGCAGACACTGCGCTCCTGCTAGAGCGCAGACACTGCGCCACAGTGTTGCTCCTGCTAGAGCGCAGACACTGCGCCACAGTGTTGCTCCTGCTAGAGCGCAGACACTGCGCCACAGTGTTGCTCCTGCTAGAGCGCAGACACTGCGACACAGTGTTGCTCCTGCTAGAGCGCAGACACTGCGCCACAGTGTTGCTCCTGCTAGAGCGCAGACACTGCGCCACAGTGTTGCTCCTGCTAGAGCGCAGACACTGCGCCACAGTGTTGCTCCTGCTAGAGCGCAGACACTGCGCCACAGTGTTGCTCCTGCTAGAGCGCAGACACTGCGACACAGTGTTGCTCTGCTAGAGCGCAGACACTGCGCCACAGTGTTGCTCCTGCTAGAGCGCAGACACTGCGACACAGTGTTGCTCCTGCTAGAGCGCAGACACTGCGCCACAGTGTTGCTCCTGCTAGAGCGCAGACACTGCGCTCCTGCTAGAGCGCAGACACTGCGACACAGTGTTGCTCCTGCTAGAGCGCAGACACTGCGACACAGTGTTTGCTCCTGCTAGAGCGCAGACACTGCGCCACAGTGTTGCTCCTGCTAGAGCGCAGACACTGCGCCACAGTGTTGCTCCTGCTAGAGCGCAGACACTGCGACACAGTGTTGCTCCTGCTAGAGCGCAGACACTGCGACACAGTGTTGCTCCTGCTAGAGCGCAGACACTGCGCCACAGTGTTGCTCCTGCTAGAGCGCAGACACTGCGCTCCTGCTAGAGCGCAGACACTGCGACACAGTGTTGCTCCTGCTAGAGCGCAGACACTGCGCCACAGTGTTGCTCCTGCTAGAGCGCAGACACTGCGACACAGTGTTGCTCCTGCTAGAGCGCAGACACTGCGACACAGTGTTGCTCCTGCTAGAGCGCAGACACTGCGCCACAGTGTTGCTCCTGCTAGAGCGCAGACACTGCGACACAGTGTTGCTCCTGCTAGAGCGCAGACACTGCGCTCCTGCTAGAGCGCAGACACTGCGACACAGTGTTGCTCCTGCTAGAGCGCAGACACTGCGCCACAGTGTTGCTCCTGCTAGAGCGCAGACACTGCGCCACAGTGTTTGCTCCTGCTAGAGCGCAGACACTGCGACACAGTGTTGCTCCTGCTAGAGCGCAGACACTGCGACACAGTGTTGCTCCTGCTAGAGCGCAGACACTGCGCCACAGTGTTGCTCCTGCTAGAGCGCAGACACTGCGACACAGTGTTGCTCCTGCTAGAGCGCAGACACTGCGACACAGTGTTGCTCCTGCTAGAGCGCAGACACTGCGCCACAGTGTTGCTCCTGCTAGAGCGCAGACACTGCGACACAGTGTTGCTCCTGCTAGAGCGCAGACACTGCGCTCCTGCTAGAGCGCAGACACTGCGACACAGTGTTGCTCCTGCTAGAGCGCAGACACTGCGACACAGTGTTGCTCTGCTAGAGCGCAGACACTGCGACACAGTGTTGCTCCTGCTAGAGCGCAGACACTGCGACACAGTGTTGCTCCTGCTAGAGCGCAGACACTGCGCCACAGTGTTGCTCCTGCTAGAGCGCAGACACTGCGCTCCTGCTAGAGCGCAGACACTGCGACACAGTGTTGCTCCTGCTAGAGCGCAGACACTGCGACACAGTGTTGCTCCTGCTAGAGCGCAGACACTGCGACACAGTGTTGCTCCTGCTAGAGCGCAGACACTGCGCCACAGTGTTGCTCCTGCTAGAGCGCAGACACTGCGACACAGTGTTGCTCCTGCTAGAGCGCAGGACACTGCGCCACAGTGTTGCTCCTGCTAGAGCGCAGACACTGCGCTCCTGCTAGAGCGCAGACACTGCGACACAGTGTTGCTCCTGCTAGAGCGCAGACACTGCGACACAGTGTTGCTCCTGCTAGAGCGCAGACACTGCGACACAGTGTTGCTCCTGCTAGAGCGCAGACACTGCGCCACAGTGTTGCTCCTGCTAGAGCGCAGACACTGCGACACAGTGTGTTGCTCCTGCTAGAGCGCAGACACTGCGACACAGTGTTGCTCCTGCTAGAGCGCAGACACTGCGACACAGTGTTGCTCCTGCTAGAGCGCAGACACTGCGCCACAGTGTTGCTCCTGCTAGAGCGCAGACACTGCGCCACAGTGTTGCTCCTGCTAGAGCGCAGACACTGCGACACAGTGTTGCTCCTGCTAGAGCGCAGACACTGCGACACAGTGTTGCTCCTGCTAGAGCGCAGACACTGCGACACAGTGTTGCTCCTGCTAGAGCGCAGACACTGCGCCACAGTGTTGCTCCTGCTAGAGCGCAGACACTGCGACACAGTGTTGCTCCTGCTAGAGCGCAGACACTGCGACACAGTGTTGCTCCTGCTAGAGCGCAGGACACTGCGACACAGTGTTGCTCCTGCTAGAGCGCAGACACTGCGCCACAGTGTTGCTCCTGCTAGAGCGCAGACACTGCGCCACAGTGTTGCTCCTGCTAGAGCGCAGACACTGCGACACAGTGTTGCTCCTGCTAGAGCGCAGACACTGCGACACAGTGTTGCTCCTGCTAGAGCGCAGACACTGCGACACAGTGTTGCTCCTGCTAGAGCGCAGACACTGCGACACAGTGTTGCTCCTGCTAGAGCGCAGACACTGCGACACAGTGTTGCTCCTGCTAGAGCGCAGACACTGCGCCACAGTGTTGCTCCTGCTAGAGCGCAGACACTGCGACACAGTGTTGCTCCTGCTAGAGCGCAGACACTGCGACACAGTGTTGCTCCTGCTAGAGCGCAGACACTGCGACACAGTGTTGCTCCTGCTAGAGCGCAGACACTGCGCCACAGTGTTGCTCCTGCTAGAGCGCAGACACTGCGACACAGTGTTGCTCCTGCTAGAGCGCAGACACTGCGCCACAGTGTTGCTCCTGCTAGAGCGCAGACACTGCGCTCCTGCTAGAGCGCAGACACTGCGACACAGTGTTGCTCCTGCTAGAGCGCAGACACTGCGACACAGTGTTGCTCCTGCTAGAGCGCAGACACTGCGCCACAGTGTTGCTCCTGCTAGAGCGCAGACACTGCGCCACAGTGTTGCTCCTGCTAGAGCGCAGACACTGCGACACAGTGTTGCTCCTGCTAGAGCGCAGACACTGCGACACAGTGTTGCTCCTGCTAGAGCGCAGACACTGCGCCACAGTGTTGCTCCTGCTAGAGCGCAGACACTGCGCCACAGTGTTGCTCCTGCTAGAGCGCAGACACTGCGCCACAGTGTTGCTCCTGCTAGAGCGCAGACACTGCGACACAGTGTTGCTCTGCTAGAGCGCAGACACTGCGCCACAGTGTTGCTCCTGCTAGAGCGCAGACACTGCGCCACAGTGTTGCTCCTGCTAGAGCGCAGACACTGCGCCACAGTGTTGCTCCTGCTAGAGCGCAGACACTGCGACACAGTGTTGCTCCTGCTAGAGCGCAGACACTGCGACACAGTGTTGCTCCTGCTAGAGCGCAGACACTGCGCCACAGTGTTGCCTGCCACTGCCCTTAGAGCGCAGACACTGCGCCACAGTGTTGCTCCTGCTAGAGCGCAGACCACTGCGCTCCTGCTAGAGCGCAGACACTGCGACACAGTGTTGCTCTGCTAGAGCGCAGACACTGCGCCACAGTGTTGCTCCTGCTAGAGCGCAGACACTGCGACACAGTGTTGCTCCTGCTAGAGCGCAGACACTGCGCCACAGTGTTGCTCCTGCTAGAGCGCAGACACTGCGACACAGTGTTGCTCCTGCTAGAGCGGCAGGACACTGCGCCACAGTGTTGCTCCTGCTAGAGCGCAGACACTGCGCCACAGTGTTGCTCCTGCTAGAGCGCAGACACTGCGCTCCTGCTAGAGCGCAGACACTGCGACACAGTGTTGCTCCTGCTAGAGCGCAGACACTGCGCCACAGTGTTGCTCCTGCTAGAGCGCAGACACTGCGCCACAGTGTTGCTCCTGCTAGAGCGCAGACACTGCGCCACAGTGTTGCTCCTGCTAGAGCGCAGACACTGCGCTCCTGCTAGAGCGCAGACACTGCGACACAGTGTTGCTCCTGCTAGAGCGCAGACACTGCGCCACAGTGTTGCTCCTGCTAGAGCGCAGACACTGCGCCACAGTGTTGCTCCTGCTAGAGCGCAGACACTGCGCCACAGTGTTGCTCACTGCTAGAGCGCAGACACTGCGCCACAGTGTTGCTCCTGCTAGAGCGCAGACACTGCGCCACAGTGTTGCTCTGCTAGAGCGCAGACACTGCGCCACAGTGTTGCTCCTGCTAGAGCGCAGACACTGCGCCACAGTGTTGCTCCTGCTAGAGCGCAGACACTGCGCTCCTGCTTAGAGCGCAGACACTGCGACACAGTGTTGCTCCTGCTAGAGCGCAGACACTGCGCCACAGTGTTGCTCCTGCTAGAGCGCAGACACTGCGCCACAGTGTTGCTCTGCTAGAGCGCAGACACTGCGCCACAGTGTTGCTCCTGCTAGAGCGCAGACACTGCGACACAGTGTTGCTCCTGCTAGAGCGCAGACACTGCGACACAGTGTTGCTCCTGCTAGAGCGCAGACACTGCGACACAGTGTTGCTCCTGCTAGAGCGCAGACACTGCGACACAGTGTTGCTCCTGCTAGAGCGCAGACACTGCGACACAGTGTTGCTCCTGCTAGAGCGCAGACACTGCGCCACAGTGTTGCTCCTGCTAGAGCGCAGACACTGCGCCACAGTGTTGCTCCTGCTAGAGCGCAGGACACTGCGACACAGTGTTGCTCCTGCTAGAGCGCAGACACTGCGCCACAGTGTTGCTCCTGCTAGAGCGCAGACACTGCGCCACAGTGTTGCTCCTGCTAGAGCGCAGACACTGCGCCACAGTGTTGCTCCTGCTAGAGCGCAGACACTGCGCCACAGTGTTGCTCCTGCTAGAGCGCAGACACTGCGCCACAGTGTTGCTCCTGCTAGAGCGCAGACACTGCGACACAGTGTTGCTCCTGCTAGAGCGCAGGACACTGCGACACAGTGTTGCTCCTGCTAGAGCGCAGACACTGCGACACAGTGTTGCTCCTGCTAGAGCGCAGACACTGCGCCACAGTGTTGCTCCTGCTAGAGCGCAGACACTGCGCCACAGTGTTGCTCCTGCTAGAGCGCAGACACTGCGACACAGTGTTGCTCCTGCTAGAGCGCAGACACTGCGCCACAGTGTTGCTCCTGCTAGAGCGCAGACACTGCGCCACAGTGTTGCTCCTGCTAGAGCGCAGACACTGCGCCACAGTGTTGCTCCTGCTAGAGCGCAGACACTGCGCTCCTGCTAGAGCGCAGACACTGCGACACAGTGTTGCTCCTGCTAGAGCGCAGACACTGCGCCACAGTGTTGCTCCTGCTAGAGCGCAGACACTGCGCTCCTGCTAGAGCGCAGGACACTGCGACACAGTGTTGCTCCTGCTAGAGCGCAGACACTGCGCCACAGTGTTGCTCCTGCTAGAGCGCAGACACTGCGCCACAGTGTTGCTCCTGCTAGAGCGCAGACACTGCGCCACAGTGTTGCTCCTGCTAGAGCGCAGACACTGCGGACACAGTGTTGCTCCTGCTAGAGCGCAGACACTGCGCCACAGTGTTGCTCCTGCAGAGCGCAGACACTGCGCCACAGTGTTGCTCCTGCTAGAGCGCAGACACTGCGCCACAGTGTTGCTCCTGCTAGAGCGCAGACACTGCGCCACAGTGTTGTGACAGCGGCTGACCAGCCAATACCACACCTGGGTGACCCTAGCGACCAATCAGAGGGCAACGTCAGCCCCCACCGGGCCGGCCAATCACCCACCTCGCTGACCGCAGCCACCAATCAGGGGGCGTGGGTTGCCCCGCCTACACGTGAAGCGGCGTGACGTCACCCAGCGGTGAGGGGTGCGGTAAACCCGCAAGGCAAGCATGCAACGCACCCGCGCATTTACCAACCTTCTAAAATAAGTTCTGGATGCTAAGATTGGTTTCTTCCGACACGAGAGGTGCGTGTTAAGGGGAAGGGGAGGGGGGGTGAAGGAAGGTGAGGTAGGGGGGAAGGAGCGACCCCTTCCCACCACCCTTCCCCTCGTCGCCCCCCTCCCCTCTCAAATGACCCCTTGCCATTTAGTGGTGACAGTCTGGGAGGAAACTGAAGTGTTCCTTGCGCTTTACTCCAGTCATCTGCTTAGCTGTTGTTCTTAGTACCCTCCCACCCAGCTACACCAGAGTACTGACCAGAGTACTGACCACAGAGTGCTAACCACGGAGTACTGACCAGAGTGCTAACCACGGAGTACTGACCAGACTACTGACCACAGAGTACTAACCACGGAGTACTGACCAGAGTACTGAGCACAGAGTACTAACCACGGAGTACTGACCACAGAGTGCTAACCACGGAGTACTGACAACAGAGTACTAACCACGGAGTACTGACCAGACTACTGACCACAGAGTACTAACCACGGAGTACTGACCAGAGTACTGAGCACAGAGTACTAACCACGGAGTACTGACCAGAGTACTGAGCACAGAGTACTAACCACGGAGTACTGAGCACAGAGTACTAACCACGGAGTACTGACCAGAGTACTGAGCACAGAGTACTAACCACGGAGTACTGACCAGAGTACTGACCACAGAGTGCTAACCACGGAGTACTGACCACAGAGTGCTAACCACGGAGTACTGAGCACAGAGTACTAACCACGGAGTACTGAGCACAGAGTACTAACCACGGAGTACTGACCACAGAGTGCTAACCACGGAGTACTGAGCACAGAGTACTAACCACGGAGTACTGAGCACAGAGTACTAACCACGGAGTACTGACCAGAGTACTGAGCACAGAGTACTAACCACGGAGTACTGACCAGAGTACTGACCACAGAGTGCTAACCACGGAGTACTGACCACAGAGTGCTAACCACGGAGTACTGACAACAGAGTACTAACCACGGAGTACTGACCAGACTACTGACCACAGAGTACTAACCACGGAGTACTGACCAGAGTACTGAGCACAGAGTACTAACCACGGAGTACTGACCAGAGTACTGAGCACAGAGAGTATAACCACGGAGTACTGAGCACAGAGAACACTAACCACGGAAGTACTGACCAGAGTACTGAGCACAGAGTACTAACCACGGAGTACTGACCAGAGTACTGAGCACAGAGTACTAACCACGGAGTACTGACCAGAGTACTGAGCACAGAGTACTAACCACGGAGTACTGACCAGAGTACTGAGCACAGAGTACTAACCACGGAGTACTGACAGAGTACTGAGCACAGAGTACTAACCACGGAGTACTGACCAGAGTACTGAGCACAGAGTACTAACCACGGAGTACTGACCAGAGTACTGAGCACAGAGTACTAACCACGGAGTACTGACCAGAGTACTGAGCACAGAGTACTAACACGGAGTATGACCAGAGTACTGAGCACAGAGTACTAACCACGGAGTACTGACCAGAGTACTGAGCACAGAGTACTAACCAGGAGTACTGACCAGAGTACTGAGCACAGAGTACTAACCACGGAGTTACTGACCAGAGTACTGAGCACAGAGTACTAACCACGGAGTACTGACCAGAGTACTGAGCACAGAGTACTAACCACGGAGTACTGACCAGAGTACTGAGCACAGAGTACTAACCACGGAGTACTGACCAGAGTACTGAGCACAGAGTACTAAACCACGGAGTACTGACCAGAGTACTGAGCACAGAGTACTAACACGGAGTACTGACCAGAGTACTGAGCACAGAGTACTAACACGGAGTACTGACCAGAGTACTGAGCACAGAGTACTAACCACGGAGTACTGACCAGAGTACTGAGCACAGAGTACTAACCACGAGTACTGACCAGAGTACTGAGCACAGAGTACTAACCACGGAGTACTGACCAGAGTACTGAGCACAGAGTACTAACCACGGAGTACTGACCAGAGTACTGAGCACAGAGTACTAACCACGGAGTAATGACCAGAGTACTGAGCACAGAGTACTAACCACGGAAGTACTGACCAGAGTACTGACGACAGAGTACTAACCACGGAGTACTGACCAGAGTACTGAGCACAGAGTACTAACCACGGAGTACTGACCAGAGTACTGAGCACAGAGTACTAACCACGGAGCAAGTACTGACCAGAGTACTGAGCACAGAGTACTAAACCACGGAGTACTGACCAGAGTACTGAGCACAGAGTACTAACCACGGAGTACTGACCAGAGTACTGAGCACAGAGTACTAACCACGGAGTACTGACCAGAGTACTGAGCACAATAGTGAAGGACAAACAACATAAGATATATAAGAGGCAACACAGCGCAACACAGCGCAACACACAGCGCAACACAGCGCAACACACAGCGCAACACAGCGCAACACAGCGCAACACAGCGCAACACACAGCGCAACACAGCGCAACACAGCACAACACAGCGCAACACAGCACAACACAGCGCAACACAGCGCAACACACAGCGCAATACGCAGCAACACAGCAAAATACACAGCACAACAGCGCAATACACAGCGCAACACAGCGCAATACACAGCGCAACACACAGCGCAATACACAGCGCAACACAGCGCAATACACAGTGCAACACACAGCGCAACACAGCGCAACACACAGCGCAACACACAGCGCAACACACAGCAACACAGCGCACACAGCGCAATACACAGCGCAACACACAGCGCAATACACAGCGCAATACACAGTGCAACACACAGCGCAACACAGCGCAATACACAGCGCAACACAGTGCAACACACAGCGCAACACACAGCGCAATACACAGTGCAACACACAGCTCAATACACAGCACAACACAGCGCAATACACAGCGCAATACACAACGCAACCCAGCGCAACACACAGCGCAAAACACAGCGCAACACAGCGCAATGCACAGCGCAACACAATGCGCAAAACAGCGCAACACACAGCGCCACACAGCGCAAAACACAGCGCAACACACAGCGCAACACAGCGCAATACACAGCGCAACACAGCGCAACACAATGCGCAAAACAGCGCAACACACAGTGCAATATACAGCGCAACACAATGCGCAAAACAGCGCAACACAGTGCAACACACAGCGCAACACAGCGCAATACACAACGCAACACACAACGCAACACAGCGCAATACACAGCGCAACACAGTGCAATACACAGCGCAATACAGCGCAATACACAGCGGAACAGCGCAACACAGCGCAAAACACAGCGCAATACACAGCGCAACACAGCGCAATACACAGCGCAACACACAGCGCAACACACGACGCAATACACAGCGCAACACACAGCGCAACACACAACGCAACACACAACGCAACACAGCGCAATACACAGCGCAACACACAGCGCAATACACAGCGCAATATACAGCGCAACACACAACGCAACACACAAAGCAACACAGCGCAATACACAGCGCAATATACAGCGCAACACACAACGCAACACACAAAGCAACACAGCGCAATACACAGCGCAATATACAGCGCAACACACAACGCAACACACAAAGCAACACAGCGCAATACACAGCGCAATATACAGCGCAACACACAAAGCAACACACAACGCAACACAGCGCAATACATAGCGCAACACACAGCGCAATACACAGCGCAATACACAGCGCAATATACAGCGCAACACACAACGCAACACACAAAGCAACACAGCGCAATACACAGCGCAATATACAGCGCAACACACAACGCAACACAACGCAACACACAACGCAACACAGCGCAATACACAGCGCAATACACAGCGTAACACACAGCGCAATACACAGCTCAATACACAGCGCAATATACAGCGCAACACACAACGCAATATACAGCGCAACACACAACGCAACACAGCGCAATACACAGTGCAATACACAGCGCACTACACAGCGCAACAGTGCAATACACAGCGCAACACAGCGCAATACACAGCGCAACACAGCGCAATACGCAGCGCAACACAGCGCAATACACAGCGCAACACACGGCGCAATACACAGCGCAATACACAGCGCAACACACAGCGCAACACAAAACGCAACACAGCGCAATACACAGCGCAAAACACAGCGCAATACACAACGCAACACACATCGCAACACACAACGCAACACACAACGCAACACAGCGCAATACACAGCGCAATATACAGCGCAACACACAACGCAACACACAACGCAACACAGCGCAATACACAGCGCAATACACAGCGAAGCACACAGCGCAACACACAACGCAACACAGCGCAATACACAGCGCAATACACAGCGTAACACACAGCGCAATACACAGCGCAATACACAGCGCAATATACAGCGCAACACACAACGCAACACAGCGCAATACACAGCGCAACACAGTGCAATACACAGCGCAATACACAGCGCAACACAGTGCAATACACAGCGCAATACACAGCGCAACACAGCGCAATACACAGCGCAACACACAGCGCAATACACAGCGCAACACACAACGCAACACAGCGCAATACACAGCACAATACACAGCGCAATACAGTGCAATACACAGCGCAACACAACGCAATACACAGCGCAATACACAGCGCAACACAGCGCAATACACAGCCCAACACAGCGCAATACACACCGGAACACAGCGCAATACACAGCGCAATACACAGCGCAACACACAGAGCAACACAGCGCAATACACAGCGCAATACACAGCGCAATACACAGCGCAACACAGCGCAATACACAGCCCAACACAGCGCAATACACAGCGCAATACACAGCGCAACACACAGAGCAACACAGCGCAATGACCAAAAATTCTCGTCATCCTGTACATTTCACCATTCCCCATCCTGACTACTTCCCTGTGACCACTACTGTCCATCCTGACTACTTCCCTGTGACCACTACTGTCCATCCTGACTACTTCCCTGTGACCACTACTGTCCATCCTGACTACTTCCCTGTGACCACTACTGTCCATCCTGACTACTTCCCTGTGACCACTACTGTCCATCCTGACTACTTCCCTGTGACCACTACTGTCCATCCTGACTACTTCCCTGTGACCACTACTGTCCATCCTGACTACTTCCCTGTGACCACTACTGTCCATCCTGACTACTTCCCTGTGACCACTACTGTCCATCCTGACTACTTCCCTGTGACCACTACTGTCCATCCTGACTACTTCCCTGTGACCACTACTGTCCATCCTGACTACTTCCCTGTGACCACTACTGTCCATCTTGACTACTTCCCTGTGACCACTACTGTCCATCCTGACTACTTCCCTGTGACCACTACTGTCCATCCTGACTACTTCCCTATGACCACTACTGTCCATCCTGACTACTTCCCAGTGACCACTACTGTCCATCCTGACTACTTCCCAGTGACCACTACTGTCCATCCTGACTACTTCCCAGTGACCACTACTGTCCATCCTGACTACTTCCCTGTGACCACTACTGTCCATCCTGACTACTTCCCTGTGACCACTACTGTCCATCCTGACTACTTCCCTGTGACCACTACTGTCCATCCTGACTACTTCCCTGTGACCACTACTGTCCATCCTGACTACTTCCCTGTGACCACTACTGTCCATCCTGACTACTTCCCTGTGACCACTACTGTCCATCTTGACTACTTCCCTGTGACCACTACTGTCCATCCTGACTACTTCCCTGTGACCACTACTGTCCATCCTGACTACTTCCCTGTGACCACTACTGTCCATCTTGACTACTTCCCTGTGACCACTACTGTCCATCATGACTACTTCCCTGTGACCACTACTGTCCATCCTGACTACTTCCCTGTGACCACTACTGTCCATCCTGACTACTTCCCTGTGACCACTACTGTCCATCCTGACTACTTCCCAGTGACCACTACTGTCCATCCTGACTACTTCCCTGTGACCACTACTGTCCATCCTGACTACTTCCCTGTGACCACTACTGTCCATCCTGACTACTTCCCTGTGACCACTACTGTCCATCCTGACTACTTCCCTGTGACTACTGTTAATCCTGACTACTTCCCAGTGATCACTACTGTCCATCCTGACTACATCCCAGTGACCACTACTGTCCATCCTGACTACTTCCCAGTGACCACTACTGTCCATCCTGACTACTTCCCAGTGACCACTACTGTCCATCCTGACTACTTCCCTGTGACCACTACTGTCCATCCTGACTACTTCCCAGTGACCACTACTGTCCATCCTGACTACTTCCCAGTGACCACTACTGTCCATCCTGACTACTTCCCAGTGACCACTACTGTCCATCCTGACTACTTCCCAGTGACCACTACTGTCCATCCTGACTACTTCCCTGTGACCACTACTGTCCATCCTGACTACTTCCCAGTGACCACTACTGTCCATCCTGACTACTTCCCTGTGACTACTGTCCATCCTGACTACTTCCCAGTGATCACTACTGTCCATCCTGACTACATCCCAGTGACCACTACTGTCCATCCTGACTACTTCCCTGTGACCACTACTGTCCATCCTGACTACTTCCCAGTGACCACTACTGTCCATCCTGACTACTTCCCTGTGACCACTACTGTCCATCCTGACTACTTCCCAGTGACCACTACTGTCCATCCTGACTACTTCCAGTGACCACTACTGTCCATCCTGACTACTTCCCAGTGACCACTACTGTCCATCCTGACTACTTCCCAGTGACCACTACTGTCCATCCTGACTACTTCCCAGTGACCACTACTGTCCATCCTGTCTACTTCCCAGTGACCACTACTGTCCATCCTGACTACTTCCCAGTGACCACTACTGTCCAACCTGACTACATCCCAGTGACCACTACTGTCCATCATGACTACTTCCCAGTGACCACTACTGTCCATTCTGACTACTTCCCTGTGACCACTACTGTCCATCCTGACTACTTCCCTGTGACCACTACTGTCCATCCTGACTACTTCCCTGTGACCACTACTGTCCATCCTGACTACTTCCCAGTGACCACTACTGTCCATCCTGTCTACTTCCCAGTGACCACTACTGTCCATCCTGACTACTTCCCAGTGACCACTACTGTCCATCCTGTCTACTTCCCAGTGACCACTACTGTCCATCCTGTCTACTTCCCAGTGACCACTACTGTCCATCCTGACTACTTCCCAGTGACTACTGTCCATCCTGACTACTTCCCAGTGATCACTACTGTCCATCCTGACTACTTCCCAGTGATCACTACTGTCCATCCTGACTTCCCAGTGATCACTACTGTCCATCCTGACTACTTCCCAGTGACTACTGTCCATCCTGACTACTTCCCAGTGATCACTACTGTCCATCCTGACTACTTCCCAGTGACCACTACTGTCCATCCTGTCTACTTCCCAGTGACCACTACTGTCCATCCTGTCTACTTCCCAGTGACCACTACTGTCCATCCTGACTACTTCCCAGTGACTACTGTCCATCCTGACTACTTCCCAGTGACCACTACTGTCCATCCTGACTACTTCCCAGTGACCACTACTGTCCATCCTGACTACTTCCCAGTGACTACTGTCCATCCTGACTACTTCCCAGTGATCACTACTGTCCATCCTGACTACATCCCAGTGACCACTACTGTCCATCCTGACTACTTCCCAGTGACCACTACTGTCCATCCTGACTACTTCCCAGTGACCACTACTGTCCATCCTGACTACTTCCCAGTGACCACTACTGTCCATCCTGACTACTTCCCAGTGACCACTACTGTCCATCCTGACTACTTCGGGGTGACCACCACTGTCCATCCTGACTACTTCCCAGTGACCACTACTGTCCATCCTGACTACTTCCCAGTGACCACTACTGTCCATCCTGACTACTTCCCAGTGACCACCACTTTCCATCCTGACTACTTCCCAGTGACCACTACTGTCCATCCTGACTACTTCCCAGTGACCACTACTGTCCATCCTGACTACTTCCCAGTGACCACTACTGTTCATCCTGACTACTTCCCAGTGACCACCACTGTCCATCCTGACTACTTCCCAGTGACCAATACTATCCATCCTGACTACTCAGTGACCACTACTGTCCATCCTGACTACTTCCCAGTGACTACTGTCCATCCTGACTACTTCCCAGTGACCACTACTGTCCATCCTGACTACTTCCCAGTGACCACTACTGTCCATCCTGACTACTTCCCAGTGACCATTACTGTCCATCCTGATTACTTCCCAGTGACCACTACTGTTCATCCTGACTACTTCCCAGTGACCACCACTGTCCATCCTGACTACTTCCCAGTGACCAATACTATCCATCCTGACTACTCAGTGACCACTACTGTCCATCCTGACTACTCAGTGACCACTACTGTCTATCCTGACTACTCAGTGACTACTACCATCCATCCTGACTACTCAGTGACCACTACTGTCAATCCTGATTACTCAGTGACCACTACTGTCCATCCTGAGTACTGAGTGACCACTACTGTCCATCCTGAGTACTGAGTGATCACTACTGTCCATCCTGACTACTCAGTGACCACTACTGTTCATCCTGAGTACTCAGCGAGCACTAATGTCCATCCTGAGTACTGAGTGACCACTACTGTCCATCCTGAGTATTGAGTGACCACTACTGTCCATCTGACTACTCAGTGACCACTACTGTCCATCCTGACTACTCAGTGACCACTACTGTCCATCCTGACTACTCAGTGACCACTACTGTCTATCCTGACTACTCACTGACCACTACTGTCCATCCTGACTACTCAGTGACCACTACTGTCCATCCTGACTACTCAGTGACCACTACTCTCCATCCTGAGTACTCAGTGACCACTACTCTCCATCCTGACTACTCAGTGACCACCACTGTCCATCCTGACTACTCAGTGACCACTATTCTCCATCCTGACTACTCAGTGACCACCACTGTCCATCCTGACTACTCAGTGACCACTACTGCCCATCCTGACTACTCAGTGACCACTATCCATCCTGAGTACTCAGTGACCACTACTCTCCATCCTGAGTACTCAGTGACCACTACTCTCCATCCTGAGTACTCAGTGACCACTACTCTCCACCTAGTGTCTCCTAGCCACTTCCTCAGCCACTCATCCACCTCGCTTGTCATCCACACCTGTATCTTCTGCAGCATTTCGCGAATTAAACAAACAGGTGTATACAGTGTCAAGGTCCACCTGGAGGTCTAAGAACACACGGTTCAGCCGTCCCAGCCTCTCAGGTTAACGAGAGACGATATTCATGTAGGTAAATAACTCAGAGAGCCGACAAGTTGATAAATTAGACATATGTGCAACATTTGAGTATTTTCATTGGGGAAACGTTTCGCCACACAGTAGCTTCATCAGTCCATACTGAGGAAATTTGTGAAGATGAGAAGGGGTTTGAGGTAATCAGTCCATCAGTCAAGACGGAGGGACTGATTAACTCAAACTCCTTCTCATCTTCACAACTCTTCTTTGTATTGGACGGAAGAAGCCACTGTGTGGCGAAACGTTTCCTCAATAATGATTCTCAAGTGTTACACGTGTGTGTAACTTACACATTATGCAGTTTATGTCATTTTGTTGAGAAACAGTTTCCTTCACCCGCAACTCTACATCACTTTGTTAAGAAGTGATAAAGTTACGTCCCTGGTGGAGTGTAAGTCACTGGACTCTGACTACAGTATCATAAAGTTACGTCCCTGGTGGAGTGCAAGTCACTGGACTCTGACTACAGTATCATAAAGTTACGTCCCTGGTGGAGTGTAAGTCACTGGACTCTGACTACAGTATCATAAAGTTACGTCCCTGGTGGAGTGTAAGTCACTGGACTCTGACTACAGTATCATAAAGTTACGTCCCTGGTGGAGTGTAAGTCACTAGATTCTGATTACAGTATCATAAACCTCATCTCGTGTCTTGTTAGTAAGGAGGTTTATTTAGGTACAGGTACACATAAATACAATTATCATAGTGTAAATTACCTAAGATATTTGGCAATATACTCTACCTTTGATATACTTCCTCGTCACGTCTCACTTACAGAATTATAATGTTGTTAGCATGACTGGAACCAGTCACAAGGCCACCCAGTGTAAATTAATCTGAACGACGTTTTGGTTCGCCTTATACCATTGTCAAGTGATGACGCATGACTGTGTGGTTCCTTATACTGGGTGAAAATGAAGGGGTCAGCTGCTTCCCAATACCTTTGAGTAAGTTTAGCCACCTGGGTCAGTGTAGGCAACCTGCTCCCATCTGTTTGCTAATAAATTCTTGATATAAGTTCTCTCGTATTCTTCCCTCCGTAACCCTCACCCTCACCCCCCAACACTAGCTACTTCTGTCTTGAGTCACAGTGGTCGCTTGTTTTAAAAGCATCTTTGCCTCCTGATGCCTGATCCAGAATGAAAACCAGGCTCAACCTTGCTGGTTACTTGAATAAGACACGTGTGCAACACCTGGGTACCTCAACTGACGAGGTGTTTCAACTGAGCTGCAGACTTTTCTCACTAATACAACGGCGACCATCATAGGGGAGACAGTGGTGAAAGGAGTGTAAAGTTCTGTTCCAATACATACTTGAGAGGGATCTTCAGTGAGCCCACTCGGCCAGCTTCTCACTGCGGCAGCCAACAACTTCAACAAGCAAACAAACAAACAAAAATTTTAGTCTATTTTAAGACGGTTCAACCCCCCCCCCCCCCCGGCCAGTCACGAGACCAGTAACGGTCTTGTTTTTATTGTGAAGGTACCAGCAGGAGCCTCTTGAATGGTAATTACTGTGACCTTGTTGCTCTTACTTGCATTATTTGGCCTTCTTCTGTTTGCCAGGGAACTGTGTGTTACCGTTTCTGTTTGTATATTAACAGCGCAGGGAACTGTGTTACTGTGCTTCTTCTCTGTACTTACTGAACACGTCACTCCTGCCTCTCGCAACTACTGGATCACTATGATATGGTTTTGGAAGCACTGGAAGACACACAATGCAGAAGTAGTATACACAGATTTTGCAAAAGCCTCTGACATGCGCGATCATGGTGTAATAACGCACAAAATGCGTGCTAAAGGGATAACTAGCAAAGTGGGAAGATGGATCTTCAACTTTCTAACCAATCGAACACAAAGAGTAGTGGTAAACAGAGTTAAGTCGGAAGCTGCCATGTGAAGAGCTCTGTTCCACAAGGTACAGTACTCGTCCCCATCCTGTTCCTCATCCTCATATCAGATATAGACAGAGATGTAAACCATAGCACCGTGTCATTCTTTGCAGACGATACTAGAATCTGCATGAGACTGTCATCCATTGAGGACACGGCAAATCTCCAAGCAGATATAAACCAAGTTTTCCATTGGGCAACGTTGAACAATATGATGTTCAATGAAAACAAATTCTAACTGCTTCGTTATGGAAAACTGGAGGAAATAATAGATAGAACTGAGTATACTACAAACTCTAACCACAAAATAGAGAGGAAAAGTAATTTGAAGGACTTGGCAGTGGTAATGTCTGAGGATCTCACTTTCATGGATCACAACAATGTCACTATCATATCTGCGAGGAAAATGACAGGAAGGATAATGAGAACCTTCCAAACAAGAGATTCCAAGCCAATGGTGATCCTTTTTAAATCACTTGTTCTCTCTAGGTTGGAATACTGCTACACATTAATATCCCCTTTCAAGGCAGGTGAAATCGCAGATCTAGAGAATGTACAGAGAACCTTTACTGCACAAGTCAGTTCCATCAAACACCTTAACTACTGGGAATGCCTGGAAGATCCTGGAGGGACTGGTCCCTAATCTGCACACAGAAATCACTCCATTATACGACTCCATTATACGACAGCAAAAGACTTGGCAGGCGATGCAACATACCCCCAGTGAAAGTAGGGGTGCCATTGGTACACTACGAGAAAACACAATAAGTGTCCGGCCCGAGACTGTTCAACAGCCTCCCACCAGCCATAACGGAAATTACCAACAGGACCCTGGCTGTCTTCAAGAGGGAGCTGGACAGATACCTAAAGTCAGTACCGGATCAGCCGGGCTGTGGTTCGTACGTTGGATTACGTATGGACAACAGTAACAGCCTGGTTGATCAGGCCCTGATCCACCGGGAGATTGGGTGGTGGACCTGGCCGCGGGGGCGTCGATTCCCTGGAACAGCCTCCAGGTAGACTACATGGTAACACTACAGTCATTACCGCACAATGTCTGCTTCATGTCACCATTAATGTGTTTGGTTGTTCTTCGTCTGTTCTGTTAAATTCGGTAATCTTGTTGATAATTCCACTAGCATTCATGTACAGTAATTTAATGTTCACTCACGTGTATATGTGTACGAGTGTGTGTGCGTGTGTACGTGTGTGTGTACGTGTGTGTGTGTGTACGTGTGTGTGTACGTGTGTAAGCACAGCTTCAGGTGACAGGTGTCACTCACCCAGTGATCAGTGTCTTAGTTCTCCTTATCTGAACTTCCTTGTGTCACACTGTTGACTCTTGCAAGGTTCACTTCCTTGTGTCACACTGTTGACTCTTGCAAGGTTCACTTCCTTGTGTCACACTGTTGACTCTTGCAAGGTTCACTTCCTTGTGTCACACTGTTGACTCTTGCAAGGTTCACTTCCTTGTGTCACACTGTTGACTCTTGCAAGGTTTACTTCCTTGTGTCACACTGTTGACTCTTGCAAGGTTCACTTCCTTGTGTCACACTGTTGACTCTTGCAAGGTTCACTTCCTTGTGTCACACTGTTGACTCTTGCAAGGTTCACTTCCTTGTGTCACACTGTTGACTCTTGCAAGGTTCACTTCCTTGTGTCACACTGTTGACTCTTGCAAGGTTTACTTCCTTGTGTCACACTGTTGACTCTTGCAAGGTTCACTTCCTTGTGTCACACTGTTGACTCTTGCAAGGTTCACTTCCTTGTGTCACACTGTTGACTCTTGCAAGGTTCACTTCCTTGTGTCACACTGTTGACTCTTGCAAGGTTCACTTCCTTGTGTCACACTGTTGACTCTTGCAAGGTTTACTTCCTTGTGTCACACTGTTGACTCTTGCAAGGTTCACTTCCTTGTGTCACACTGTTGACTCTTGCAAGGTTCACTTCCTTGTGTCACACTGTTGACTCTTGCAAGGTTCACTTCCTTGTGTCACACTGTTGACTCTTGCAAGGTTCACTTCCTTGTGTCACACTGTTGACTCTTGCAAGGTTCACTTCCTTGTGTCACACTGTTGACTCTTGCAAGGTTCACTTCCTTGTGTCACACTGTTGACTCTTGCAAGGTTCACTTCCTTGTGTCACACTGTTGACTCTTGCAAGGTTCACTTCCTTGTGTCTTTCACTATGAGTCTCGGGAATCAGCCTCGTCTCAAGTCTCTGAAATTCATCGAGCTTCTGTGTGTCTAGGTATGGGCTTCATGTTGTTTCTGTGTACTCGAGACTTGATCTGACGTACAGCGTTCTGAAAGCTGCAGGTAAGAGAGACGTATTTACTGATCAATTATTATTATTTCCCACAACGTGTCAGTGCCACCATAGCACCTCCACATGTGTTCTCGTTCAGTGTTGAGGCGAAGAAGGCAGTCCTTACGCTTGCATGAGTCGTGTGTGTCTCAGGAAATAGGTTCGGTATGATGCTTACCCTATATCCCCTCCTTTCACTCTAGTCGTCAAGGTTCTCTTAACTGGAACTTAAAATCTGAGTGATATTTATGCTTTACACTGTAGAATACGAAGTCAATATTCCACTGAGGATCCTGTTTGTTTTAGGTTAGATCAGGTTGGGTTAGGGTGGGTTGTAATTCAACTTGACCAGTGCTACGCATGTTAATGACCCAGCTACGCTTCTCTTTCGTTCAAAACATTGGTCTGGTTCACTGAATTTGCGACTTACGTTGTAAAACGCACATTCGTCACATGAATTCGTTGTTTACAAACATTAGACAGAACGTTACTGAAAAGCGGAGTCAAAATACTAGCCGCTACTGCAGCACGCATGGAATTAACCACAAACACACTTACACTCTTAATGTTTTTTTAACAGTCGTGTCCTAAGGAAAAAGCCAATGGCTGAGTTCAGCCATATGACTTCGCCTCTTATCTTCAGGATCCCATTTTAATTCTTTGACGTTGGTTGGCACCGAACTTAAGTTACTCTCTGAACCATTCTCGAGGCTTGTGTAAGTCTTCCTTCCCTATCATGTATCGTGTGTGTGTGTGTGTGTGTGTGTACTCACCTAACACCTAATTGTGGTTGCAGGGGTCGAGACTCAGCTCCTGGCCCCTGTGTGTGTGTGTGTGTGTGTGTGTGTGTGTGTGTGTGTGTGTGTGTGTGTGTGTGTGTGTGTGTGTGTGTGTATGCGTGCGTGCGTGCGTGCGTGCGTGCGTGCGTGCGTGCGTGTGCGTGCGTGCATGCGTGCGCAGCAGACAACAACAGGCCGCCTCCCCGGGAGCCTCTCATTCGCTTACTCATTCACTTCCGGGTCCAAACACCATTGTAGCCGCGTTGTACTGTGTTGTGTTTGTGTTGTGCTATGTTACGGTGTGTTACACTGTATCATGTATGTATGCTGTCACATTGTGTTATGTATATATGCTGTGTTATGCTGTGCTGTGACGTCTCTAGCATAGCACATTCCAAGTCTGCAGACATCAACAAAAGCAGACATTGTCTGCAGACATCAACAAAAGCAGACATTGTCTGCAGACATCAACAAAAACAGACATTGTCTGCAGACATCAACAAAAACAGACATTGTCTGCAGACATCAACATTGTATTACGAAGTGGTGTCTTGCATCTTGGAGTTTATTCGTATTAGATAAACCTGTCAACAAAACGTAAGAACATGTTATAATGTAAGTAAGAGCATAAAAACTTCGTAAAATATATCTGAAATATAACATATTATGTTATGGTCTTAAGGTATTTTAATGGTACCTTTTACTTATCAATTAGATACAAACACTTTATAGACTTAAAAATTATATATATATTCTCCATGCGGAAGTGGAACAGAATTCTTCCTCCGTAAGTCATGCGTGTTGTAAGAGGCGACTAAAATGGCGGCAGCAAGCGGCTAGTAACCCCGTCTCCTGTATAAATTACTAAATTTGAAAAGAAAAACTTTTGTTTTTCTTTTTGGGCCACCCTGCCTCGGTGGGCTACGGCTGGTTTGGTGAAAAAAAAATTATAAATATATATATAAATATATATATATATATATATATATATATATATATATATATATATATATATATATATATATATATATATATATATATATATATATATATATAACTTTATGTTAGAGAGTGACGACGCCCAGAGACGATCGAAGTTTAAGAACTTATAATGCGACCAGTATAATGGAAGTGTCTGGAACACAGAAGAACTTCTAAGTGAAAGTGACACAAGTACTCGCACATTCTAGACACTGAGAATAATACTATACTTAAGATAGTTTCTCAATCAAAGTAAATGATCAGGCAAGAAAGACCTGGAGACCGAGAGAGATACCGTAGTGCCTAACCCACACCACTCACACCTGACGTCACCTGGTGTCAGCACAGTAGTGTACAGGTCAACGGCCACACACTCGTCACTTGACCGGCAACAATGATGAACCATCCATTTCCTCACCAAAATAATTCATCATATAAATATATACATATAATGATAATGGGAAAAAAGAAAATGAATATATAATATAAACTTATATAATAAAGACTTCCCTCACTCCCCCTCCAGACTTCCCTCACTCCCCCTCCAGACTTCCCTCACTCCCCCTCCAGACTTCCCTCACTCCCCCTCCAGACTTCCCTCACACCCCCTCCAGACTTCCCTCACTCCCCCTCCAGACTTCCCTCACTCCCCCTCCAGACTTCCCTCACTCCCCCTCCAGACTTCCCTCACTCACCCTCCAGACTTCCCTCACTCCCCCTCCAGACTTCCCTCACTCCCCCTCCAGACTTCCCTCACTCCCCCTCCAGACTTCCCTCACTCCCCCTCCAGACTTCCCTCACTCCCCCTCCAGACTTCCCTCACTCCCCCTCCAGACTTCCCTCACTCACCCTCCAGACTTCCCTCACTCCCCCTCCAGACTTCCCTCACTCCCCCTCCAGACTTCCCTCACTCCCCTCCAGACTTCCCTCACTCCCCCTCCAGACTTCCCTCACTCCCCCTCCAGACTTCCCTCACTCCCCTCCAGACTTCCCTCACTCCCCCTCCAGACTTCCCTCACACCCCTCCAGACTTCCCTCACACCCCCTCCAGACTTCCCTCACTCCCCCTCAGACTTCCCTCACTCCCCTCCAGACTTCCTCACACACCCTCCAGACTTCCTCACTCCCCCTCCAGAATTCCTCATCTCCCCTCCAGACTTCCCTCACACCCCTCCAGACTTCCCTCACTCCCCCTCCAGACTTCCCTCACTCCCCCTCCAGACTTCCCTCACTCCCCCTCCAGACTTCCCTCACTCCCCCTCCAGACTTCCCTCACTCCCCCTCCAGACTTCCCTCACTCCCCCTCCAGACTTCCCTCACTCCCCCTCCAGACTTCCCTCACTCCCCTCCAGACTTCCCTCACTCCCCCTCCAGACTTCCCTCACTCACCCTCCAGACTTCCCTCACTCCCCTCCAGACTTCCCTCACTCCCCCTCCAGACTTCCCTCACTCCCCCTCCAGACTTCCCTCACTCCCCTCCAGACTTCCCTCACTCCCCCTCCAGACTTCCCTCACTCCCCTCCAGACTTCCCTCACTCCCCCCCAGACTTCCTCACTCCCCTCCAGACTTCCCTCACTCCCCCTCCAGACTTCCCTCACTCCCCTCCAGACTTCCCTCACTCCCCCTCCAGACTTCCCTCACTCCCCCTCCAGACTTCCCTCACTCCCCCTCAGACTTCCCTCACTCCCCCCAGACTTCCCTCACTCCCCTCCAGACTTCCCTCACTCCCCCTCCAGACTTCCCTCACCCCCTCCAGACTTCCTCACTCCCCCTCCAGACTTCCCTCACACCCCCTCCAGACTTCCCTCACTCCCCCTCCAGACTTCCCTCACACCCCCTCCAGACTTCCTCACTCCCCCTCCAGACTTCCCTCACTCCCCCTCCTCAGACTTCCTCACTCCCCCTCCAGACTTCCCTCACTCCCCTCCAGACTTCCCTCACTCCCCCTCCAGACTTCCCTCACTCCCCCTCCAGCTTCCCTCACTCCCCTCCAGACTTCCCTCACTCCCCCTCCAGACTTCCCTCACACCCCCTCCAGACTTCCCTCACTCCCCCTCCAGACTTCCCTCACACCCCCTCCAGACTTCCCTCACTCCCCCTCCAGACTTCCCTCACACCCCCTCCAGACTTCCCTCACTCCCCCTCCAGACTTCCCTCACTCCCCCTCCAGACTTCCCTCACACCCCCTCCAGACTTCCCTCACTCCCCCTCCGACTTCCCTCACTCCCCCTCCAGACTTCCCTCACACCCCTCCAGACTTCCCTCACTCCCCCTCCAGACTTCCCTCACACCCCCTCCAGACTTCCCTCACTCCCCCTCCAGACTTCCCTCACTCCCCTCCAGACTTCCCTCACTCCCCCTCCAGACTTCCCTCACACCCCCTCCAGACTTCCCTCACACCCCTCCAGACTTCCCTCACTCCCCCTCCAGACTTCCTCACTCCCCCTCCAGACTTCCCTCACTCCCCCTCCAGACTTCCCTCACTCCCCCCTCCAGACTTCCCTCACTCCCCCTCCAGACTTCCCTCACACCCCCCTCCAGACTTCCCTCACTCCCCCTCCAGACTTCCCTCACACCCCCTCCAGACTTCCCTCACTCCCCCTCCAGACTTCCCTCACTCCCCCTCCAGACTTCCCTCACACCCCCTCCAGACTTCCCTCACTCCCCTCCAGACTTCCCTCACTCCCCCTCCAGACTTCCCTCACACCCCCTCCAGACTTCCCTCACACACCCTCCAGACTTCCCTCACTCCCCTCCAGACTTCCCTCACTCCCCTCCAGACTTCCCTCACTCCCCCTCCAGACTTCCCTCACTCCCCCTCCAGACTCCCCTCACACCCCCTCCAGACTTCCCTCACACACCCTCCAGACTTCCCTCACTCCCCCTCCGACTTCCCTCACTCCCCCTCCAGACTTCCCTCACTCCCCCTCCAGACTTCCCTCACTCCCCTCCAGACTTCCCTCACTCCCCCTCCAGACTTCCCTCACTCCCCTCCAGACTTCCCTCACACCCCCTCCAGACTCCCCTCACTCCCCTCCAGACTTCCCTCACACCCCCTCCAGACTTCCCTCACTCCCCCTCCAGACTCCCTCACTCCCCTCCAGACTCCCCTCACTCCCCCTCCAGACTCCCCTCACTCCCCCTCCAGACTTCCTCACTCCCCTCCAGACTTCCCTCACTCCCCCTCCAGACTTCCCTCACTCCCCCTCCAGGACTCCCCTCACTCCCCCTCCAGACTCCCCTCACTCCCCTCCAGACTCCCCTCACTCCCCCTCCAGACTTCCCTCACTCCCCTCCAGACTCCCTCCACTCCCCCTCCAGACTTCCCCTCCAGACTTCCCACTCCCCCTCCAGACTTCCCTCACACCCCCTCCAGACTTCCCTCACACCCCCTCCAGACTTCCCTCACACACCCTCCAGACTTCCCTCACTCCCCCTCCAGACTTCCCTCACTCCCCCTCCAGACTTCCCTCACTCCCCCTCCAGACTTCCCTCACACCCCTCCAGACTTCCCTCACTCCCCTCCAGACTTCCCTCACACCCCTCCAGACTTCCCTCACACCCCCTCCAGACTTCCCTCACTCCCCTCCAGACTTCCCTCACACACCCTCCAGACTTCCTCACACCCCCTCCAGACTTCCCTCACTCCCCCTCCAGACTCCCCTCACACACCCTCCAGACTTCCCTCACTCCCCCTCCAGACTCCCCTCACACACCCTCCAGACTTCCCTCACTCCCCCTCCAGACTCCCCTCACTCCCCCTCCAGACTTCCCTCACTCCCCCTCCAGACTTCCCTCACACACCCTCCAGACTTCCCTCACACACCCTCCAGACTTCCCTCACTCCCCCTCCAGACTCCCCTCACACACCCTCCAGACTTCCCTCACTCCCCCTCCAGACTCCCCTCACACACCCTCCAGACTTCCCTCACTCCCCCTCCAGACTCCCCTCACACACCCTCAAGACCTTCCCTCACTCCCCCTCCAGACTCCCCTCACTCCCCCTCCAGACTTCCTCACTCCCCTCCAGACTTCCCTCACACACCCTCCAGACTTCCCTCACACACCCTCCAGACTTCCCTCACTCCCCCTCCAGACTCCCCTCACACACCCTCCAGACTTCCCTCACACACCCTCCAGACTTCCCTCACTCCCCCTCCAGACTTCCCTCACACACCCTCCAGACTCCCCTCACACACCCTCCAGACTCCCCTCACACACCCTCCAGACTCCCCTCACACACCCTCCAGACTTCCCTCACACACCCTCCAGACTTCCCTCACACACCCTCCAGACTCCCCTCACACACCCTCCAGACTTCCCTCACACACCCTCCAGACTCCCCTCACACACCCTCCAGACTTCCCTCACACACCCTCCAGACTTCCCTCACTCCCCCTCCAGACTCCCTCACACACCCTCCAGACTTCCCTCACTCCCCCTCCAGACTTCCCTC
Source organism: Cherax quadricarinatus (assembly GCF_026875155.1). NCBI lineage: Eukaryota > Metazoa > Arthropoda > Malacostraca > Decapoda > Parastacidae > Cherax > Cherax quadricarinatus. The sequence goes on along the minus strand of NC_069404.1, from coordinate 91,255,561 downwards.
ACTCCCCCTCCAGGACTCCCACACACACCCTCCAGACTCCCCTCACACACCCTCCAGACTCCCCTCACACCACCCTCCAGACTTCCCTCCAACACCTCCAGACTTCCCTCACACACCCTCCAGACTCCCCTCACACACCCTCCAGACTCCTCCTCACACACCTCCAGACTCCCCTCACACACCCTCCAGACTCCCCTCACACACCCTCCAGACTTCCCTCACACACCCTCCAGACTTCCCTCACACACCCTCCAGACTCCCCTCACACACCCTCCAGACTTCCCTCACTCCCCTCCAGACTTCCCTCGCTCCCCTCCAGACTTCCCTCACTCCCCCTCCAGACTTCCCTCACTCCCCCTCCAGACTTCCCTCACTCCCCCTCCAGATTCCTCATCCCCCTCCAGACTTCCCTCACTCCCCCTCCAGACTTCCCTCCTCACCCTCCAGACTTCCCTCGCTCCCCTCCTCAGACTTCCCTCACTCACCCTCCAGACTCCCTCACTCACCCTCCAGACTTCCCTCACTCCCCTCCAGACCCCTCACTCCCCCTCCAGACTTCCCTCACTCCCCTCCAGACTTCCCTCACTCCCCCTCCAGACTTCCCTCACTCCCCCTCCAGACTTCCCTCACTCCCCTCCAGACTTCCTCACTCCCCTCCAGACTTCCCTCACTCCCCCTCAGACTTCCCTCACTCCCCCTCCAGACTTCCCTCACTCCCCTCAGCTCCCCTCACTCCCCCTCCAGACTTCCCTCACTCCCCCTCCAGAATCCCACTCCCCCTCCAGACTTCCCTCACTCCCCTCCAGAATCCCCTCACTCCCCCTCCAGATCTCCCTCACTCACCCTCCAGAACCCCTCACTCGCCCTCCAGAATCCCCTCACTCCCCTCCAGATCCCCTCCACTATTCACCCCTCCAGAATCCCCTCACTCCCTCCAGAATCCCTCACTCGCCCTCCAGAATCCCTCACTCCCCCCAGAATCCCCTCACTCCCCTCCAGAATCCCCTCACTCACCCTCCAGAATCCCACTCACTCACCCTCCAGAATCCCCTCATCGCCCTCCAGAATCCCCTCACTCGCCCTCAGAATCCCCTCACTCGCCCTCCAGATCCCCTCACTCCCCCCAGAATCCCCCTCACCCCCCTCCAGAATCCCCCTCACTCCACCCTCCCCAGAATCCCCTCACTCCCCTCCAGAATCCCCTCACTCCCCTCCAGAATCCCTCACTCACCCTCCAGAATCCCCTCACTCCCCTCCAGATCCCCTCACTCACCCTCCAGAATCCCCTCACTCCCCTCCAGAATCCCCTCACTCGCCCTCCAGAATCCCCTCACCACCCCTCCAGAACCCCTCACTCGCCCTCCAGAATCCCCTCACTCGCCCTCCAGAATCCCCTCACTCGCCCTCCAGAATCCCCTCACTCGCCCTCCAGAATCCCTCACTCGCCCTCCAGAATCCCCTCACTCGCCCTCCAGAATCCCCTCACTCGCCCTCCAGAATCCCCTCACTCGCCCTCCAGAATCCCCTCACTCGCCCTCCAGAATCCCCTCACTCGCCCTCCAGAATCCCCTCACTCGCCCTCCAGAATCCCCTCACTCACCTCCAGAATCCCCTCACTCACCCTCCAGAATCCCCTCACTCCCCTCCAGAATCCCCTCACTCACCCTCCAGAATCCCCTCACTCCCCTCCAGAATCCCCTCACTCGCCCCTCCAGAATCCCCTCACTCCCCTCCAGAATCCCCTCACTCGCCCTCCAGAATCCCCTCACTCGCCCTCCAGAATCCCCTCACTCGCCCTCCAGAATCCCCTCACTCGCCCTCCAGAATCCCCTCACTCGCCCTCCAGAATCCCCTCACTCGCCCTCCAGAATCCCCTCACTCGCCCTCCAGAATCCCCTCACTCGCCCTCCAGAATCCCCTCACTCGCCCTCCAGAATCCCCTCACTCGCCCTCCAGAATCTCACCGCCTCAGAATCCCACCTCGCCCCCCAGAATCCCTCACTCGCCCTCCAGAATCCCTCACTCCCCTCCAGAATCCCCTCACTCGCCCTCCAGACACTCTTGACCTCCAACAAGGATCTTATTCTAAATCTGTGACGAAAAAATAACATCTTGAACTTGGTGTGTTGGGGAAGGTGTGTTGGGGAAGGTGTGTTGGGGAAGGTGTGTTGGGGAAGGTGTGTTGGGGAAGGTGTGTTGGGGAAGGTGTGTTGGGGAAGGTGTGTTGGGGAAGGTGTGTTGGAGAAGGTGTATTGGAGAAGGTGTATTGGAGAAGGTGTATTGGAGAAGGTGTATTGGAGAAGGTGTGTTGGGGAAGGTGTATTGGGGAAGGTGTGTTGGGGAAGGTGTGTTGGGGTGGGAGTGTTGGGGTAGGAGTGTTAGTGAAGGGGTGTTCGAAAAGGTGGATTCACTCCACCTTCCCCAACACCCCCTTCCCCAACACACCTTCCCCAGGGGTGTCGGGAAAGAGATCTTGGGGAAAGGGTGAGGAGTGCTGGGGAAGGTGGTGTTGGTGAACGTGTTGAGGAAGGTGTTAGGAAGGGGCGTTGGGGAATGTGGTGGGAAGGAATGGTAGGAAAGTGGTACTCGCCTAATTGTGGTTTCAGGGATCGAATCACAGCTCCTGGCCCCGCCCCTTCACTGGTCGCTACTAGGTCCACTCTCTCCCAGCCATGAACTTTATCATACCTCTTCTTAAAGTTATGAATAGATCCTGCCTCCACTACATCACTTCTCAGACTATTCCACTTCCTGACAACTCTGTGACAAAAGTAATACTTCCTAACATCCCTATGATTCATCTAAGTCTTCAACTTCCAATTGTGACCCCTTGTTGCTGTGTCCCATCTCTGGAACATCATGTCTCTGTCCATCTTGTCGATTCCTCTCGGTATTTTATATATTGTCATCATGTCCTCCCCGTGTCTCCTGTCCTCCAGTGTCGCCAGGTCGAGTTCCCTTAACCTCTCCTCATAGGACATGCCCCTTAACTCTGGGATTAGTCTCATTGCAAACCTTTGCACTTTCTCTAGTTTCCTGACGTACTTGGCCAGGTGTAGGCTCCAAACCAGGGGTTGCAGTTTGGGGAAGGTGGTGGGGAAGAAGTGTTGGACAAGGAGTGTTGGGGAAGAAGTAATGAGGAAGGAGTGTTGCGGAGGTGTGTTGGGGAAGGAGTGTTGGGGAAAAAGTGCTGGGGAGGGGTGTTGGGGCGGAGGTATTGGGAAATGATGTTGGCGGGGGAAGAGAAGGTAAGAAGGGACATATCCTGTGAAGGGAGGGGACAGCCACACACAGTACCATCATGAGGGCCACACACAGTACCATCATTAGGGCCACACACAGTACCATCATGAGGGCCACACACAGCACCATCATGAGGGCCACACACAGTACTATCATGAGGGCCACACACAGTACCATCATGAGGGCCACACACAGTACCATCATTAGGGCCACACACAGTACCATCATGAGGGCCACACACAGCACCATCATGAGGGCCACACACAGTACTATCATGAGGGCCACACACAGTATCATCATGAGGGCCACACACAGTATCATCATGAGGGCCACACACAGTACCATCAGGAGGGCCACACACAGTACTATCACGAGGGCCACACACAGTACCATCATGAGGGCCACACACAGCACCATCATGAGGGCCACACACAGTACCATCATGAGGGCCACACACAGTACTATCATGAGGGCCACACACAGTATCATCATGAGGGCCACACACAGTACCATCAGGAGGGCCACACACAGTACTATCACGAAAGCCACACACAGTACCATCATGAGGTCCACACACAGTACCATCGTGAGGGCCACACACAGTACCATCATGAGGGCCACACACAGTACCATCATGAGGGCCACACACAGTACCATCATGAGGGCCACACACAGTACCATCATGAGGGCCACACACAGTACCATCATGAGGGCCACACACAGTACCATCATGAGGGCCACACACAGTACCATCATGAGGGCCACACACAGTACCATCATGAGGGCCACACACAGTACCATCATGAGGGCCACACACAGTACTATCATGAGGGCCACACACAGTATCATCATGAGGGCCACACACAGTACCATCATGATGGCCACACAGTACCAACATGAGGGCCACACAAAGTACGATCATGATGGCCACACACAGTACCATCATGAGGGCCACACACAGTACCATCATGAGGGCCACTCATGATGGTGCTGTGTGGCCCTCATGATGGTGCTGTGTGGCCCTCATGATGGCACTGTGTGTGGCCCTCATGATGGTACTGTGTGCGGCCATCATGATGGTGCTGTGTGTGGCCCTCATGATGGTACTGTGTGTGACCCTCATGATGGTGCCGTGTGTGGCCCTCATGATGGTGCTTTGTGTGGCCCTCATGATGGTACTGTGTGCGGCCATCATGACGGTGCTGTGTGTGGCCCTCATGATGGTGCTGTGTGTGGCCCTCATGATGGTACTGTGTGCGGCCATCATGATGGTGCTGTGTGTGGCCCTCATGATGGTGCTGTGTGTTGCCCTCATGATAGTACTGTGTGCGGCCATCATGATGGTACTGTGTGTGGCCATCATGATGGTGCTGTGTGTGGCCCTCATGATGGTGCTGTGTGTGGCCATCATGATGGTACTGTGTGGCCCTCATGATGGTACTGTGTGTGGCCCTCATGATGGTGCTGTGTGTGGCCCTCATGATGGTACTGTGTGTGACCCTCATGATGGTGCTGTGTGTGGCCCTCATGATGGCACTGTGTGTGGCCCTCATGATGGTACTGTGTGCGGCCATCATGATGGTACTGTGTGTGGCCATCATGATGGTGCTGTGTGTGGCCCTCATGATGGTGCTGTGTGTGGCCCTTATGATGGTACTGTGTGCGGCCATCATGATGGTACTGTGTGGCCATCATGATGGTACTATGTGTGGCCCTCATGATGGTACTGTGTGTGGCCCTCATGATGGTACTGTGTGCGGCCATCATGATGGTACTGTGTGTGGCCATCATGATGGTACTATGTGTGGCCATCATGATGGTACTGTGTGCGGCCATCATGATGGTACTGTGTGTGGCCATCATGATGGTACTATGTGTGGCCATCATGATGGTACTGTGTGTGGCCCTCATGATGGTGCTGTGTGTGGCCCTCATGATGGTACTGTGTGCGGCCATCATGATGGTACTGTGTGTGGCCATCATGATGGTACTATGTGTGGCCATCATGATGGTACTGTGTGTGGCCATCATGATGGTGCTGTGTGTGGCCCTCATGATGGTGCTGTGTGTGGCCCTCATGATGGTACTGTGTGCGGCCATCATGATGGTGCTGTGTGTGGCCCTCATGATGGTACTGTGTGCGGCCATCATGATGGTACTGTGTGGCCATCATGAGGGCCACACACAGGTGTTGACACACCTAGAGTCTAGCTACGCAGCTACTTGGCACACAGTTGCATCCTCACAGTAACCAACTGAAGACTTTACATTATCATCCTGTCCCCATCAGTACAAGAGCCGGGTTCAATCCTGAGAGAGACTGCACGTCTGGGCAAGTCTCCTAGCTCCTGCTGCCTCTGTTCACCTAGCACTAACTAGACACGCAAGACTCCTGTGAGTGGCATCCTAAGAGAGGACCCAAGGACCCTACTAGGAAAGGACCTAAAGATTCTACTAGGAGACGACCCATGGATCCTACTAGAAGAGGATCTAAGGATCCTACTAGTTAAGAACCCAAGGGCCCTAAGAAAAATCTGTAAGACTGCACAGCTTCTCTGGGTTGTTCCTGGGCTATAAGTCGAACACATTACCACTGAGCTACGAGGTACTTATAGGAATATACAAACAAATCAAATTCTCACAATGATGGCCAAGGAAAGGCTCAGAGGAGACATAGTCACGACATATGTGAGGTGTATATACGTTGACCAGTTTCAATAGTTCTTGTATCCCCGCAGTCCGGCCAGAGGCAGGCCAGGCTGCCTTGATGAATGCTTATTTAACCAGGCTGTTACTGCTAGCTACCAGCAAGCTTGTATACCCATCACACCCTGTCTGATCTAGCACTTGCAGAAGACAGTGGTCCAGATGCCTCTTAAAAGCTTGCTCCAGCAGTATTTCATATATCTGCTAGCAGCAGTTGAAGAGTCCTGGACCAGGAATATTGACACAAGTCCTAGTGTGCCTATGGCACTCCAGAGAGTGTTATAGTAGTGAGCTGGCCCTCAAACACTCTGCAAGTATTTCTCTCTTCTTCGCTCCAGGAAGTATATTCCAAGCTGCTTAAGACATTTCCAGTAGCTGACACCTGTTAGTGCCGCTATGCGCCGTAACACACCTACATTTTCCAGCTCTGCTGTCTCTCCTCAGACATTTCCAACTCTGTCTCTCCTGATACAGTTTCAAACTTTACTTTGTCTCGTGACACACAAGATCCTGCCAGATATTTACAAGACAACACTAACACTCTTAAAGAGGAACCTGCATGAGACCTTACTGGAAAAAGGATATTACAGCGAGTGTGAGATTGAAGGAACTTCATTGCAGCACATGTCGAGTACAATTGAGCAGAAATAGCGAGTACATCTAGGTTAGTACAAAGTCAGTACAACTAGGTGAGTACAAATAGCGAGTACAAGTAGGTTAGTACAAAAAGAGAGTACAACTAGTAATTACGAGTCTTTTTGTAACTGCCTAGGTGTAGTTAGAGTAGCGGAGATATGCTCGTGATAATGAAGAGATCAGAGGAACCTGCCATCTCTTACTCTACCGCAGTGTTGTGTCACTCAGAGGAAGACAAGCCTTCCAGTTCTGACACACCTGCCATCTCTTACTCTACCGCAGTGTTGTGTCACTCAGAGGAAGACAAGCCTTCCAGTTCTGACACACCTGCCATCTCTTACTCTACCGCAGTGTTGTGTCACTCAGAGGAAGACAAACCTTCCAGTTCTGACACACCTGCCATCTCTTACTCTACCGCAGTGTTGTGTCACTCAGAGGAAGACAAACCTTCCAGTTCTGACACACCTGCCATCTCTTACTCTACCGCAGTGTTGTGTCACTCAGAGGAAGACAAACCTTCCAGTATATCTTCTGGACAGTTTTTTTCCTCAGTTTCAAACTGTGGCTTCTAGCTGTCTCTCTTACTGATACCGCTGCTATTACTACTGCTGTTGCTGCTATTACTGCTGCTGATAATACTGCTGCTGCTGTTACTGCTGCTGCTACTACTATTACTGCTGCTATTACTGCTGCTGATAATACTGCTGCTGCTGTTACTGCTGCTGCTACTACTGCTGCTGCTATTACTGCTGCTACTACTGCTGCTGCTGTTACTGCTGCTGCTACTACTGCTGCTGATACTACTGCTGCTGTTATTACTGCAGATACTACTGCTGCTGCTATTACTGCAACAGCTACTATTGCAGTAGCTACTACTGCAGCAGCTACTACTGTAACAGCTACTACTGCAGCAGCTACTACTGCAGCAGCTACTACTGCAGCAGCTACTACTGCTGCAGCTACTACTGCTGCAGCTACTACTGCACCAGCTACTATTGCAGCAGCTACTACTGCTGCAGCTACTACTGCTGCAGCTACTACTGCTGCAGCTACTACTGCTGCAGCTACTACTGCTGCAGCTACTACTGCACCAGCTACTACTGCTGCAGCTACTACTGCTGCAGCTACTACTGCTGCAGCTACTACTGCAGCAGCTACTACTGCAGCAGCTACTACTGCAGCAGCTACTACTGCTGCAGCTACTACTGCACCAGCTACTACTGCTGCAGCTACTACTGCTGCAGCTACTACTGCTGCAGCTACTACTGCTGCAGCTACTACTGCTGCAGCTACTACTGCACCAGCTACTACTGCTGCAGCTACTACTGCTGCAGCTACTACTGCTGCAGCTACTACTGCTGCAGCTACTACTGCACCAGCTACTACTGCTGCAGCTACTACTGCACCAGCTACTACTGCTGCAGCTACTACTGCTGCAGCTACTACTGCTGCAGCTACTACTGCTGCAGCTACTACTGCTGCAGCTACTACTGCACCAGCTACTACTACTGCAGCTACTACTGCTGCAGC